>CM060406.1:165160335-165555335 GCA_030545235.1 Helianthus tuberosus
CAAAATCAGAAGAGCCACAGGTTGAGGTAAAAAGAGAAAACTCAGTTCCTCCGATGGATGATGAGAACTTTCCACCATTGAGTACTGAGAATTTTAAATCAAAAGTCGGGAAAGTTGAGATCTCTAATCAATTTTATTCTGATAAGAATGAATTTGATGTTGAGAAAGCTTTTAATGGAAACATAAAGAAGATTTTCGGAAAAATGGTTGAAGGGAATGTAAAAGGGGTAAAGGAGTTTTATGCTAAAAAGAAAGCAACTTACACTCCAACTGCTTCTGAATTGAAAACACCCAAGGCTGGTCAGGCTTGGGTAGACATTTTCTTTGCTTGAAAAACCTGACTTGCCGGAGATCCCAAGTTTGTAATCGTGGATCAGGAATCGGCATCATTCTTGATAATTGTTTTTGTAAATGAATCTTAAAGTTTGTTAAATTTTACAGATTGTGAATTGCCGGAGCTTCCAGGTTAGTAAGTGTGAAGCAGGAATCGGCATCTTGATTGGTAACATGTATTTGTGTAGTTGTTTATTCCTAAATGTGGTTATATGTTTTGGATATACTTACAAGTGGTAAGGTTGATTCTGACAAAGTGATTACTCAAGGTCATTAGTTTGAACTTGATGTAATCCTGATACAAGAGATTGAATAGGCAATGTGATGAACCAAACCCTAATTTTACAAGTGGTAAAATCAACAAAACTTATTTTCCGGAACAATCATTTTGGTTAAAACAAACTTAAGTGTTTTGAAATCATTATGAGAAAATAGTTTGTTGTAAGGGGGAGTTCTGATTGTTTATGACATGTGGATGGCGAATTGATGCGATTTGATATCGGTTGTCACGTTGTTTGTATAGTTTGTTTTCAAATTTCCTAAAATGTGTTTGCATTTTAGGGGGAGTAAGATTTTAGAAAATTCAAAAACATTTGAAAATTTGAAAAAGACAAAAACATGATAAAATTCAAAAATGAGTTTTGTTGTATAAAAGAGGAAATGATAGTACATCAGTGGACTATCACGACATGCTAAAGAAATGTAAAGTTAAAAATGTGATAAACGGTGTCACTGATGATGTGCCAGTAGGTTTTTGCACATTTAGTAGATTGTGACGAGATATAAACCTAAATTTCAAACTTGCTTATATCGTGGGGAAACATCTCTCGGATATATGGGTAACCCCCGAAATCTCGTTTGAAAGATTCCTTTTTCTGATATACTAGGTCTTTATACTCAGTGATATCTGGGGTATTATTCCTGGACTTCTGCTGAATGGAAGTTCTGACCTAGTCCTCGAATAATACTTTCCGCAATGCTTGAAACATAGCATCACCCTCAGCATATATGATAAGACAATAAAATTGCTTAGCAATGCTGTTGTAAAAAAGATCCTCTAAAGGGGACACACCCAAAATTTGAGTCATGATCTCTCTGCTGAACGGTAGTTCTGACCTGAGCTCTCATGATTCTTCATAATTTATTAACCCCTACAGATATCACTTGTGTCATAATTACCTGTAAGACTGAATATCGGGATCTGGATACGGGAGTATATTCTGAGGTGGAACACGCGATTGAGTTTAAGTTTCTAAGACATTAATCCGTATCTCGAAGCAATTGAACTTTGTGTGAAAATTTAAGTGGATCAGTATACTGACGATCTAAGTGAATCGTTTAAAACTTAAAATGTATTAAGCTTAACGGTGTTGGTGACTTGTCTCAAAAACTGATATGATCCTCTTACACGAACTCACAAAAATAAAGTCTGTAAATATTTCTTTACTGCATTTCATTTTATTCAAAAATTCCAAAAAGATTTTAGTGTGTTTTAGCATAAATTTTTGAAAAATCCAAAAAGATTTTCGACAACTGATGTTGGAGAGCTGATTTTCAAAATTCCAAGTGCTAGACATGATGAATAAATGGTTTGGGAGAATGTGTTTTGAAAAAAAAAATGATTAATTTTTTGCAAATGGTTCATCAGAATTTATCATTGATAAATCATTCTGGTTTAATTTGAGAAGAGAATTTGGATTGATAAATTTGTTAAATGTTAAATTTGTGAAATTTATTTCTGGTTTAAGAATGTGCAGGTGTAGCCAGGTTTCGGTCTTGAACCTGAAGATAGAGTGCCAGGTTCTGATACCTGATGACTATATGATTTCAACAAGTCAGACTGCGATACCAGCATATCGAAAGGGGGAGTCTGAAGACATTCAAGTAGAGATTGCTTGTGGGGAGTCTGCTGATAATGAAAAGAGAAGAAAGAAGATTTGAGGATTCTTACAACGTCAGACACTTCAAAGAGTTCGAGAGGACTGATAAAGACTGAAGATGCAAAGACTCGATACTTAAGACTCGTCAACATCTGAGCGGGAGTCTGTTGGTGCACACATCTGTCGTCTTCGTCTTATATCGAGTCTCGGACAAAAGTTTGAAGAGGTCAAGTTTGAAGAGGTCAAGTTTGAAAGTGTCCTGCTAGTTTGAAGAGGTTACGGTTTGAAGAGGTTACCGTTTGAAGGGTGGCATGTCACCTTCAAACGGGAGGGTCATCTCCTATAAATACCCTTCAAACTGTCATCATTTGTAACTTTCAGAAACTTTCCGGCTAGAGCAACGAAGTGCTGCCGAAGTGTTGTCAGGTTGTAAAACAGTGTGAAATCAATATTACAACAGTTTTAAACGTGAATCTTGCTGAATTGAAATCTACACGTCTGTTTTCGCCTTTCGTTTAGAGATAAACTCTTCTGATCGACTCGTTCGGGTCTGAAAACGATCCTACAGCACTTGCATTAGAAAACATCAACTATGTTCTAGAATTATGCTACAATCTCATGAGCGTATCACAAGTCTATGATAAAGGAATATCGGTGCTTTTCAACGACGTGAAATGTCTATTTCTCAAGCCTGAATATGTTGTTCCTGCAGAAATGATCATGCTTACAGCACCACGACAAAACAACACATACGTGCTCAATATGAAAAAAATGCCAAGACAAATGGTCATTTGACGTGTTTAATTTCCAAGGCTTCAGAATCGGAGTCACTGCTTTGGCACAGGCGATTGGGGCATGTGAACTTCAAAAATATGAATAAACTCTCTAAGCTAAACTTAGTAAAAGGTCTTCCGATAAAAGAATTTCCTTTTTCAGAAAAATGTATAGAATGCGCCCAAGGAAAGCAACACAGGAAATCGCACAAGCCCAAAGCAGTGAATACGATTACTGCGCCTCTTCAATTGATGCATATGGATCTTTTTAGTCCAATAAGTGTTAAAAGTCTTGCTAAGAGTTCTTACTGTTTGGTGATTACAGATGATTTCTCTCGTTTTTCATGGGTTTACTTTTCTTGAAGCTAAAAGTGAGACGGCTGATATCCTCAAGTCATTCATACCCTTGATTAAAAACGTGACCAGACTAAAAGTGAAGTCGATCAGAAGTGATAACGAATCCGAGTTCAAGAATCAAACCTTCATATCCTTCTGTGAAGAAAAAGGAATTCATCTTCAATACGGTGCTGCTAGAACTCCCCAACAAAATGGAGTCGCTGAAAGAAAGAGCAGAACGCTGATCGAAGCTGCTAGAACCATGCTGGTAGATTCAAAGCTTCCAATCATCTTTTGGACAGAAGCGGTCAACACTGCATGCTACGTTTTGAACAAGGTTCTCATCGTCAAACCTCACGGAAAGACTGCTTACAAACTTCTCTTCAAACGTAAGCCTCTGATAGACTTCTTCAGGTCGTTTGGATGCTCCTGCACTCTTTTAAACACTCAAGAGAATCTCATCAAATTTGAAGCGGTGGGCGACATCAGTTACTTTATGGGATATTCATCAACTCAGAAAGCATACAGAGTGTACAACAAAAGGACCAAGATGGTGATTGAGTCATATTACGTTAACTTCCAAGAAGGAAACTACACCAACACTGGTAGTGCTCCTATTTGGTTTTATGACGTAGATTTGATTTTTAACACTTTTGAAATTCCAGAAGACGCTCCAGAGGCCGAACCTGCAGAAACAGCTCAAGTTGAACCATTGTTTGTCTCATCAGATGCTGATTTCACTCTATTCACTACTAGATTCTCTCCTTTCTCAGCAGATCCAATTCTTCCCATGGAAGAAGTAAATGGTGACACTTCGCTTGAGAACACTTCACAAAATGGTGCTTCTTCTTCACATGTGAACGTGGATGAGCCAACTCAAGAAGATGGACCTCCTATGATCTATGTTGATGAACATTTTACCAATCTTCCTCAACAAATTGAGACTCACACGAATGCAGGCTACAAGACATATCATAATCATCCTCTTGAGAATGTCATAGGTGCTGTGGAAGATGGGGTGCACACGAGGTCAATCATCAAACATCAACAAAGGATTATATGCAGAATTTCTCTCACAGTCCGTGCCTCATGATATCGAAGAGGCTATCCAAGATTCCAGTTGGGTACAAGCTATGCAGGAAGAACTTTCTCAACTCTGAAAACTTAAAGTTTGGGAGCTGGTTGATCTACCTGATGGAAAGTTCCCGATTGCTACTAAATGGGTATTTCGCAATAAAATGGATGATCGTGGAGTGGTAATTAAGAACAAGGCAAGATTGGTAGTACAAGGTTTCTGACAGGAAGAAGGAATTGATTATCAAGAAGTCTTTGCTCTAGTTGCAAGATTGGAGGCAATCAGAATATTCTTGTCATAATCATACAAGAACTTCAAAGTTTTCCAAATGGACGTAAAGAGCGCTTTTCTGTATGGAAAGGTAAGAGAAGAAGTCTACGTTTGTCAACCTCCAGGCTTCGAAGATCCTCACCTCCCAGGACGCTACTACAAGTTGGACAAAGCCTTGTATGGTCTTCACCAAGCCCCTCGTGCTTGGTACGAGACTTTGTCGACATATCTTTTGGAGTGTGGTTACACCAGAGGAAAAATAGACATGACACTCTTCACCAAACAATCGGAGAGGACTTAATGTTGGTACAGATATACGTGGACGATATTATCTTCGGGTCAACAAATGAGGAGCTATGCAAGGAGTTCAAGACAGTAATGAAGGCAAAATTCGAAATGAGCATGATGGGAGAGCTCACGATCTTCTTGGGCATAGAAGTTAAGTGAAAGGAGGACGACATTCTTATCCATCAAGCTAAATACATAAGGGATATCCTCGCAAAGTACAACATAAACGACTGCAAAGTTGCTAGCACTCCGTTCGCCTCACAGACCGAGTTTACTCTAGATCCTCAAGGAAAACCAGTGAACAACTCCTTCTACTGCTCCATGATAGGTTCTTTGATGTACTTAACTGCTAGCAGGCCTGATATTTTGTGGGCTGTCTATCTCTGTGCTAGTTTTCAGACAAATCCCAAGGAGTCTCACGAAACTGCTGTAAAGCGCATCTTCCGCTATCTTAAAGGAACCCCGAAGCTTGGTCTTTGGTATCCCAAAGATAGTAATTTTGATCTTATTGCTTACTCTGACAGTGATCATGCAGGTTGTAAAGTTGATCGCAGGTCTGTCTCAGGAGGATGTCAATTTCTGGAAAATCGGTTAATCTCGTGGCAGAGCAAGAAACAGACGACTGTGTCCACCTCTACCGCTCAGGATGAATACACTGTAGCCTACAGTTGCTGTTTGCAAGTTCTCTGGATACAGTATCAGTTGCTGGATTATGGAATCAACATTATGAAGACTCCTATATTCATCGACAATGAGGCGTGTCTAGGAATTGTGAAGAATCCAATCAATCACTCCAGAACAAAGCATATCGAAATTCGCAATCATGCAATTCAAGATGCTTATGAGAAAGGATATATCCAAGTTGTGCCAGTGGACACAACACAGCAACGGGCCGATATATTCACGAAAGCCTTTGACAAAACCCGTTTCAACCAGTTGGTAACATGGTTAGAAATGGTTAATTTCCTTGAGTGGAAATGAAACTTGTCATCTATCACAGTTTGTAAATACTCTATCCTTTGTCCATATAAAACAAAAAACGTTCGTTAAAAGTAAAACAAGTATCTTAAAACGGTTCCCACCAAAAAGATTTTCTGTCACTTAAAATTTCATTTTCAGGCAATGGACTTACGAAAATAAAAATTTTAGGGGGGATATTGCAGAAAATCAAAAGTTGGATGCTTGTGTCAGACTCCTGTTAGAAGAAATGATAGAAAATTGCTAACACTTTGTCATTTCTTGAAAAACAGAACACAAAAGGGATCGAGGTACCAAGCAATGAATTGTCAGTAGATTCAGCAATACCAACGAGTAAACTGCTATTAGGCGGCAAAAGATAATGTCTACACAAGGATTCTGGCTTTCCACAGGCATTACACATCATTTTGGGTAACACCAGAGGAAAAATAGACATGACACTCTTCACCAAACGAATCAGAGAGGACGTAATGTTGGTACAGATATACGTGGGTGATATTATCTTCGGGTCAACAAATGAGGAGCTGTGCAAGGAGTTCGAGACAGTAATGAAGGCAAAATTCAAAATGAGCATGATGGGAGAGCTCACGATCTTCTTGGGTTTAGAAGTTAAGCAAAAGGAGGACGACATTCTTATCCATTAAGCTAAATACATAAGGGATATCCTCGCAAAGTACAACATGAACGACTGCAAAGTTGCGAGCACTCCGTTCGCCTCACAGACCAAGCTCACTCTAGATCCTCAAGGAAAACCAGTGAACAACTCTTTCTACCGCTCCATGATAGGTTCTTTGATGTACTTAACTTAGCAGGCCTGACATTTTGTGGGCTGTCTGTCTCTGTGCTCGTTTTCAGACAAATCCCAAGGAGTCTCACGAAACTACTGTAAAGCGCATCTTCCGCTATCTTAAAGGAACTCCGAAGCTTGGTCTTTGGTAACCCAAAGATAGTAATTTTGATCTTATTGCTTACTCTGACAGTGATCATGCAGTTTGTAAAGTTGATCGCAGGTCTGTCTCAGGAGGATGTCAATTTCTGGGAAATCGGTTAATCTCGTGGCAGAGCAAGAAACA
The DNA here is from genome assembly GCA_030545235.1 of Helianthus tuberosus. NCBI lineage: Eukaryota > Viridiplantae > Streptophyta > Magnoliopsida > Asterales > Asteraceae > Helianthus > Helianthus tuberosus. Next base: position 165,167,342 of record CM060406.1, read on the forward strand.
GACGAATGTGTGCACCTCTACCGCTCAGGCTGAATACACTGTAGCCTACAGTTGCTGTTCATAAGTTCTCTGGATACAGTATCAGTTGCTGGATTATGGAATCAACATTATGAAGACTCCTATGTTCATCGACAATGAGGCATGTCTAGGAATTGTGAAGAATCCAATCCATCACTCCAGAACAAAGCATATCGAAATTCGCATTCATGCAATTCGAGATGCTTATGAGAAAGGATATATCCAAGTGGTGCCGGTGGACACAACACAGCAACGGGCCGATATATTCACGAAAGCCTTTGACAAAACCCGTTTCAACCAGTTGGTAACATGGTTAGAAATGGTTAATTTCCTTGAGTGGAAATGAAACTTGTCATCTATCACAGTTTGTAAATACTCTATCCTTTGTCCATATAAAAAAAAAAAACGTTCGTTAAAAGTAAAACAAGTATCTTAAAACGGTTCCCACCAAAAATATTTTCTGTCACTTAAATTTCATTTTTGGGCAATAGACTTACGAAAATAAAAATTTTAGGGGGATATTGCAGAAAATCAAAAGTTGGATGCTTGTGTCAGACTCCTGTTAGAAGAAATGATTGAAAATTGCTAACACTTTGTCATTTCTTGAAAAACAGAACACAAAAGGGATCGAGGTACCAAGCAACGACGTGTCAGTAGATTCAGCAATACCAACGAGTAAACTGCTATTAGGCGGCAAAAGATAATGTCTACACAAGGATTCTGGATTTCCATAGGCATTACACATCATTGTGGGTAACACGTTGCGGCATATGGCTTAATGGTCTTGAATCTTGCGTTGACAGATTGCCAAAGTCCGAGATTTCAGGTCTTTATATTGGTTTTTCATTCGGGGATATCATAGTCGCTCTTCTGTTGCATCCATATATATGCTGACCTAGACGCTATGATATTTTTTCAAAAAGAGCTAAAACGGCCAAAACCCCTAAATTGAAGAAGCTTTCAAAGAAAGTCATTTAAATGCGCAAAAATACATAAATCATACCGTTTCTGGTATCTGTCTCCGACCTCGGTAGATTTTGGTCTCTCTGCTGTACGGAAGTACTGACCTAATCACCAATTATCTATCGTTGAAAAGCAAAACGAATGAACCCAATATACTCACCTGTTATGTGGAACCTTTGTGCATACCACGATCGCGGGGGTATGTCCTGATGTGGGACTCATGGGCGTAATGACTCTAATTCTGATAGCTTGTGTGGGGGTCATGGAAGTCTTGTCAATATTACCAAAACATGATAAAAACGCTCACCGAAAGCATGTTGAAAGAAGGATGCATGGATTTAAGCGGACAAACATACTGGCACTTTTTCTTGTGCCTTGATTTGCTAAAAAGAATAATTACAAATTTGACAAGTGTCGACAATATGATCTTTTGCAGGAAAGTCGACGAGCGTTTAAAAGGAAATCAGCGAAAAAGGAACCTTCCGGGTCTGAAAAATGAAGTTCGGAGTTCAAATTGCCCAAATTTTCAATAATTTGTAAATATTTTTCAGATTTATTGCTTTTTAAAACAAATTGGGCACGTTTTTCGAGAAATTTTGAAATTTTCGAGCGTATTTAAAATCGGTTTTGGCAACAGAGTGATAAACACACAAATGGCGGCGGAATTAAACTGCCGGCGGAATTAACAAATCCGCTGGTAACCGCCTAAAGGTTATAAAAGGTCACCAAACAGTCATTTTTCAAAATCTTTCAAACTTCTTTACCCATTCTCTCTCAAATTCGTCGAGATTCATTCCTCACATGATTTCCATCTCTCTTATTGTTTCTAAGTATCTGCTCAAGAATCATAGGTAATGTATCATTTGGATGATGCTTATGGATCTTTCTGTTTGACGGTTTGAGTTGTTGTTTATACTTAAAGGTTTCTTAGAAGTTTTATTTTGACAAAATCTCTGTTTATTGACTGATGATCAAAGGACATTAGAGTGTATGAGATAAATTATGATTGGTTTTGTTCATGATTCAAGTTATGATCGTTTCAGATTGTTTTTGGTCGAAGATTGATATAGTGTTCGTCATCAGGTTTAAAAAACTAGGGTTTTAGTTGGGTTTATCAAGAATTTTTTATGCTGGCGTAGATAACGATGAATACCACAATGATGATGGCAGAATTATATAGACCAAGAAATCTCAGGCAAAAGTCTCAAACGCGAGTTCGAGCAACCGACGAAATAGATTATTCCGCCGGTCAAAGAGCATAGACGAATGTGTACGCTACTTGCTCGTTTCGTGACCAAACCCTGTCTTCGCCGACCATATGCAGCGAAATTAATCAAATATCAAGGCTTAATTATCAATGCTTTCAGCGAAGTAATTCTGTAAACTAATCTTGTTGTCAGCGAAATTGTTTTAATCCTGCCTTGATCACCGGCAGCGAAGACACATGTCATCAGCGAAATTAATCAATTTTTTTAATTCTCTTCTTTTTCAAACTTTATATATATTTAATAAATGTAAATACTTTTCTACTTTCAATTAAAAATTATATATACTATTTTTTTCGTAAATATTTCTTTTGTAAATATTTTATCTTTGAGACGTCACTGATATTCAAAAAGGTTCTTACTTGGCATGTTTATCTTGATATTAGCAGAATGGTGAAACTGGTCGAGTGGGATAAGACTTTCAAGCACAATCAAACAATCAAACTTAATCCTGCACCAAAAGACTTTGAAGATGTAGCTAAGTGGACATGTTCGAGCAAGATCAGTTATGCTGTGCAAATGGAACTCACCATTCATAGAATCCATATTCAAGAATTTTGGGAAACGGCCAAAGTTGAAGTCGTTGACAAAGTTAGAAGAATTTCAGCAACGGTTCGAAATAAGGAAGTTATTGTTACGGAAGGAAGAATTCGTAGGGTGTTGAAACTCAGAGATAATCACGATGATCCCATCAGTCTAAGCAAGGATGACATATTGGATGGTTTTCGTGGGATGGGGTATGTAGGTGATTTCAGGCAGAAGAAGGAAATTAAAACGAACGGTCTCACAAGACACTAGAGGTTCATTCTACATGTGATCACAATGAGTATCACACACCAAAAAGGAGGATACGATGGTTTAAATCTTGAATGGTCAGGCGCTATGTTGAATTTGTGCTTAAACCAAAAGTTCAACTTTTCAGGATTAATCTTTACGTACATGACCGATAATGCAAGAGGAAACACATGGGCGATGTACCCTCGGTTTATTCATATGCTCATAAATAACCAACATCCCAAGCTGCCACATGAAGGAAATCCTTACAACTTCCACGTTCCTACAGGTCGTCAGCTCACCGAAATCAAAACAAACGAATGGGTCATGCTGCATGACTAGATGTACATTGCTGAAAGACTCCCTTTAGTTAAAGCTGTGCACAAAAAGTGTAGGGAGGCTATCAAAGTGAAGCAACAAAAAATTGTGCAAGCTGAGGAACAAGAAGAAGAAATCCAAGAGGAAGAGGAAGAACAATTGAAAAGAAAGAGGAAAGGAAAGCAACCAGCAGACGAAGAGCCTTCAAAGAAAAAGAAAACAACGCAGAACCCCGAAAGACTTATGGGGGCGAGCTTTAGAGCTGCGGATACTCAAGCTCACAGAGAACACATTGAAGATATGCGCGCAATCCATGCAATGGAAAAAAGACAAAAGAAAGAAAAGAAACAAGCCAGACGACAGATGACAGAGTCTGAAACCCCTGTTGTGGTAACTGAAGAAGAAGAAAGTTTAGATGAATTTGTTGATAATCTGTTGGTCAATCCAGATGAGCAATCTGCAAGCAAAACACCTCCATCAAAGAAGAAGAAAACCGATGAAGGCTCATCAAAGCAAGTTCCAGTAAAACCGACAAGAATCACACAACCTGCAGCTCCGCCACAAAGAATTCGACTTTTTTATGATTTGTATGATAAGTTGGTAAAAGTCATTGGTACAGGTGCAGCAAAAGAAATCTGTATTCTCAAAAATAAGGTGAATGATACTAATATATTGAGAGAGAAGTTGAAAGAACAGTGAAAGAAAAATAGAGAAATGCACGCCTATGTCTCTGAACAATCAAAGTTTGTGAGATTTCAACAAGATGGGATAGAAAAGCTGTATCGAATGATGAAGAAGATCTGTGCTAAAATTGAAATAGAACCTATGTTCTCCTTCGCTGAGATCTTCGACTTTGAAAAATTCAAAGAAGATGAAACAAACAGAAAATTCAAAGAGGCGGATGCAAAGAAGAGACGTCTGGAGTCTACTGAAAATGTCACTGAAGGTGACGAAAGTGATGAAGAAGAAGTGGATCGAGATGAAATGCCTTCTAGGTTCATCGAATGGGGCTTAGAAGAAGAGGTAACATACAAGCTGGAAGATGGAGAAAAGTTTACTCCACAACATCCCAAGTGGTTCAAGAAAGAACGAGAAAAGATTCCAGATTTCTATCAAGTAATCACTGTTGAAAAGACAGAGATTACTGACAAAATCATTAGCTGGATGTACAGCAACTTTAGGGGAATGTTTGTGGTAAAGCGCCGAGGAGTAATCCAATATTTCAAAACAGGTTACGACTTGAAAACTCTTCCAAGATGGGATATAAGAGAGCTTGGCAGACTAGACTTGGTAAATCCAGATCGTAGCAGCGTCGGTGCATATTTTGAGCGTATCATTGCTAAAGAATGCAACAGAGGATTTCAAGTTTTTAAACCACAACGTCCTCGACGAAGAGTTTCTAAAACCACAAGAGATCCCATTACGGGCAAAGGGAAAGTGACTTGGGTTATCGATCCTTCTAAAGTGGTCACTAGAATCAAGCTCCCATCAGAAGTCCCCGTCTGTCTAAACAATTTCAAAAAGTGGTTTTATGACAGTCAGACAGGCGAAGCCGTGATCCGATCAAATACTAATGAAGACATAAAAATTCTAGATCCTGTGGACGTCTTTATGTTTGGACTCTCTGATCTGAATGTGCTGAATGCTAACCGCATACATGTTGGAGCTGGTAATGCCAATCTTGAAGAGGCTATGCTATTTCAAAGAGCCGTAGAGAGAGCATGGAATAGAAAAAGAGAAATGCTTGATATTATCGACAAGATTGAGAAAAAGAAAGAGGCAGCAGAAGCAAAGAAGAAAGAAGAAATGATGAAAAAGAAGAAGCTCGACAAAAAGAAAGATAAATCTCCAACTAAGTCAAAAGATTTCCCATCCACTCCTCATGAAGAACAACAACCTCCGGCCTCATCCACATATGAGGCCATTAGGGAGGACCCACCAACAAACAGTGAAGCTATTCTCAATCAAGAAACTCCAGAAACAACAGATGAAGTTCAACCGCCACAACAAATGACAACCACAACATAGATCCCACCAGAGCCTGCAAAAGAAGCTACAAGCAATCCAGCTGCTACATCTGAAGAATGAAAGTTTAAACAAGTATGCAACGATCTAGGGGGGATATTGTTAGACCATCTGAGATCGTTGATACTTGTTCTGGATTGGTTTTGTTATGTTTTTGTAGCTTTATAGAAGTCTAGGGGTCAAAGTTGTAATATTTTGTAACTTGCAAGACTTACATGGCATATTTAATGTGCCAGTGTATGCGTATTTATAAATACGCTGGCAAGTCAGTATCTATATATATGTTTTCAATGAAGCCCTAGCCCAAGCTTTTGGCTAGTTTTTGGTGAAAAACCTTGTGTTGTTGCTCTTTGATCATTGTGATTGTGCTTAATCAGATTTCCAGGTGCTTAATAGTTTATTTACTTGTTTGGCAACACTTGTTGTAATCATCAAACCATAAGCTTCAACTTCATCCTTTGATTTCTCTTAACTTTCTTAAGTTCAAACACCTAATCAATAGGTTTTTTGGACTAAAACAATCAACCATTGTGATCCGGATTGATATTGGGATCTACACTATCCCAAAATCCAAAAGAAAAACCACAAAAAGGGTATCTTTGGGGGTCGAGATGCCAGAGATCCCTGTTGCAGCACAAAAGCAACAAACCTAAACATCAGTTGTTACTTCCTCGCAACAGATGCAAACATCTCCACCTAGCCAAACTCCTTACTCTTCCTCACCAAAGGAAGGTGTTGTAAGCACAGGGGACACAGATCAATGGGTAGATATATCACTTGATTATCTCTACTGAAGCCCCACTCCCAGGGCTACCTCTCTTTCTTCACCACTACCTACTTCAACAGTCTATTCACCCTTACAAATATTGATTGATGCAATTGATACATCTGACTTACATATACCTAGTTCCTCTAAACCACAAATCAAAGAGAGTTCACTCCAATAAGTGACTATAGCAAGCTCAGGGATCATTGCTATCCCACAAGCAGAGGAGGCAACACATCCTGTGTTCAAAGAGACACAGGCAGGTATTTCAAATGGGGCAACTACTACAACTGTAGAGACAATAGTCTCACAGTTGGACGGTGGTTACATTATTAAGACCCACTTGAAGGCAACAACTATTGAGATAATAGTCTCTTCACCAGTTGGAAGTCCCTAGTACTAAGAACAAGGGGCACTTGGTTCAAAACCAATACCACCTCAGGTGGGAATATGGATGATCCTATTAACTTAGGTGATGGATTAAAGTATCCTGAATTGATGAAAAGAGTCACCAAATTGGAAGCATCTGTAAACTTGATGAAAATTTTGGTTCAAAACTCTAGAACTCCACCATCAAATGCAAAACTTGCAAAAGAAATGTAGGAACATGTTCAACCATACCTACACCTTCAAAAGCAAGCTGCAGAAGAAAAATATTCCATGTAAGCAGAGTTTATATGCCAAATAGTGGATGCCAAGTACAAAGATACTCAGGCAGAGGTTAAAGCCATTAAAGACTTTATCGTTGAAAACACTGGTACAACTCTTACTCTACCCAAATATCAAGATGATGCCAAAAAGGGGGAGAAAGAAGGCATGAGAAAGCTTCCTCCAATAGGTCAGGAAAGCCCAAAAGAGGCCTGACACTTCTGAGGCTAAAAAGGCCAGAAAAGCTATTTTGAAGAAAGAACAAAGAAAAGAAAGAAGGGAAAACAAAACCCTTGTTGCTGTTCAAAAAGATATAGAAAGGAAAAATTATGAACAGAACATTGGCCTTTCATCAACTCCATCATCTGCTACAGCTTCCATAAGAAGGCAACCTGCAAGATAGGCAAAGCCTCAATCATCTGCTGTAAGTCAAACATCTGCCACTTCTATCCAAACCACTGCTCCCATTCAAACCACTACCCCATCCATTATCAAACATCTATTGCCACTCAAAAGTGACAACAGAGGTTACATTCATCACCACCTTAACAACACTTACACCCTCATCTCAACAGACTTTACAAGTTTCCAAAAGTACCCTTAAAGGTGTACTTAAAAGAAATCTATCACTTACCCGTTCTTTTCACCACCATCAAAAACTCCCACACCGTATAAAAGGAGTCAAAAAAATCAGCCATAAAATTCATCACAACCACCACCACAGAATCATCTACCATATCTCTACTCATCCATTACCACCACAAAAACCACCTACCATAACAACCACCGCACTTCCACTATCACTACCACAAATCACTGATGCAGACTTTGGATCATTAAAGTCTATGGCAAGACGGGGTGAGTCAACAATCTTGGAAAATTACAAGAAATTGGAAATATTAAGAACCAAAGATCCCTCAGTCCCAAAAAGGTCAATCTTTGAAGAAATAGACTTCTGTCCCATAACTCTTCAAATAACATTTGACCTAGAAAAGCCATCTATCCCAAAAGATTCAACAATGGAAGGAAAATAGAGCTATCCATGAATCAAAAGAGCAGTTGGATAAGGTAAAAAATCACAATAAATAGACTTTTTAGCCTAAAAATTGCTGATCTGCAAGACTTGCTGAGTCTTCCACTCGAAAAGGATCCAGATGACTCTTTAGAAAATTTTAGCAAAACTATTCAAAAGCCAAATCAAAAAGAAAAGTTGAAGAGAAATAAAGGTTGATATAATAAGGATGAGTTTTGGCATCATCTGTTCTAGGGGGAGATTGTTGGACCTATAAAAGAACAGTTGATATTGGAAACCCAAAACATTCCAAACAACTGATCAAAGTTAAATAAACAACAACCTGATACAAAGACTCCTCCCAAAGATAGTGAATCTTGAAGACCTATTCAGAACATCTGTTCAAGAGCATGGCTAACATCTGATGAAGACTTGGAACCATTGTTCAAGGGTACCAACATCTGTTGAAGCTAAAGATTGTTGAAGACCAAATCCCTGATCAAGCTAAAGGTCTGATGAAGAAGAATAAACATCTGTAAGGCCAAACATATGTTTGGACAACTGCAACAGTGGATAGCTTAGACAGTGGTTTCTCAATGTAACAGTATTTATCTTATCAGTGTTTAGTATAGCCTAGATCAGATGATAAGATTTGCTCATTTGTTTGTAAATATCTGATAATCTTTTCGGTTAGGTTTGTTAGATGTCACTATCAGGGTGAAGTCAGCAGATCACGAACAGAGGTTCTGTACTCTATATAAATAAATCTCATTTGTTTGAGATCCGACATCACTCCATTCCTTTTGTACGAACCAATTATGAGTGATCGGCTGAGAGGGAGTCTATGTAAAATCAGTTGTAGCATTATTTGAGTCTTTAACTCTCCATACAGAAGGCCGGCTATAGTTTTATGGTTGACATTTAGCTTCTGGGATGCCATCCATCGTGGTTCTTTCCTTCACGTTGGAATTGTGGTATATGCACCATGTTATCCTCCTTCCCGAATTTCGCCTCATTAACAGTTAGCAAGCCATTGCCAAAAGATGCCTTGCTTAATTCCTTGGAAAAGTTAATCTTGTTTACCATCTCTTCGAACCGAATGAAAGAACAAAATTCAAGTTCAACCTGCATATGTAATGGACCTTTGAGCACAAATCCAAGTTCAACCTGCATATGTGGTCAAATATTAAAAATTATATAATGCATTAATAAGTTTAGGAACTAAATGTTGTATAAATCAAAAATCACGTTACATCAACCTATTTGAAACCGGTTCCTCTTTTTTTGGCTAAACCCAACCGTTTTCGATGAACACTACGATAATCGACAATTTATAAGTAAAAGTTTCAAAGTTTTCAAACTCTACAATAAACTAAACAAAGTTCGAATATTTCAAGATTTAAACCCAATATAAATCCTTCCGTTCGACAATCAAGCTTTATCTTGTTCCAAATGAAAGCAACAACGTTTTCTGTGTCCTTGGAAACAAAACACTTTATCAGCTTTAGACTATATATAAAGAATAAAAATAATTAGAAATCTAAATTACTGTAAAATCAAATATGAATAACAATTTAGAAAATAGGTTTAGCAAATACTATATTAGTTGGCGCAGATAGGAAAACAACAAGATCGAGTAGAGATTTTGAGGTTGCATATCATTAAATGTGATACCGCTCGATTCTACATCCATTATCACCTTCTTCTAGCGCTTTGCTTAATTTGTCTTCTCTGCAAGGTGCCGATAGACTTTCAACCAAAATCATGAGGATTTGGGAATATGAATAAATGTTGGTGAAAAAGGGGGAAAGGAGAACGTGGGTGAACCGCTATTTGGGTTTTGAGGGGAACTGAAAATCACTTTGGCGGGATTTTTGAACATAAATTTTGGTTTTAGAGGGAAGTAATATTTTATAGGTGATTTTGATGAATGATTTTTTAAAAGAATTTATAAATTTAACTATTAATAAATGAGCCCAAAACTAAAAATAAGTTCGTTTAATAAAATGAGACCGAGTCTAAACTTCACTTATCAAGATCAAGTAAGCTCGTGAGCCTATTATTTGTATAGTTTTTATTTAATATGTTAAAAATATATAGCTGGAAGGCTGGAAAAGGATTGGACAAGACGTCGCTATCAGAAATATCCATTTAGTCCCATATGAGCTGACAATTAGTATCCGTAGAGGTGAGAGTACTTCCACGGAATCTAATTGGCCACACGTCGCGTTTAGGATGTCCTTGTTGTCTCTTTTGTGTTAACCATTAGTGGAGGTTTAGGAGGATATGAATATGCGGCATGTGATTGGCCAGATGTTGTTGTCACCTGTATCTCTTGTCTCCTCTGTGATAACCGCTAGTGGAGATCACCTGGTACATTGATCATGAACATTGATTGGCTGCATGTCGCTGCCCAAAATTGACATTCTCGGTTTTCCCACATACTTGCATTTTGTGGTTTGCCCACGCACCCCTGTTTTGGTAGAAAAAGTTACTAAAGATGTAACCATAAAAACATGGACGTTTTCCTTAGATCGTTAGTGGATAAGCTTAAACATTTATGGCAATCACATGAACGTACTAAAGATGAAACCATAAAAACATTCTTCACAATGAAGGCAGTGTTGTTATGGACCATAAATGACTTTCCAACCTGTAGTAGTCTATCAGGTTGGAGCGGACATGTCTACAAAGCATGTCCGACTTGCAATGAAGACACACCTTCAAGGCGTGTAATTGGTAAATGCGTGTATGTCGGTCATCGCTAGTTTTTCGATGCCAACCATCTGTGTAGCACAAGTCTTAACTTTAACGAGAGACCCAAGACAGGAGACTCTCTGAGATAGTTTAGTCCTGCTGACATAGAAGTTCAACTCGGTCGTCTAATTCATCGTTTACCAATACGCCCTCGAATGTCTTTGGTGCCCAACCTCAAACTCAACAACAATAGTACGAGGTAAACTATCTTATTTTACTTTGGTAAATGTTGGGTTATGTTAGTAATTTTGTTAGAAGATTGGTAACTTTGGTATATATATGTTGGTAGTATGTTAATATGCTAATGTGGATTTTTGATATATATTATCGTATTTATTTGTTTCGGGGTTGTTCCAAACCCCGACATTTTTAACCGACTTGGTGACTATCTTGCTTCGAGGGGAAAGAAACCCCGGGACGTTGATGATGACATTTCTGATAACGAGGACGACGATGACATGATGTAGTTTTTTACGTTTTATACAATTTTAGGATATTATTGTGCAAGTGAATTAAACGAATAACTTTTATGTAATGTTAGTGTGTTCATATAATTGTTGTGTTTATGTAGTTTGTTTGTGTGTTGCTTAAACTGGAAATAGGCATGTTTTGTGTATTCGTAAAAACCGAAAAATATTGTAAATGCATCAGATTTTTTTTAAAAACAAATTTCAGCGACCAAAACCTATAGCGACATGTACTTTTAGCGGCGACAAATGTCGCCACTAATGTCGCGTTTTCTTGTAGTGTGTACGACTGGAATCTTCAACCTCATAGGGACGGGCCTTATTTTACACTTGTTGATTGTAACACCCCGTGTTTCGAAAGTTAAAGTCAAAGTCAAGATTGAACTCAAAGGAAGAAAAGATTGCTAATTGCGATCTGTCACTCCTTGCTCAACTAGTGTTTTGACTTCTTTGACTTGTAATCAAATCTAATATTTATTTGTTTTAGTTGTATTATATGGAGTATCTATTAATAATCGAGGCTTAATCGCTATTTAATCGCATGTTTATCGCTAATCGACTTATCGTTATCGCATCACAACTCGAATTATGTGTTTTGGATATTGTTTTACGTGTGTGTGCCATTATGTGTTACTTGTGCATGTTATGTTTATGTTGAGGTGTTTAATCGCAATCGCAATCGCAATCTAATCGCAAACGCTGAACGCAAATTATTTATAGTGATTGTATGTTAGATATAGTAGTTAGGTTATTTGTGTAACTAATGGGTAATACTATCGCATCGCTCGCTCGAATCGCATCGCAACGCTCAACACGCGAAACGAAACGACAAAACTCAACACGCCGGACACCTGGATCGAGTGGCCAACCGATCGAGTGGCCATCCGATCGGATTGTCTTCCGATCGGATTGCCATCTGATCAAATTTCCATCCGATCGGTGACCAATTCGACACTTATGCACTTTCTCTTTATGGAAACCCTATAAATACCCTCCTGTCACATCATTTGTGATGTGACAGCTCTCCCACTCGACCAGCCGCTCTCAAGCTCCCTTTTCTCTCGATTTCTCGCGATTCTTGTAAGTTTTCAACTCAAATCTTGTACTTCTATGATCTACACGCACTCCTTCATCTTTTTCACCTTTGAATCTTAACTTTTAACTGTGAAATCACCGGGTTTGAGGTGTTCTAGGGTGATGTCATCATGGAGTTCTTATGAACTTTAAGGATTGGCTTCATTCCACCAAGAACAACTTAGATCTGAAGGATTTCCACATGAATAAACAATGTTTTCACATAGATCTACACATATTCATGGTTAAAAGGATTGAAAGATGGTTTTCTAACTTACTTTCAACTCTTTTACACTCAATGCACTCAAAACCGATAGAATCAGAGCTCGTTCTGACCTTCTACTCTTTCTTAGTGATGTGTTGGTCCAAGATCCGAATTCTATCCAAGGGAGAACTGATTTCGGGTTAAACAAGAACAACCGTCTTGAACAATTAACTGATCGGGCTAGGGTGATTCCTGTTCGATCGGATCACTTGGGTCAAGATTGGACTTCGGTTGTTTACTACGTTGTCAAACCATCTCAAACAAACCGCAAACATTCAAAATAATCAAGTTCAAATGATTGGATTCATGGGACGGATTGCCGTCCGATCGGATTGCCGTCCGATCGGATTGCCATCCGATCGAACTGCAATCCGATCGGATTGTACTTGAGCTTCCAAACACTTAATCATTTCCAAGTTTTTAAAAGGACGGAATGTCGAACGGATTGCTGTCTGATCTGATTGCCATCTGATCGAATGACCATCCGACCATGTGACATTTGGAACATTGGGTACTTGATCATTTTTCAAGGAACAATGTTTTCCAACGGATTGCTATCCGATCGGGTTGCCATCCGATCGGGTGACAATCCTGCTGTGAACTTATTCTCACTAAGTGTCCTGCCAATCGGATCGCTATTCGATCGAACTGCCGGTCGATCGATCGACCTAAAGGGTAGAGATGCTACTCTATTTTCAAAATGCTACAACGAAAACTTCAAAGCCATCATACACAAACACATCTTTACCAACGAATGTCAACCCAATCGAATGGCCATCTGATCGGATGACCATCCGAACGGATTAACACCCGATCGACTGGCCATCCGATCAGATTGCCATCCGATCGGATTGCCATCCGATCGGATTGCCATCCGATCGGATTACCAATCGACACTTGATACTTTTGCACCGCCTTACGCGCCGCTCATCGTTTATGCCATCGTTAACTATTCAGGCTAATCTCTCAGCGCTCCCTTCAATCCAAGAGAGTGTTTACCTGTTAAACACAATCTGTGAGTATACTCGATCCCTTTTTGTTTTATGCACTTTTGGGTGTTACATACGTTACTTATTCTAAAACACATCGATCACATAACGCAAACACTATTTATACGCTGACCATTACTGCATGATACGTGTTACTCGATGAATGCTTGTATGTTATGTTAACACAGTGATTGTTGCCTGACGCCTTAGCAACGATAGTACTATTTGTTTGGACTCAGCACTTGTCGTGGACAGGGGTTGTTAAGGTTACCTCTTCACGTGTCACAGTGGTGATATATGTTGCGCATTCTACAACTCGCAGTCTAGTCTGTGCATATTTCATTATCGATAACTTACTAGCTTCGCATTATACATGATACATGCTGGTTATGCGTAAACGAATTCGAACTCTACTATTACTATTAAACTTGTATGCTCACCTTTACACTATGTGTATTGACCTTTATTTTAACGTATGTGACATGTGTTTAGGATGCTTTGCTTGTTACATGCTGGAATCAAGTTAGGATGGAGTCTTAGAAACCAACAATTAAATGAAATCTGAGTTGTCGGAATGGATAATTTGTCTTTGAGAACAATATCTATAATAACTGTTTTTATTTTATATGTTTATGGTATGGGACATGAACCTTTAATATATTATAACTAATAGTTGTTATGGATTCTCCTGGACAATCTGTTTCGCTCAGTGCCGCGCCCCGATGATTCCGCCATCGGTTCGGGTGTGACAGATTGGTATCAAAGCTATAACTATAGGGAATTAGGCAAGACTCGACCTAGTCCGGGTCGATGTCTTAGAAACGACCTAGTCTATAGTCTAAGTACCAACAGACCGTCTTGTGCATGCCCTTTAAAGGGTTTTGTATGAGCTTACTTGCTATTTCTCGCTCGCACTCACTGAATGCTACACTTTCACTGCACTCTAATTCCCGAAAACAAACGAGTGGTTAGGTTGAGATTAGGTGTGAAAACCACAAACTCTCGACCAAATCGCTTGTTCGACCCACATTTTTATCAATAAACAAGAGAATTTGCGTTGAATCAGGAGTGAAATCCGTACTTTAACGCAGATTTTCTCCACTATTTCATCACAACGGAAACGAAGCCGTTAAGTCAGGGGTGGAACCCAAACCTTGATAACTAGTTCCGTTCTTATTTTGGTTTTACAAAGATCTCACCAAAGTCTCGACGGACTCCAACGACTTGAAGTCACACTGCAACTAGAAGGATGCGTGCCGTTCACCCAAATCAAGGCGAGAGCGCAGTCCTAAAAGCAAAAAGTGTGTACCAAAAGACCTTGTGAATAGTCGAATCGCTTTGGGCAGTCGACGTCTATCAGCCGCAGACAATCTATTCTCGACTTTTATATGTTTCAATTCTGAGCCTGCAACTGCTGACTCTGATATCTGTCGTTTTAGGGGGATTTTGTGTGTTTTATGTGGTTTTACCTGGTTATATGTTTCGACCTTGGTGATTTATATGCTTTTCGATATTCGCTTTGATCGACACACAAAATACACACTGCACATCTATCTCAATACGCTAACAAATCGTTGTTGTCTGTGGACGATCGCCTGCTATGATACTCACTTATATTATGCTAATCGCAATCGCTATTCTCGAACGCGCGAAACTTGAATGATAAAGGAACACATCGGATGCATATAGGTGAATACCTGCAAAATACGGTGTGATTTCCATGGCTTACGTGTTTCTGTGCCTTATGTGCCTATGTGTTTCTGTGCTTTATGTGCCTATGTGCTTCTGTGATTATGTGCCTATGTGTTTATGTGCTTATGTGATTGATCGTGTTCCTGAGCTTTATATGCTATAGTTTAGAGCTGAGCACGAGTCTATATTAGGGTTAATTAAGACCATATAGCATTTTGAATCCTATGGCGCTGTCTGTTGCAGACAATGTCGTCATTTGGATCATTTCACTCACGTTCCGCTCGCCGCAATCATGATGAAAAACGCATCGCCACCCTCGTCGCTCAGCAAATGGCGAAAGTTTTCCCCCAGATTGTTAGTGAACTGAATGAAAACGCTAGCAAATCTTCTGAAGAGTCCAGGACTAATGCTCCTAAAGCTGCGTTTAGCTTCAAGCAGTTCAAAGCCTGCGGCCCGAAAGAGTTTACCGGTGAAGATGGGCCTACGGCCATGTTCCACTGGTTTGATTCTATCGAAGTCACCCTGCGCCAGAGTGGCTGTCCTGATAATCTCCGTACTCTTAACGCCACTGGAGTCTTCCAATCCCGATCTCTGGATTGGTGAATGGGCTGACGTGGGATGAGTTGAAGGACGTCATGATGCAAGAGTTCTACCCTCCCCACGAGCGCCAAAAGCTGGAGGATGAGTTCTGGCATATCAAGCAGAAAGATGGAGACAACGCTGGTTTGACTGCTCGCTTCAAGCAGCTAAGCATAATCTGTCCTAGCCAAGTTACCATGCCTGAAATCACCATCAAGAAGTATATCCCTGCTCTTCCAGATTGCGTGGCTGATTTCGTTTAAGCTGCAAAGATGACAACAATTGAGGAAACCTTCTTACTCGCTGCTGAGATCAACGACAAATGAGTCAAGTCTGGTTACTGGGATAAAGCTTCCAAGAATCTGCATCAAGCTACCACTGCTCCAACCGTTGAAACCGCCGTCGCTCCGCAGTCTTCAAAGTCCTCTCGCCGAAAGAGGAAGAACAAAAGCAGTTCCAACAACAAGAACTGTACAATTACTGCTGCCCCACTCCAATCAGTTCCTGCCCAACCGCAGCCTCAACACCGCCAAGTAGCGGCACCGGTCACCAACGCACCGCCAGCAAAGCGTGCGTATACTGGTGCATGGCAGATACTGTGTGCATTGCAACATGTACGGCCACTTCACCGCCAACTACCATACAGGTCCACGTCAAGCTCCAGCTCCAACCCAAGGTCAAGTTCCTGCTCAACAAGCTCTACTTACTGCTCCTCAAGGCCATCAAGCGGCTCCTGCACCCGCGATCAATGCCAGAGCTTGCTACGCGTGTGGTGATCCCAACCACTTCACGAATATGTGCCCGAACCGAGTGGTCAAGCAAGAGCCACAACAGCAGCAGCCCCAGCAGCAGCCTCAGCAACAGCAGCAACAACCAGTAGCCCGCGAACGTACCTTCAACAGTAACGCTCGCCAGGACAAGCAGACAATAATGTGGTCAATGGTATGTTCCTTGTGAATGGTATATATGCTACGTGTTTATTTGATACTGGAGCCGATAACTGTTTTGTATCGTTTGAATTCGAAAAGCTCCTCAATCGTAAGCGCGCTCATCTCCCCTCGACGTTCGATGTTGAAGTTGCCACCGGAAGAACCGTCGCCGTCAATTCTGTTCTACGTGATTGTACGCTTGAACTCAACAATCACGTCTTCCCTATCGACCTTATTCCGATGCAGCTCGGTAGTTTTGACATCATAGTAGGCATGGATTTTCTTCGCGAGAATCGTGCTGAAGTTGTTTGCTTCGATAAGATGATTCGTTTCTCGCTCGCTAACGGTGATCTACTTTGTGTGTATGGCGAAACTCCTTTGAAAGGTCTTAAACTCATGTCATGTGTCCAAGCTGGCAACTATCTCCACAAGGAATACAGAGCTTTCTTGGCTAACATCGTAGTAGCGGAGAAGGAAAAGAAAGGTAATCACGGAGTAAAAGACGTTCCTGTAGTTTATGAATTCCCCAACATATTTCTTGAAGATCTGCCTGGACTACCTCCCTCTCGTGATATCGACTTCCGAATCGACCTCATACCTGGAGCAAACCCTGTTGCTAAAGCGCCTTATCGTCTCGCCCCTTCTGAAATGCGCGAACTCTCGAGTCAGCTCCAGGAACTACGAGATAAAGGCTTTATTCGCCCTAGCACCTCACCATGGGGCGCGCCTGTCCTTTTCGTCAAAAAGAAGGATTGATCATTCCAGATGTGCATCGACTATAGGGAGCTGAATAAGCTGACAATCAAGAATCGCTATCCCTTACATCGAATCGATGATTTGTTTGACCAACTGCAGGGTGCTATGTGTTTCTCGAAGATCGATCTACACTCAGGCTATCACCAACTACGCATTCAAGAGGAGGATATACCTAAAACCGCATTTCGAATCCGCTATGGTCACTATGAGTTTATTGTTATGCCTTTTGGTTTGACCAACGCCCCCGCAGTTTTCATGGATTTAATGAATCGAGTGTGCAAACCCTTTCTCGATCACTTCGTAATCGTGTTCATCGATGATATCCTGATCTATTCCAAGTCAAAAGCCGAGTTCTTGAGTTACTCCAGGGAGACCGTCTCTATGCCAAGTTCTCCAAGTGTGAATTTTGGCTGGAGGAGGTCCAATTCTTGGGTCACATTGTCAATAGTTAAGGTATCCACGTTGATCCCATGAAGATCGAAGCTGTTAAGAGTTGGGTTACACCCAAAAATCCGTCTGAAGTCCGTTCTTTCCTCGGAATGGTACGCTATTATCGCCGATTTATCGAAGGTTTTTCTAAGATCGCCGTTCCACTTACTTCTCTTACGCATAAGGACAAACCTTTTATTTGGGGAACTAAATAGGAGGAAGCCTTTCAAACTCTCAAAGCTATGCTTTGCAATGCTCCCGTGCTCTCACTGCCCGATGGAAACGATGATTTCGTAGTTTACTGCGATGCCTCGAACCTTGGTATTGGTTGTGTTTTTATGCAACGGGGACAAGGTTATCGCGTACGCATCTCGAAAGCTCAAGTTCCACGAGAAAACTACACCACACATGACCTCGAGCTTGGCGCAGTTGTTTTTGCGTTAAAGATTTGGCGACACTACCTTTACGGTACCAAGTATACGATCTTCACCGATCATAGGAGCCTACAACATATCTTTGACCAGAAGGAACTAAATATGCGTCAACGCCGGTGGGTAGAACTACTCAACGACTACGACTGTGAGATTCGTTACCATCCTGGCAAAGCAAATGTCGTTGCTGATGATCTCAGTCGACGAAGCTATTTGCATAGCGTTTGTAATTCCCAAACCTAGCTTAATCTTGAAGCCCTTATCCTTGACGCTCAGCATGCCTATTTTACCGAACGTACTTTGAAGAAGGAAAGGATTCTAAACGATGGCGCCCAACTCAAGAATAAATCGAATGGTATCTTTCATTATTTGGACCGAATCTGGATCCCCAAGCGTACGAATTTGCGACAACTTCTGATGGATGAAGCCCACAAATCACGATATTCTATTCATTCCAGTGCTGATAAGATGTACCAGGACATGCGCTACAGGTACTGGTGGCCGGGCATGAAGAAGGATATCGCTATCTATGTTTTGAAGTGCCTGACTTGTTCCAAGGTCAAGACCGAACAGCAAAGACCCTCTGGTTTACTCCTACAACCCGAGATACCGATGTGGAAATGGGAGAGTATAGCTATGGACTTTATAACAAAACTCCCGCGCACGATGTCAGGTCATGACAACATTTGGGTTGTAGTCGACCGTTTGACTAAATTAGCTCATTTCCTACCGATATGAGAAGACTTTAAGGTAGAAAAATTAGCCCGAATCTACACTGACGAGATCATTTGTCGACATGGGACGCCTCGTGACATCATCTTTGACCGTGATGGTCGGTTTACCTCGCGTCTTTGGGAAACATTTCAATCTGCTCTCGGTACTACGCTTAATCTAAGTACCGCTTTCCATCCCCAAACCGACGGTCAGACTGAAAGAACGATTCGCACCCTTGAAGACTTGCTCCAATCGTGTGTCATAGATTTCGGCGGTAATTGGGACGTGCACCTACCTTTAGTCGAATTCTCGTACAATAACATTTATCATCCTAGCATCCAAGTGTTACCGTTTGAGGCATTATATGGAAGGAAATGTCGATCGCCTATTGTATGGCACGAGATCAGAGACGCGCAAATTACTGGTCCTGAGCTGTTGAAGAAACAACTGACAAAATCCTCCAAATCCGAGCCAACCTGCTGAAAGCTCGGAGCTGACAGAAAAGTTACGCCAATAGACGCCGCAAGCCCCTTGAATTTGACGTTGACGATCACGTACTCCAAAAGGTTGCACCTTGGAAGGGGGTGATCAGATTTGGCAAGAAAGGAAAGCTCGCGCCTCGATATGTTGGACCCTTTAAGATTCTGGAAAGAATTGGGAAAGTGGCCTATAGACTCAAACTACCGGAGGAACTTAGTAACGTCCACCCAACTTTCCACGTTTCAAACCTCAGAAAGTGCTTGGCCGGCCAGGAATTACATGTCCCTCTTGAGGATTTACAAGTGGACGAAACATTACACTTCATGGAAAAGCCAGTCGAGATCATGGGACAAGAAACCAAGGTGCTTAGACGCTCACGCATTCCCATTGTGAAGGTTCGTTGGGAAGGCAAACGCGGTGCCGAGTTTACCTGGGAACTCGAAAGTGACATGAAGGCGAAGTACCCGCAGTTGTTTGTTACGGCTAAAGCCTAATTTCGGGATGAAATTCCCTTAAGTAGGGGAGGCTGTAACACCCCGTGTTTCGAAAGTTAAAGTCAAAGTCAAGATTAAAGTCAAAGGAAGAAAAGATTGCTAATTACGATCTGTCACTCCTTGCTCAACTACTGTTTTGACTTCTTTGACTTGTAATCAAATCTAATATTTATTTGTTTTAGTTGTAATATGTGGAGTATCTATTAATAATCGAGGCTTAATCGCTATTTAATCGCATGTTTATCGCTAATCGACTTGTCGCTATCGCATCGCATCGCAACTCGATTTATGTGTTTTGGATATTGTTTTACGTGTGTGTGCCATTATGTGTTACTTGTGCATGTTATGTTTATGTTCAGGTGTTTAATCGCAATCGCAATTCTATCGCAATTGCAATCTAATCGCAAACGCTGAACGCAAATTATTTATAGTGATTGTATGTTAGATATAGTAGTTAGGTTATTTGTGTAACTAATGGGTAATACTATCGCATCGCTCACTTGAATCGCATCGCAATGCTCAACACGCGAAACGAAACGACAAAACTCAACACGTCGGACACCTGGATCAAGTGGCAAACCGATCGAGTGGCCATCCGATCAGATTGTCATCCGATCGGGTTACCATCCGACCGGGTTGCCATCCGACCGGGTTGCCATCCGATCGGTGACCAATCTGATACTTATGCACTTTCCCTTTATGGAAACCCTATAAATACCCTCTTGTCACATCATTTGTGATGATACAGCTCTCCCACTCGACCAGCCACTCTCAAGCTCCCTTTTCTCTCGATTTCTCACGATTGTTGTAAGTTTTCAACTCAAATCTTGTACTTCTATGATCTGCACGCACTCCTTCATCTTTTTCACCTTTGAATCTTAACTTTTAACCATGAAATCACCGGGTTTGAGGTGTTCTAGGGTGATGTCATCGTGGAGTTCTTATGAATTTCAAGGATTGGCTTCATTCCACCAAGAACAACTTAGATCTGAAGGATTTCCACATGAATAAACAATATTTTTGCAAAGATCTACACATATTCATGGTTAAAAGGATTGAAAGATGGTTTTCTAACTTACTTTCAACTCTTTTACACTCAATGCACTTAAAACCGATAGAATCGGAGCTCGTTCTAACCTTCTACTCTTTCTTAGTGATGTGTTGGTCCAAGATCCGAATTCTATCCAAGGGACAACTGATTTCAGGTTAAACAAGAAAAACCGTCTCGAACAGTTAACTGATCGGACTAGGGTGACTCCTGTTCGATCGGATCACTTGGGTCAAGAAGGGGTTTTCGTTGTTTAGCACGTTGTCAAACCGTCTTGAACAAACCGCAAACATTCAAAATAATCAAGTTCAAAATGATTGGATTCATGGGACGGATTGCCGTCAGATCGGATTGCCATCCGATCGGATTGCACTTGAGCTTCCAAAAACTTAATCATTTCCAAGTTTTTGAAAGGACTGAACGTCGAACGGATTGCCGTCCGATCGAACGACCATCCTACCATGTGACGTTTGGAACATTGGGTACTTGATCATTTTTCAAGGAACAATGTTTTCCAACGGATTGCTATCCGATCGGGTTGCCATCCGATCGAGTGACAATCCTGCTGTGAACTTGTTCTCACTAAGTGTCCTGCCAATCAGATCGCTATCCGATCGAACTGCCGTTCGATCGATCGACCTGAAGGGTAGAGATACTACTCTATTTTCAAAATGCTACAACGAAAACTTCAAAGCCATCATACACAAACACATCTTTACCAACGAATGTCAATCCAATCGAATGGCCATCCGATCGGATGACCATCTGAACAGATTAACACCCGATCGACTGGCCATCCGATCATATTGCCATCCGATCGGATTACCAATCGACACTTGATACTTTTGCACTGCCTTACGCGCCGCTCATCGTTTATGCTATCGTTAACTGTTCAGGCTAATCTCTCAGCGCTCCCTTCAATCCAAGAGAGTGTTTACTTATTAAACACAATCTGTCAGTATACTCGATCCCTTTTTGCTTTATGCACTTTTGGGTGTTACATTCGTTACTTATTCTAAAACACATCGATCACACAACGCAAACACTATTTATACGCTGACCATTACTGCATGATACGTGTTACTCGATGAATTCTTGTATATTATGTTAACACAATGATTATTGCCTGACGCCTTAGCAACGATAGTACTATTTGTTTGGACTCAGCACCTGTCGTGGACATAGGTTGTTAAGGTTAGCTCTTCACATGTCACAGTGGTGATATGTGTTGCGCATTCTACAACTCGCAGTGTAGTCTGTGCATATTTCATTGTCGATAACTTACTAGCTTCGCATTATACATGATACATGCTGGTTATGCGTAAATGAATTCGAACTCTACTATTACTATTAAACTTATATGCTCACCTTTACACTATGTGTATTGACCTTTATTTTAACGTATGTGACAGGTGTTTAGGATGCTTTGCTTGTAACATGCTGGAATCAAGTTAGGATGGAGTCTTAGAAACAAACAATTAAATGAAATTTGAGTTGTCGGAATGGATAATTTGTCTTTGAGAACAATATCTGTAATAACTGTTTTTATTTTATATGTTTATGGATTCTCCTGGACAATCTGTTTAGCTCAGTGCCGCGCCCCGATGATTCCGCCATCGATTTTGGGGTGTGACATTGATACATGAATAAACAGTGGTTAACTAAGAGGTTAGTCCACGGTTTGAGTCTCGTCAAGTAGGGTTAATCCCTCCTTTCCTCAATCGATGGATGGGTCGTCTTCTAATCTGTCACCTACACAGTGAAACACACCGTGACTCACAACAAGAAGAATGGGGTGGGGGTTGCTCCTTGTTACCACTCTCCGGCGTGAGAATAAGTATTTGCTTTGGAAGCAAGATAAGTGTTAAGTAGTAATTGTGAGTGAGCTGATTAGCATTACCTCAAACCTGGTTCGAAGTGGGTTTTTATAGCCGAAGAGTGAAGGACAAGTAATTGAAAACTTTATCTCATTTAGGATGTGAATATGTGTTACATGATTGTTTGTTTAAGAAGGATTCGGTTATCAATTTCTCTTTGCTCCTTGGGTATATATATTCTAACATATATACTTGGGAGCTAAGAGGAAATGCTGCTGTATTTTTCTTAAACAAACAATCATGTAATACACATTCATATATGAGATAAAGTGTTCACAAAGTGGGTTTAGCAGCTTACCCATTTCTTGTAAACCATAAATTAAAGTACTTTTCAGTTGTATAATGGCTAGCTAGTGAAAAAAGCTGGATTGATTCTCCACGTCAATCACCTCACTACGAGCAAGGACTCAAATCTTTTATCGAGATGTGCAAAGGATTGTTCGATAACAAATAGAAAGTAAGATGTTCGTTTAGGAAATGTAAATTTTTTGGCTTAATATCCATGGTAAAATGAAATACCATTTTCATATTCTCAGTTTTTAGAAGACTTACACGAAGTGGAACTATCACGGCGAAATGACTGGGCCTGGATTTGTAGAAGTAGAAGACGCTTCACCACATGACGATATGGAAAACGTTATTGAAGACGTTATGGGGGGAGCGTATGGAAGAAGATATAGACCTTAACCAATAGGAGTCGAGTGGAGATAGTTGTAAATCCCAAAATCAATCCGGATCATAGTGGTTTGATTGTTTTGATCCAAACACCTATTGATTAGGTGCTTGAACTTGCAAAAGTTAAGAAAAATCAAAAGATGAAGATGAAGCTTTTGGTTTGATGATTTACAACAAGTGTTGTATTGATTCCAATCTGATATAAACACTAACAAGCACCTGGAAATTCGGATAAGCACAATCACAAGATCATAAGAAGCACAACACAAGTTTTCACCAAAGAACTAGCCAAAAAGCTTGGCTAGGGTTTGCAAATGATTCATATATATAGAGTCTGACCTGCCAGCGTATTTATAAATACGCTGGCATCTTAAATACACTAGTTCAGAGTTACAACTTACAAAACATTACATATTTAACCCCTGAACCTATTTAAGAGCTATAAATCATAACTAAAAAAAATCCAAAACAAGTATCAACGATCTCAAATGACCTAGCAATATCCCTCCTAGATCGTTGCATACTTGACGAATCTTTCATTCTTCTGTTGTTGCTGCTGGATTGCTTGTAGCTCTCTCTGTCGTTGGTTCAGGCGTTGGTTGTTGCTGGATCACTTCTGTTGTTGTCGTTTCTTGAGGAGGTTAAGCTGCATCAGTCGTTGGTGCTTGTGGAGTTTCTTGAGTAACAATTACTTCACTGGTTGTTGGAAGATCCTCCCTAATGGCCACATATGTGGATGAGGCCGGAGGTTGCTGTTCTGCTTGAAGTGGAGTGGATGAGGGATCTTTTGTTTTTTGTGGGAGACTTGTCTTTCTTGTTGTCTGATTTCTTCTTTTTCCTCAGTTCTTTCTTTTTCTTGGCCTCTGCTAACTCTTTCTTTTTCTCGATCCTGTTGACAATGTCTAACATTTCTCGCTTTCTTTTCCACGCTCGCTCGACTGCCCTTTGAAATAACATGGCTTCTTCAAGATTTACATTACCAGCCCCGACATGTATTTTGTTAGCATTCAACACATTTAAGTCAGACAATCCAAACATAAATACATCCATAGGATCAAGAATTCTCATGTCTTCATTCGAGTTAGATCTGATCACATCTTCGTAAGTTTGGCTATCATAAAACCATTTCTTGAAGTTGTTTAGAGAGACAGGGCCTTCTGGCTGAAGCTTGATACTGGTAACAACTTTTCCAGGGTCGATCACCCATGTCACCTTCCCTTTACCCGTAACTGGATCTTTTATGGTTTTAGAGACCCTCTGACGTGGGCGCTGTGGTTTGAAAACCTCAAAGCCTCGATTGCATTCTTTGGCGATGAACCGTTCGAAATCCGCCCCAGTGCTGCTTCTATCTGGATTCAACATATCCAATCTACCGAGCTCTCGAATATCCCACCTGGGAAGTGATTGAATATCGAAACCATTCTTGAAGTATTGAATTACCCCACCACGTCGTTTCACAACAAACATCCCGCTGAAGTTGCTATACATCCAGCTTATAATCTTATTAGTAACTTCTGTCTTTTCGACAGTAATTACCTCATAGAATTCGGGTAGCTTCTCATGTTCTTTCTTAAACCATTCAGGATGTTGTGGTGTGAATTCCTCTCCATCTTCAAATTCGTATAGCACATCATCTTCTAAACCCCATTCAACGAATCTTGAGGGCATTTCATCCCGATCGACCTCTTCCTCATCACTTTCATCCACTTTAGTAACCTTTTCCATTGATTCAAGACTTCTTTTCTGTACTTCCGCCTCTTTAGATTTCCTTTTTGCTTCGTCTTCTTTAAATTTCTCATAGTCAAAAACTTCAGCAATAGAGAACATCGGTTCCATTTCTATCTTTGAACAAACCTCCTTTAGAATTCTGTACAACATCTCCATTCCATGCTGTTGAAATCTCACGAACCTCGTCTGTTCTGACACATAGGCGAGCAGCTCTTTGTTCTTCTTTCTTTGTTCTTTCAATTTTTCTCTGAGCACATATATGTCATTAACTTGGTGTTTGAGAAGACAAATTTCTCTCGCTGGCCCTGCACCGATATCTTTCACTAGCTTGTCATATAGATCCTGAAACGGGCGAACTCTTTGAGGAGCAACGACAGGTTGTGTGATTCTGGTAGGTTTCACTTGAACATGCTTCGATGAGCTTCCTTCAGTTTTCTTCTTCTTTGGCGGTGGTGTTTTGCTAGGAGTTGTTTCGTCTGGATCAACTATCAGATTTTCAACAAAGTCGTCCAGTCTTTCTTCTTCTTCGGTAACTACCACAGGAGTCTCAGACTCCATCATCTCACGCCTTGCTCGTTTCTTTTCTCTTTTTTCTCTTTCCTCCATGGCATGAATTTCGCACATGTTTTCAATGTGCTCCCTTTGAGCTTGGGAATCGGCTGCTCTGAAACTTGCTCCCATTAGTCTTTCGGGGTTTTATGAAGCCTTCTTTTTCTTCGACGGCTCATCCTCCGCCGGTTGTTTTCCTTTTCTTTTCCTTATCAAATGTTCCTCTTCTTCTTCTTCATGTTCTTCTGCTTGTACGACCTTTTGTTGCTTTTCTTTGATCCCTTCCCTATACTTCTTGTGAGCTACTTTTACGAGAGGGAGTCTTTCAGCCTTATACATCCAATCGTGCAGCAACACCCATTCATTTGTCTTGATCTCAGTGAGCTAATGGCTAGTAGGGAACTGAAACTTGTAAGGAGTTCCTTCGTGTGGCAACTTGGGATGTTGGTCGTTAATCAGCATTTGGATAAACCGAGGATACATCGCCCATGTATTTCTATTTGCATTCTCCGTCATGTACATAAAGATCAATCCTAAGAAGTTGAACTTCGGATTTAAGCACAAATTCAACATAGCAGCTGACCAATCTAGGTTTAAACCATCATAACCCCCTTTTCGATGCGCTATGCTCATAGCGATTACGTGCAGAATGAATCTCCAGTCTCTTGTGAGGCCATTTCTTTTAATTTCGTTTTTCTGCTTAAAGTCACCCACATATCCCATGCCTCGGATACCATCCAAAATATCATCTTTTCTAAGACTCATAGGATCATCGTGATTGTCTCCAAGCTTCAAAACTCTTCGAATTCTATTTTCTGTAATGATAACATGCTTGTTTCGGACAGTCGCTAATATTCTTTTAATTTTGTCAAATGTTTCTACCTTCGCTGTTTCCCATAATTCTTGAATGTGGATTCGATGTATGACGAGTTCTGTTTGCACTGCATGACTGATTATGCTAGATCTTATCAAGTCAGCTACATCTTCAAAATCCTTTGGTTTAGGATCAAGTGTGATCGGCTGATTGTGTTTGAACATTCTATCCCACTCAATAACTTTAACCATTCTGCTGAAAACATGGAAACGTGCCAAGTTAGAGACTTTGGATAAAGAAATGAATGACACATAGATATAATATTCACAAATAAATTTACTAAAGAAATATCTATATATATATATATAATACTTAATAATGATTATAATAGTATTTATATTTATAATAGATATTAAAAAATATTTATAATATAAGAAAAATAAAAGACTGTTTGAACAGAAACATAATTTGAAAGGTCCTTATAAATCAGCTAATGTCTTCGCTTACGGGTTCACGAGAATTTTAACAAATCAAAATAATTTCGCCGGCAACGATGATCAGTCACATTAGAAAGACCAGACAATTTTGCGGACAACGATGATAGGATGGCTCAGTATATGCTTAATTCCGCTGATGATGGTCGGCGAAGATGAGGTCCATTCACGATACGAGCATGCAGCGTAGACGTATGTCTATGCTGATTGACCAGCGAAATAGTCTATTTCACCGGTTGCTCGAACTCGCGTTTGAGACATATGTTTGTGATCCCATGGTTTTCTTATTTTGCCAGCATTATCTTATCTTCGCCATCTTCATATGCATCTACGCTGTGTTCAATTGTTTCTTCATAAACCCCCTAAAAACCCTAACTTCAAATCTGGATTTATTCCAATGAATTGCTTCTAATTTAGACCGATTCAAACCATCATCTATTTACCATAAGAGATGGGTACCTACTTCATTTTAACCCAAACACGAATTAAATAGCAAGCAGATTATGACGTGTTCTATATAAGCCATAAAACCCTTTCATTAAACCAACCCTAAATCGAAGAAACCTAGGTGTTCAAATGGTTCAAAACAATCGATAATATGAAATAACTATCAAACATACA
This sequence comes from Helianthus tuberosus, assembly GCA_030545235.1. Lineage (NCBI taxonomy): Eukaryota > Viridiplantae > Streptophyta > Magnoliopsida > Asterales > Asteraceae > Helianthus > Helianthus tuberosus. The sequence continues at coordinate 165,194,993 of CM060406.1, forward strand.
TTACATTACCTTAGATGTTGTCAAAAATGCTTGAACCAAACAAAAAATTCAAGAGAGAAGATGATCGGTTGTGTGAGGGTTTCGGCGAAAAAGAGAGAAGATAGAAATTGGTTTTTGAAAAATTTTGAAAAGTGACGGTTAGAGACCCTTTTATAGGCTTGAGGCAGTTTCCAGCGAAGATATAACTACACCGATATTATAATTCCGCTGACCCTTAAGATTTTTGACACTTTTTCAAAAACAAATCAAATACGCTCCAAAATTTCAAACTTTCTGTAGATCCCAATATCAATCCGGATCACAGTGGTTGATTGTTTTAGTCCAAAACACCTATGTGTTTGCACTATGAAAAAGTTAAGAAGAATCATAGAATGAAGATGAAGCTAATGGTATGATGAATACAACAAGTGTTGTATTGAATCCAAACAATGAAATGAACAATAAGGCACCTGGAGATCTGATTAAGCACAATGAATAGAGATCAAAATGTAAACAACACTAGTTTTCATCAAGTGTGGCCAAAAGCTTGGCTAGGGCACCATTATAAGAGTTTATATAGGATCTGACTTGCCAGCATAATTATAATTATGCTGGCATCTTAACTACACCAAGTCAGATTTGCTACTTTCATACAATTACAAAACTAGTCCCTAGACTTCAAATAAGCTACAAACTATAACAAAACTAATCCAGTGCAAGTATCAACGATCTCACAAGCTCCAACAATATCCCCCCTAGATCATTGCATACTTGTTTTAGCTTTTATTCTTTAGTAGTTGCTTCTGGATTGTTTGCAGCTTCCTTTTCTGGCTCTGGAGGGATTTCTGCACTCACTGTTGCTTGTGGTGGTGGTTGAACTTCGGTCGTTGTTGCAGGAGTTTCTTGAGTTAAAACAACTTCACTAGTTGATGTTGGATCCTCCATAATGGCCTCATATGTGGATGAGGCCGGAGGTTGTGATGTTGCTTGAGGAGTTGGGGTGGACTCATTTGTCTTTGAAGAAGAATTTTCTTTCTTTTTCTCGTGCTTTTTCTTCTTCCTTTCCTCCTTTTTCTTTGCATCTGCATCTTTCTTCTTCTCGATTATGTCGATGATGTCGAGCATGTCTCGTTTTCTCTTCCAGGCTCTTTCCATTGCCCTCTGAAATAGCATTGCTTCTTCTAAATTGGCATTTCCAGCTCCAACATTGATTTGATTAGCATTCAGCACCATTAAATCAGAAAGTCCGAACATGAAGACATCCATTGGATCCAATATTTTAATATCTTCATTTTCATTCGAGCGGATCACTACTTCACCAGTATGACTGCCATAGAACCACTTCTTAAAGTTGTTCAGACAGACCGGGACTTCTGCTGGGAGCTTGATTCTTGTGACAACTTTCGCAGGGATGATAACCCATGTCACTTTTCCTTTACAAATGATGGGATCTTTTGTTGTTTTGGAGACTCTTCTTCGCAGACGCTGTGGCGTGAAATTTATGAAGCCTCTGTTGCATTCTTTCATAATAATACGTTCAAAATCAGCTCCAAGACTGCTACGATCTGGATTTAGCATGTCCAGTCGGCCAAGTTCTCGCACATCCCATCTCGGAAGAGAAAACATATCGTACCCTGTCTTGAATTACTGAATCACACCACCTCTACGTTTAACCACAAACATTCCTCTTAAATTGCTGTACATCCAACTGATGATTTTATCTGTAACTTCAGTCTTTGCAACAGTGATAACTTGATAAAAATCAGGAAGTTTTTCTCTCTCCTTTTTGAACCATTCAGGGTGCTGAGGAGTGAATGTCTCTCCATCCTCTTGTTTATACGTAACTTCCTCTTCTAACCCCCACTCAATAAACCTTGAGGGCATTTCCTCTCTGTCTACTTCCTCTTTGTCACAATCGTCACCTTCATTGACCCATTTTGTGGATTCAAGACGCCTTTTCTTCGCTTTTGCTTCTTTCGCCTTTCTGTTTGTTTCTTCTTCTTTAAAAGCCTCAAAGTCGAAGATCTCTGCAAAGGAGAACATGGGCTCTATCTCAATTTTTGCACAAATTTTCTTCATCATTCTGTACAACTTTTCAATTCCATGCTGCTGAAATCTTATGTACTTTGATTGCTCAGTAACGTAAGCATGCATTTCTTGGTTTTTCTTCCTTTGTTCGTTTTCCTTTTCTCTCAAACTGTTCGTATCATTCACTTGGTTCTTGAGAATGCAGATCTCTTTAGCTGGAATCGGGCCGATTTCTTTGACTAGCCTATCATACAGGTCTTGAAATGGGCGGATTCTTTGTGGTGGGACAGGAGGTTTTGAAATCCTTGTAGGTTTTACTTGAGGAAACTCAGAAGATCCTTCATCTGTTGTCCTTTTCTTAGGTGGAGGTGATTTTCTTGTGGAAGGTTCGTCTGGATCGACTAACAATGTATCAATAAAATCTTCCAATCCGTGTTCTTCCTCCGTCACAACAACAGGTCTTTCAGACTCCTTCATTGGTTTTCTGGCAAGCTTCTTTTCTCTTTTCTGTTTCTCTTCCATTTCATGGATTGCACGCATGTCGTCTATGTGCCGACGGCGTTCTTCAGAGTCTGCGGCTCTAAAGCTTGCCCCCATAAACCTATCATGGTTTTCCGATGTTTTATTTTTCTTTGGAGGCTCTTCATCGGTCGTCTGCTTTCCTTTTCTATTTCTTTTCAATTGTTCTTCTTCTTCCTCTTCAACTTCTTCCTCTGCTCGCACATTTCTTTGTTGTTTTGCTTTAAGTGCTTCCCTGTACTTTTGATATGCTGCTTTAACCAACGGAAGTCTTTTTGTAGTATACATCCAGTTGTTCAACATCACCCACTCATTTGTTTTGATCTCTGTAAACTATCGAACAGTGGGAACATGGAAAGTGTAGAGACCTCCGTCATGCGGCAGTTTGGAATATTGATCATTGATTAACATCTGTATGAACCTGGGATACATTACCCATGTATTCCCTCTTGAATTCTCGAGCATGTAGTTGAAGATTAGTTCTAAGAAGTTGAACTTTTGGTTTTGTTGGATCGTCGTGTGACCCTAATGAGTCAATCAGAAGAGTTTATGATCCATATCAAAGGTAGAATCAGTGATATAGACGTGAAACAGCTTGATTCTCCTTAATTATCCTTTTATTAATGATTTCAAAGCAAATCTGATCGTTTGACAAACTGGCAGCACCTCGGCTCTGAAATCAAGACCGTTACAAATGAATCAGCAGGTCCACTATATATAGGGGAGGTAATTTCGTACGAAATAGCACTTGCTATTTCATGCGAAATACCTTTGTGTAATTTCGTACGAAATAGCACTTGCTATTTCGTGCGAAATACCCCTTTAACATGTAAAACCTAATTTCTAACCTACTGTGCACTGGTTTATCCTATCTAGACACAAGACTCTATAAAGACGAAGTTAACAGACATCTATGCACCAACAGACTCCCCCTTGGATGTTGACGAAGTCTTTAGCATCAAATCTTCAGTCTTTAGTCTTTGTCTATCTTCTCACTCTGCCCAAAATGTCTAACACTGTAAACATCTTTCAATCTCTATCTTCAAACTCCCCTTTGAATGTTGATCCAGAATGTAGACTCCCCCTTTCAATATGCTGGAGCTCGAATTCTGGTTCAAACTTTACACAAACTTTGCCATGGGGATCTTGTTTCCTGTTTCTCAAAAATATAACATTACAATCTATTGTCCTTTTTGACTACATTTGATGTTTTTATCAGTTTTTTTAGAAATCCACTTAAGTATCTAGGTCCAAGTTAATGACCCTAGGCACTTAATTTATCTACCAAGTCCAAATTAATGACCTTGGTTGATCTAAACGAAACAAAACTGACTTTTGTTCATCATTTTTCAAAACATTATCTGAAAATTACAAATTTCAACTTAATGAACTTGTTTTGACTTTTCATATTTCAAAAGTTTAACATAATAAGCTCCCAACTCATCTTCCAGCTCAGAAACTTCCTGCATCTTCTTCAAACTGCGAGTCTAAAGATCAGCTTTCCACTTTGGTTTGTCGGAAAAATAAAGCAGAAATGTAAAATCCTTTTGATTTTTAATAAAGTTTCTAAACTAGAATGCTAAACAGAAATGAAATGAAGTAAATGTAAACTATTTACAAACAATTTTGGTGAGCGTGTTAGGGAATCATATCAGCTTTCGACAAGTCACAAGTACCATTAAGCTTTGATTTCATACTCAGAATTAAACAATTCGCTTAGATTGTCGATATACTGATCCACTTAAATTCTCACACAAATTTCAATCTGTCCAGGATACGAATTAGATGTATTAAGAACTTAAACTCATTCATGTGTCCCACCTCTTGAATATACTCCCGTATCCAGATCCCAATATTCAGTCTTACAGGTGAGTATACCACATATAATATCTGTAAGGGGTTAAATGCGAGGGCCATGAGAGCTCAGGCTATTGCTTCCGCAAAATCAGAGAGATGATGGCTTCGACTTTAGGTGTGTCCCCTTTAGAGGATCTTTTCTTCAACATCACATGATTAGCATTTTTCAATGTTTCATCATTTTTTATGCTGAGGGCGGTGCTATATTTCAAGCAAGCAGAAAGTATTATACGGGGACTAGGCCATTGCTTCCGTAAAATCAGAAGTCTCGGGATAATACCCCAGATATCACTGAGTATAAAGACCTAGTATCTCAGAAAGAGGGATCTTTCAAACAAGATTTCAGGGGTTACCTATATATCCAAGTAGTGTTCCCCACAAAATAAGCAAGTTTGAATTTAAGTTTATATCCCGAACAAATCTACTAAATGTGTAAAAACCTATCGGCAAATCATCAGCGAGACTGCTTAAGACTTTTAAACTTTCCATATCTTTAGCATACCGTAACTGTCAAGCCGATGTAGTGTCATTTTCCCATTTTACACAAGCTCTTTTTCAGTTTTCTATTGTTTTTGGATTTTGAAATATCTCATGTTTTTGGATTTTTGAAAATTTTTTACTGTTTTTGTATTTTCTGAAAAATATAACCTACCTCCCCCTAAATACCAAAACAAGTAAAAAATCGACAAACCATTGCAGATTGCTTCTCAACATCATCTACAGCGGTACCTTCATCTACGCCAAGAATCTCCTCCAACACCGATAAAAGCTTCATACCGTTCAATTGTAAAAGATATTGAAAACGAGTTTTATCAAACGCTTTGGTATGTAAATCAGCTTTTTGTTCGTCAGTGTGGATTTTCTCAATTCGTATCAACTTCTTCTCTAAACAGTCTCGGATGAAGTGATGACGAATTTTAATGTGTTTCGTTTTAGCGTGATGAACAGGATTTTTTGTTATGTTTATTGCTGTCTCATTATCAACAAAGATAGGGGTGTTAAGAAATTGCAAACCGTAGTCTCGTATCTGTTGCTGGATTCACAAGATCTGAGAGTAGCAACTGCTAGCGGATACATACTCGGCTTCACATGTGGATAAAGCTACAGAGGTATGCTTCTTGCATTGCCAGGTGACCAAATGTGGTCCGAAAAACTGGCACCCCGCTGTTGTTGACTTAGCGTTAACTTTGCTGCATCCGAAATCGGAATCGGAATACCCTTCGAGCTTGAAATCGCCTTCTCTTGGATACCACAACCCCAGTGATGGAGTTCCTTTCAGGTAGCATAATATCCGTTTCACAATCACCATATGCAAAGCTCTCGGGTTAGACTGAAATCTTGTTGCGAGGCAGGTTGGATACATGATATCGGGTCTTGAAGCTGTCAAGTACATCAGCGATCCGATCATGGAACGATACATCGTTTCATCTACCTTCTCTCCGGTGAGATCATGGTTTATCCCATGGTTCGTCGCTAATGGGGTGGAAGCTGGAGTAGTTCCGGACATCCCAAATTTCTCTAAGATATCATGAACATACTTCGTTTGATGTATGAAAATTCCCTTAGGCAGTTGATCAACCTGAAGTCCCAAGAAGAATTTCATCTCACCCATCGATGACATTTCAAATTTTTGCTTCATAACTCTTTCGAAATCTTTGCATAGATTTTCATTTGTCGACCCAAATATGATGTCGTCCACATATTTTTGAACTATCAGAAGATGTCCGTCGACTTCTTTGGTGAAGAGAGTGGCATCCACTTTTCCACGGATGAAGCTGTTGGTAAGCAAATGTTGAGACAATGTCTCATATCAAGCTCTCGGGGCCTGGTGTAAACCATACAACGCTTTATCCAGTAAATAGACCTTGTCTTTGTGGATTGGATCGGTGAAGCCCGGTGGCTGTCCGACATATACCTCCTCTTTTACCTTACCATAGAGAAAAGCCGATTTAACATCTAGCTGATAAACTTTAAAACCTTTCCAAGATGCAAATGTTAGGAAAATTCGGATCGCTTCAAGTCTAGCAACTGGAGCATATACTTCAGTGAAATCTATACCCTCCTGCTGACTAAAACCCTGGACTACGAGTCGAGCTTTGTTACGAATAATAACCCCTTGATCATATCTCTTACACTTGAACACCCACTTGGTGTTTATCTTCCTGTGACCATCAGGCAAGTCTACCAATTTCCACACTCCTAACTTCTCAAACTGACTCAGCTCCTCTTACATCGCGTTGACCCAAGAATCTTCAGTTAGTGCTTCCTTATATGTTCGCGGTTCAATCTGCGAAATAAAACAACTAAGTGAAAACTCAGTTTGTAACGAAGCAACTGTAGAATAAAAACAAGTAAGGCCTTGGTCAATTTGACATCTAGTGCGATCGCCTGATTGTAATTCTCCAATTATCAGCTCTTCTGGATGGTACGAAAGAGTTCTCGGCATCACCTCGCCTGGAACATCTACCTCGCCTTCCAAATTTGTGACATTCTAATTTGTACCTTGTTCACTGACTGGAATTGTTTGACTTAATATCTGGATCTGCTCCCCCTCAGAATCTAAATCACCACGATCGAATATAGGTCTATCATCAGACTCTTGACTATCATTGACTGCCGTCTGATTGTCAAGATTTTGTTGAATATCATCATGTTCTCCAGCATTACTAGGACCAGCTTCATCGTCATTGGAAGTTTGCCGTTGACGTCTAGAATACTCAGCTGGGAATCTTTCTTGTGATTCTTCATACTCTCTCAGAATATCCAACTCGTCAAAGAAATCTGGTTCTTCTTCTATGTCAAACGAATCCCACAAAGTATCGTAATTAAAACGCCATGAATCGCCGGGATTCTGAGGTGGCATGGTATAACCTTGACACTCAACATTATGTGCTTCGATGATCCGCTTCAAGCTTGGAACAAAGACTCGTTTCAATGGACTTGCATAACCCACGAAAATTCCTTCAATGTTCTTTGCACCAAATTTACCAAAAGGTTCTAGAACTGTACAGGGAGACCCAAACGGTTCCAGATACGTCAGGTTCGGTTTGCGATTGTTGATCAGCTCAAAACACGTCTTGTTGAATTTCTTCACTGTAAGAACCCGGTTGAGTGTATAGCAAGCGGCTGACACTGCTTCTGCCCAAAAATTGACTGGTAATTTCGAATCAGCAAGCATAGTCCTGGCCGTTTCAATTAGCGTCCTGTTCTTTCATTCAGCTACCCCATTTTGTTGTGGAGTGTAAGGAGCACTAAATTCTTGCAACATACCTCTCTCATCACAATACTCTTCCATCTTGTTGTTCTTGAATTCTGTACCGTTGTCACTCCTGATTCTTCTGATTCGAGTTTGGTACAAGTTTTCAATTTTTCTGAACAACGTCATCAAACTTTCAAATGTCTCATCTTTTGAATTTAGAAATGATACCCATCAAAATCTCGAGCAGTCATCTGTTACTACTAGACAGTAGAGATCACCAGTTATGCTTTTAACGTTCACTGGACCAAACAGATCCATATGGAGTCTCTCTAACGGTCTCGAGACTGAGTTAACCTTCTTTCCAGGGTGATATTTCTTCTTTTGCTTGCCTTTGATACAGCTAATGCACTCCCCCTCAAGATGAAAACCTTTCACATGAACACCAATTACTAAGTCATTATGCACCAGGTGATTCATTTTTCGCAGGTGAATGTGGCCCATCTTTCGATGCCACAATTGCGATTCTTTTTCCGTTGCTCTTGACATAAAACAGTGAGCCTGACCCGTGGTAGTAGTTGCTACACTCATGTCCAATACGTACAGATCATTCACTCTAGGTGCTCTCATGATAACCTACTCTTCGGGAACAACAAATCATGGTTTCAAGATCAAACATTCCTTATCTGTAAAGTGCGTTGTATACATACGATCACAAATCTGAGAAATGCTCAGAAGATTGTTTTCAAGCTCGGCGATGTAGTTTACTCTTTCAAACGTGACAATTCCATTAGATAGAGTTCCTTCACCAACTATTCGACCTCCTTCATTACCTGCAAAACCCACATATCATCCATTAAACCCTCGAACATCATACAGAAGGGTCTTCTTCCCTGTCATGTGTCGAGAAGCTCCACTATCCATAATCCAACGTGAAACGGATCTTGGAAGCTCCTGCACATATCACAAACACTTAGTTAGATTTTGATGCTACCAAATCCTCTTTCGACTCACGTAACTTGACATTGATGTGAGTTTTAGCAGTGTAAAGTGGCGGAAAATTTTTGTCATTCATCTTTAAGCTCTCCTCAGACCCAATCTCAACCTCTTTGTATAAAAAGAAATCATTTTTAGGAGGTTGACCAGATGATTGGCCTTTCTTTGGTACATACTTCTTCTCAAAAGTAGTAGACTTTTGATTTTCAAGTTTCTCATAGTAATCCACAGGAACATTCATCTTTACCGGAGTGGTAGAAGATGATTGTTTTTCAATCTCAGAAACCTTTAGATTTGGAGAACTTGGTTTCTTTTCAGCTGATTTTGGTTTCCATGCTTGTTGAGGCGAAGCAATCCGTTTGTAAAATTTATCATTTTTAGTTTCCATATTCTTTACGGGTTCAGTTTTGATCTTGGTGTTTTCATTTTTCAAAACTTTCTTCTCAACAACCATTGGAGCTTTGCCTTTTGCATCAGCTTTCCTTTTCTGACTCTCAACAACTTCAGACTTAGGCTTTAAGTTGGTGCATTTTCGTGCAATATGTCCAACTTTGTTGTATTTAAAGCATGTACGAGTATCAACTACCCGACTTGTGCCTTCGGTCTGAGGTTGTGAGGCCTTTTCTTCAAAAAACTCTTCATTTGATTTTGAAAAAATCTCAGATTCCTGCTCGGAATGAGAACTCGAGCCTTTTACAAACGCCCTTTTTTCAACAAACTTCTTGTTTTGAAAATTCCTTCTTTGATACTTCTTACCACCCTTATAACCACCCGACCATTTGTTTTGATTGTTGTTAGAAAAACGCGGTGGTACAACGGGTTTTTTGTAGTAAGCTTTATCTTTTTCAAAATTTAATTGCCTTTTGGAATGTTTCAAACCTTCAATTTCATACACATCAATCTCAATCAACTTGAACACATTTCTTAATTTGTCAACATTCACATTCTCCAAAGGAAAATCACGATCCGAATACAACTTATCAGATCCCGCCATCTTGTACATCACAAGATTTGTTTCTTCACTTAAGTTGTTTTTGGATTTTGATTTTGGAATATATTTGTCCAAAAAGCCTTCATCATCGTCAGTAGTGTCACTTTTAGACTTTAAAACATTTTCAACCATGCTTTTCACAACTTCAGATTGGACACTATCTTCATTAGATGATGTGGTAAATGTGACATCAATCGTGTCTGGACGTTTAACTTCATTTTCTTCTTCATCATTAACCAACCCTGATTTTTTCTTTGAAAAATTGTTTAGAACTGGCGGTGGAACCTGATGAAACCCAACCCCGGTTCCATCAAAGTATACATCTTCGCCTGCTTTGTTCTTTCCAATTGGTTTAGGAACTATATGTTGAAGAACAAAACTTGCGGAGTTGTAACTATTTAGTTTCAACTGGATGCGTTCATTCTCAATTTTAGCTTCTTGAAACTGAAGCTTCAACTTAGCAATCTCATCCAATTGCTAGTTGATTAACTCTTCTTTTACTCTAAGAACTCCTGACAGTTGAAGATTTTCTTTGGTTTTTTTACCATTTCTTTCATTAGAATCTTTTACCGTTCGTTTTAGCTTCTCAAAATTTTCTGAAAGTTGACGATTTTCATGAATTAGTTTTTCGTTTTCTTTCCTAATTCTTTCTACGTCAATTTTATCATTTTCGATTTTCTCAGTTAATTCTTTTAAACGTTCATTTGAAGCTTTTAACATTTTGTCACGGTTTAAGATCTGATCTTCAACGTCTCTGACTCTTCCTGTCAGTTCTTCGACCTTTTTACTGTTAAGGTAAGCAACTGTACTACAAACCTTGCAATCTTTCATGCAATTTTTGCAGTCACTCTCAGTTTTAGCTTTCTTACCTGTTTCATTGGTTGCATCAATCTGACTGACCTTGGTTTTAGACTCAGTGCCAGAACCAGGAACTACCTCTAGCTCTTTCGCAGCAAGCACTTTGTCAGCCATCTTCTTTAAATTCTAAGCCGTGAATTCTTGTGACGTATCAATAATCCCGTCATCAATTTTCTTTGGCTGCAGCTCCTTCTCTTTTTCTTTTTCTTTTTCTTCACCTCCTCCCCACCACATTCTCTGGTTAGCTTCTTCTTCAGCAATTTGCTCGGTGAGAGTTTCAACACTAACAGACTCTGGATCAACAGCAATGTTTCCTTTGGTATCAAGATAACATTCTCTATCAGCATCCCATCTATTCGCCCTTTTTGCTTCTTTGTATGTACAATAGATTTTATACTTTATGTCTTGAGCTTTCATCTTTCTGTTGATGTATTTCTCTTCTTCTGTTCTGCTATCTTTGAAAGGAACAAGCTTTGTCACAAACGCATAGCCCACTGCATCCTCTTCTGGTAGCAGTTCACTCCAATCGAAACCTTCGTCATCATGAATAACAACAAGTGCTCTTGATTTTTCTTTGGGGGTATCTTCTAGCTGCTTCATTCTGGGCGGTTCAGATTTGTTCTGATGATAAATTGCTCTTTTGTAATAATCCTCTCTGAATAGATTTGCAGTATCATCAGTAGGTGCGTTTCGACATTCACGTTTAAAATGTCCCTTTTGTTTACATCTGAAGCACGTAACTTTTGATTTATCAAACCCGAGCTTTGTGGAAGGTCCTCCAATAGAATGTCTGCCTGTAATCTCCATGAACCTTTGTGCTCGTCTAACTGCACTAGCCATACACCACCTGATATCTATCAACTCCATTTCTTCTGGGTCGATCTGATCATAGTCCTCCTTGGTGAGGTTAGTGTTTCCAATCTTGCCCGCAACAAGGCTTTCGTATGATTCTAGAACAGACGCTAAAAACACCATTTGCTGCTTTGCGGATTCCTCACTGAAATTTTGAGCATTCTTTAGATCCACAGCAATGTTACATTGAAACATATTCTTTGGAACTGATTGACTTGGAGTAGTTGACGATGAACCTCCCTGAAAACCACTGCTTGAATTTTCTTGATTTGACGTGTTAGAACTTTCAGCTGAGAAAGCTGTCTTGGGAGACACAGTCTTTGAGATCATACTACCTCGATAATACAGCTCAACATTCTGCTGATATGAGGAATTATTGACTTTGTTTGATTTCTTGATCTCCAATTCATGACTCTCCAATCTTTCGATTAACAGATCAACAGTCAGATCCTCCGACTTTACTGTGTTCTTCAGCATCAAAGCAAAGTACTGCCAGTCTTTCTCATCAGGCAGTGAGTCAAACAGTTTGTCAACCAATTCTTCTTGAGTATATATGATTCCGTGCCTTGCCAACTCCATCTTCAAATGCCCGAATCTTTCAATCATCTTAGATACAGATTCGTTTTTCAAACATCCAAACAAATCAAATTCTTTTCTTAACAACTTCTTTTTGTTTTTAACTATTTCGGCACTACCCACACATTTCACTCTCAGTTTCTCCCATAGATCTTTTCGAATTTGTGTACTCAATCAACGATATTATGTCGTCTCTCACAGACTGATGAAGCAATGCAATGCACTTTTGTTCAGCAACAAAACTATCTACATCAGTATCTGCTATATATTCATAATCCGATCTTCCCATATTGAAACCATTCTTCATGCTCTTCCAACTGGGATATGCAAACGCTTTTAGTCATTCTTCAAACCTTTTAGCCCATCTATTGTATTCTTCAATCACCATCAGTTTGGGAGGTTTGTTGTATGTGCCATATGCACTCTCCACACTCAAAGCATCAGACAGGGTTTTCTTTGCACTCGGATTAGAAACATTTTCATTTGTGTTGTTTGATGTATCATCTCCGGTGTTTCCCGTGAAAGCAAAGATGTCACTAAACGGATTCATAAACTCATCCATCTTCAAGTATCTGAGACAATCAACAAACACTTAGAAAAATTTTTGATTTTAACAAAAACAGTTTCAAACGAAATCACTTCACACAAAATGACTTTAAACGAAAATAGATTTCAAGCAAAATAAGCTTTCACACGAAATACTCTTCACACGAAATACCCTTCACACGAAATAGTAAGTTTGGTGCGAAGTAGAGGTTCCAAGTTGATTTCGTGTGAAATAAGGTCTAATTTCGTGTGAAATTAGGTTCACAAACTTGATTTCGTACGGAATAAGGAACAATATGCTAATTTCGTGCGAAATACACTGAATTCGTATGAAATAAGACACCCAAAGTTAATTTCGTATGAAATAACAGCTGACTATTTCATGCGAAATAATGATGACATCAGCATGTCGGCCACCATTTTGTCAAATTGATCCGGTTTTTGTTCGAATTTTGGTCCAATTCTCTCAAGGATTCATTAAAACAGTGTTTTACGCGATATATGTGAAATTCAATCCATTTTGTCCATTAAATCTTGTTTAATTTTGAAAAGAATTAGTAGAAGTGATGAAAACAAGCTGAATTGGTATAAACTCTTCTTCCTGAGCTCTGATACCACTTGATGGATCATCGTGTGACCCTAACGAGTCAATCAGAAGAGTTTATGATCCATATTAAAGGCGGAATCAGTGATATAGACGTGAAACTGCTTGATTCTCCTTAATTATCCTTTTATTAATGATTTCAAAGCAATTCTGATCGTTTGACAAACTGGCAGCACCTCGGCTCTGAAATCAAGACCGTTACAAATGAATCAGCAGGTCCACTATATATAGGGGAGGTAATTTCGTATGAAATAGCACTTTCTATTTCATGCGAAATACCTTTGTGTAATTTCGTACGAAATAGCACTTGCTATTTCGTGTGAAATACCCCTTTAACATGTAAAACCTAATTTCTAACCTGCTGTGCACTGGTTTATCCTATCTAGACACAAGACTCTATAAAGGCGAAGTTAATAGACATCTATGCACCAACAGGTTTAAACACTAGTTCAACATTGCTCCTGACCATTCCAGATTTAGGCCGTCATAGCCACCTTTACGATGAGCCATACTCATAGCAATTACATGTACGATAAACCTCCAATCCCTCATAAGACCATTCCTTTTGATCTCCTTCTTTTGACTAAAATCTCCTACGTATCCCATTCCATGAAAGCCATCCGGAATGTCATCCTCTTTTAAGCTTATCGGATCTTTTGCTTCATCTCCCAGTTTCAAAACTTTGCGTATTCTTTCTTCAGTAACAATTATTTCTTTATTGCGAACTGTTGCAGAGAGCCTTCTGACTTTGTTAACAGTTTCGGGTTTTGCGGTTTGCCAGAACTCTTGAATGTGAATACGATAAATAGGGACTTCCGTTTGAACTGCGTAGCTTATCTTGCTTGATCTTATCCATCTAGCCACGTCTTCAAAATCCCTTGGTGCTGGTTCAAGTTTGATTGACTGATTATGCTTCAGAGTCTTATCCCACTCGATGTTTTTCACCATCTTGCTTCTGATACAACAAACGAGCTAAGTTAGAATTTTTACGACACTAAGATAAGATATTTACAAATAAATATTTACAAGAATTTAAAGAAAATTATGTAGAAATAAAGAAAACATTAGTTAAATTCGCTGAATAACCATCATAGTTATCTTCGCTGATGATCAATATCGTGACACAACATTTTCGCCGGCGATAATAGCGAGTTAAGGGTGTTTTCGCCGGCAACAGGGATATGACTTGAACTTAATTTTGCTGATAATTGCCGGCGAAGATAGATTTTGTTCTCGAAACGATCGAGCAGCGAAGACAATCATCTAGGCCGTCTTACCGGCGAAATAAATTATTTCGCCGGTTACTCGAACTCGCGTTCGAGACTTTTGAGTTTCCTTGATCTAAAATAAATTCACCATATTCATCGCTGTGTTCATCATTAATTCGCTGGCCCCATAATTTTCTTGAAAAACCCTTTCTAAAACCCTAACAGATCACACACTTTGTTCATCTTCGATCACAAACAGTCCAAACATGTTCAAAAATCTTGAAATATCAGTGATACCGGTTATAAGCATTCTCAAAACACCTAAAATCTTCTGATTTAAAATCCTAACCCATGATCTCAAAAACCAAATTAAAGAAAAATCGAACATAACCGTCACACATGATGATCTGTAAGCGATCAACAAGGAATATATATTACCTATGATCTTGATCAATCCCTAAGAACAAAGTGTGAGAACAATGTGAATCTTGAATAAGTTTGATGATATAGACCGATTATAGAGAGGAAGATGAAAAGAAAGCTGTTTGAAAATTTTGAAATAAGTTCAGTTGAAAGGGTTTTATAGAAGGTTTAAGATTACTAGTGAAATTTTTATTTTCGCTGGAATCTTAATTCCGCCGTCAATTGAGGTTCACAACCCATTTTCAAAATCAAGTTTAAATACGCTCGTGTGTGACAACTGTGCTCTATAAATGATGTACAATGTAAAACAATATCAATTATCAATAAAACGATGTGTTTTGGAGTTATTATGTGTGTATTTGTGTTTGACAATTTTACAATTTGATAAGAGTTCGGTTTCAAGCTTTAAATCGCTTTCTGGAAGGTTATACGCAAACTGATGCGTAAACGTGATCAGTTTAACGCGACAAACACTCCGGAATAGTGACATAGGCTTAACATACCTTAAATAACCTAAACATTTCTTAGAAATAATTTTTGGATGGTTTGGTGTGTCGAAAACAAGTTTATTCGATCGCAAGGACTATTTGTGACAAACTGTGAAACTATGCCGATTCTTATAGTAACGAACATTCCGGAACTTGATCATAAGTTAAACATGCCCTAAATATCCTTTATATAACTTAGAAATAAGCTTTGAGGTGTTTGGTGCGCAAAACTAAACTTACTTGATCAACAGGGACTAAAAGCGTCAAAAAGTACATAAGTTTGCATTTTCGCGCATATCTTACGTTCTGAACATCCCCGGACATCCAAAATTTTTTTTGTAATCATTAAAATATTTTATTGTAGTGATTGGAATGCAAAAATACCATTCGCCGTGTAATTTGGATCGGTTTTGCGTCCGTTCGAGTTTTCATCGAAATTAACCGAACAACGCAACCGTACGACCAAACGAACAGACGTCCAAGATATTTTTGAGCATGTTTCATGTTCCCTATGCTTTAGCATCCTTGTAGAGCCTTGAAAATGGGTTAACGAGGTTTAAACGCATCGAAAATGGCTTAAAAGTGTTGCAGGGACCATTTCTGCCATTTTGGCAAAGTCTCTGGATCTGGCTAGTGGTGGCATCCCGCCACATCCTAGTGGTTGTGTGGTGGCGGCACTCCATAGCCTCATCTGGGCAGAAACATCATTTTTGACAACCAGGTTGATTTTCAGGGGCCTTTATGTAACTTTCTCAATACCGTGTGATGGTTTTGGGCACCTACAGTATTCCAAATCAGTGTGCCTTACATGTATGGTCCAGATTGAAGCTCAATTATCAAGAAACGATCCTAACGGTTGTGGAAAATCTATATAAACCCACTTGATTTCATTCTTCTTCCTCACATTTGATCTCAATCTCCTTCTCTAAGTTAAAGCTCTCCTTGTGAAGCTTCATACCTGAGAAATTTTGAGATTCAAATCCTCATTGCTTGGACCCTTTGTAAGTTTCTTTCATGCCCGTGTATGTTTTTCAAGCGTGAAAGTCAAATGTTGTTTGACTTTCTGCTTTGACCACGATTTGGTCAACACAAAGTTCGTTTGAAATTTGCAACGTGAGCATAATCACGATGGTTATAGTCCCTTGTGACTATACCTACTGACTACCACGTCGATTAGTCGAAGTGACGAGTCAAAGTTTCGGTCAAAATACGTGATTATGCGTATTTTGTATCGAAGCTATTTTCGGGTATCAAAACACTTTGTTTTGATATCAAACCTGTTTTCTAACATAGTTAAACATGTTTTAATATGTTTAGCTTGTCACTTTTAGTCTAGTGCTTGTATAGAGTCGTAAGATAAGCGATCTTAACAACCGCTTAGACTTTCGAACCCGACCCGTTTGGTCGATCGTTGGCATCCGACCAAGCATATTTGGTGACCATAATTGTATAGGGAATAACCTTCCGAGGTTATACCTTATGGTCACTTAGTTTAATTAGTTGTATGATAGGTAGTTTATATGCCTTAGGAAAATGACCAAAATGCCCTTTTCATGCATAATTGGTATTTAAGCATTTGCAACTTAACTTTTGTCACTTAAACTGATTTTGCAACATATTTAAACATGTTTAGGCATATAATACTTATCATAGGACTAGTTAGGCGCCTCGAGCACGCATTTGCACAAACGACGCATTAACGTAGCGTAAGCTACCTTAATGGGTCGTAACGGGCCGAAAGCACTTAGGATAGGTTCCGATTTAGAATGTAGGCTTTGTTAAACCATATCACATGAGTCCAATACTCATTTGGTTTACGAGACCTCATTCTACCCGATCTTCCGATTTAGGTGTCGATTTATTAACTAGTGATCCGATTACTAGGTACTACTTGAATTTACTTGGGCTTTGCTAGTTCCTTAGATCAAGGATACTTTGCACTTCGATGTGAGTAGATAGTTCCCCTATTTTACTGTTTTCGATTGTTTTGGGGTGATTCATATGTGTTAAACGATTTCGATGCTTTTAATGACGATTTAAATAATGAATACTATGGATTATATTAAACAATAACGATTTCGATAATGTGAACAAACTTGTTACACGTATTTACATAACGAATGACATTCATTAATTTTGGCCGAACTGACCAGTATTAGGTTATGGTACCATAGGATCTGACAAATCCCGTTATCGGACTGCACCCATGGTTATGTATGAGGGTTATGTGGGTAACGACTGAACCTGTTAATTGTTAACTTACCCTTTGGTGGTTTGTTAATACGAGTTGAATGATGGACAAGTTACGGAGGTTTGAATGTATTCCATGAGACGACCAAAAGTAGTTTTCAAAATTAAAACGAGAACGATTTTGAATGAGAACGATTAGACGATTTTGAACGATTGAAATGAATGGACGATTTGAATGATTAGAACGATCTTGAACAAGTTAAACGAATTTAATGAACGATTGGTTTTTGGTTAGTGTTTAGATAACGAGACGGGTGTAATGTAATAAAAGCATCGACGCTGGTACTTCTTATATATAAGTGCTTATATCATATTACATACCGTGGCGTTATTTAGTTCACTTGGGCGAACGATTTGAAACGATGTCATACAAACGATTTTACTAAATGATATAAACCATACGAGTTATTTTACGAGAACGATTTACGATTTGGGTTACTTAAATAAATGTTTTGAGTTAAGATTCATGGCAACGAGATTTTGTAAACTATAATCAATCTGTTTTGACTTGGATATTCATTTTAAAATACAAACATTTTACAAAACAAGTTTTATAATATCGATTAACAAAGTTGCACGAGTTATTTCAACATATAAACAAGCCATGAGTCTGACACTCACACAAAACCTATGTGTACGCCGGCATTTCTTTGCTAACTTTATTTTTACATATGTTTCAGGTGGTGTTGAATGATGATGATTGTGACTAGGATGCATGCTCACTTAGGATTGCACGAGGCCTTAGTGTCTAAATAACAAATGATAGACAATGTTTAACTTGCTTGTTCAGTTTCAAAGACAAAGGTAATATTTAATATTCTAATAAAACGAAACTTTTGAATCCATGGTTGTGAAACAATAATTCTGTTGCTCCACTCCCCGATGTTTCCGTCGCAGTTTTGTTGTTTTAACGCGGTCGGGGTGTGACAGAAGAGTTGGTATCAGAGCCAATGGTTATAGGGAATTAGGTTATTAGTAATGCTTTGACCTAGACTATAACTTTCTAAGACCCTAACGCAAGTTTATTTGCGTTTAGATTTTTAAAACAATACCGTCACCTATCTTTAGGTGATAACCATAACAAGAACACAATAACAAATCCAATTTGAAAACCAATCATCAGTTCTTAGATGATTTGTTATAAGGTTTTGAACCTTCAAAGTTTCCAAAATGATTTTGAAAATAATCACCCACCCTTTCGGATGATTCATTTTTGGCTTAGTACCTTCTGAATTTTCAAAATTTCGTCAAAGTTTGGGTCTTATAGTGTGAACACGTGCAATCTGGAAGAGTGGATGCCTGTATTCTGAGTTTTATGTCTAAGGCTAGAGTGTTCGTACAAATCCACATAATCGGACCAGTCACTCTTACCTGGGAACTCTTGGGGTGAGTATCCACTTATAGGCTAAAGCAGACCTTCGCGAAACATTATATTGACCCATTTACTTTGATTAGTCACCACGTGTTGTTTGTTTGTTCGAGGTAACAGACAAATGATCGCCTTCCTTGTGTTTTGTCGACATTTTCAATACCTATTTTGTTTATCCAATTGTCGATCTCACTCGTTTCTCATGTTTCCTCGTTCTTTTTAGAAAATGCCTCCTCGACGAGATACACAACCTCAAACTAACGAAGAAATCACAGCCCTTGTCGCTCAGCAAATGGCTGCTGTGCTTCCGAACATAGTAACCCAGATTCATCAAATATACAACAATAATAATGCTCAGTGTAGTTTCAAGAATTTCAATTCGGCTAAACCATTGAAGTTTTATGGGTCTCAAGGAGCAACTGTGCTCCTGCAATGGTTTGGGAGCCTCGAAAGTACATTTAGACATGTTCAGTGTCCGAATGAGCGTAAGGTTGAATTTGCATCTAGAGTTTTCGAGAAACGTGCTCTTACAGGGTGGAACGGTGTGATGCGTGATAGGGGTGCCGATGTGGCGATGTCACAAACCTGGGAAGAGCTTCGAGCTCTAATGATGAAAGAGTTATGTCCCTGTCACGAGATTCGAGCTTTGGAATGAGAATTTGATGATCTGAAACAAGATGGGGGAGAACACCGTGCGTATACGGATCGTTATGAAGAGCTGAGTTTGTTGTGTCCCACTATGGTTACCCTATTGGAAAAAGCGATTGAGAGGTATATCGATGGTCTGCCCGATACTGTACAAGACATTGTGACTGGTAGTAATCCTACCACTGTACGTCAGGCGATTGAATTGGCTGCAACTCTGACTGAGTCTCAAGTCAGAAAAGGTAAACTGACCCGCAAGGGTGACAAGAAGCAGTCGACTGATGCTACTTAAGACAAGGGTAAAGGTAAGGGAAAGAAGAAAGGTGAGTCTTCTAAGAGGTCGAGGAAGCGCAAGGCTTCCCAGAACTTTTTTGTCACCGCGCAAAATGCTCAGAACCCACCAGAACTTTTTTGGTACCGCACCTCACTGTACAAGGTGCAATGGTCATCATGTGGCACAGCAGGCTTGTAAACAGTGTACTACTTGTGGTAAACTTGGGCATCTACCAACATCTGTCGTTTGGGTCAGAATCAAGCCGCTCAGAATCCAGCACAGGCTCAGGGGAATGCTGCTAGATTTCCACCTGGCTCGTGTTACAACTGCGGAGAAATGGGCCATTTCCGCAACAACTTCCCAAGATTGGTGAATGCAAATGCCAATGTGAATCCCACTCGTGGACGAGCATACAACTTGAATGCAAACGAGGCTCGAGCTGACAACGAGGTTGTCAATGGTACGTTCCTTGTTAACCATCGACCTACATCTGTTCTTTTCGATTCTGGTGTCGAAAGAAGTTTTGTGTCGTTATCTTTTGAGCCTTTACTTGCGATTTTCAATTGAACCTCGATAACCATCTTTTTCCTACTGGTAAACCGATCATACTCGATTCTGTTATTCGCGATTGTCAATTGAACCTCGATAACCATCTTTTTCCTATTGACCTCACACCGATGCAACTTGGGAGTTTCGATATTATCATTGGGATGGATTGGTTAACTAAGTTTCATGCTGAGGTGGTTTGTTTCGACAAGATCGTTCGTATTCCTCTTTCATCCGGTGAAGTTCTAGAGGTTTTTGGCGAGAAACCATCTGGTGGATTGAAACTCATGTCGTGTACGAAAGCCCAAAATTATTTACGAAAAGGATATGTTGCCTTTCTGGCACATGTCACCGAGGAGAAAGGCAAGAGCAAGTGTATTCAAGATATTCCGATTGTTCGAGATTATCCAGAGGTGTTTCCTGATGAACTGCCTGGTTTGCCCACAGTTCGTCAAGTCGAGTTTCATATTGATCTTGTACCTAATTCCAACCCGATTGCGAAAGCACCTTATCGTCTTGCACCATCTGAGATGCAAGAGTTATCGAAACAGCTTCAAGAGTTATCTGATAAAGGATTCATACGACCGAGTTATTCACCTTGGGGCGCTCCTGTCCTGTTTGTGAAGAAGAAAGATGGGTCTTTTCGAATGTGTATCGATTATTGTGAGCTTAATAAGCTTACCATCAAGAATCGATATCCCCTACCATGAATCGATGATCTCTTTGATCTGCTACAAGGTGCTACATGTTTCTCCAAGATCGATCTGCTTTCTGGGTATCATCAGCTTCGTGTACTCGAAGAAGATATTCCCAAAATTGCTTTCCGTACGAGATATGGTCATTATGAGTTCACTGTCATGCCTTTTGGTTTGACGAATGCCCTAGCTATCTTCATGGACTTAATGAATAGGGTTTGTAAACCTTATTTAGACAAGTTCATCATTGTGTTCATTGAGGATATTCTCATTTATTCGAAGTCTCAAGCAGATCACGAACAACACCTTCGTTTGACAATGGAACTCCTGAAGAAGGAACAACTTTTTGCTAAGTTCTCCAAGAATGAATTTTGTCTTAAAGAAGTTCAGTTTCTAGGTCATATTGTTAACGAGCAGGGTATTCATGTGGATCCTTCCAAACTAGCTGCAATTAAGGATTGGAATACACCTACGACACCCACAGAAGTTCGATCTTTTCTTGGTCTTGCTGGGTATTATCGACGATTTATTTCGAACTTCTCGAAGATCGCGGTTCCTCTCACTGCTTTGACTCAAAAGAATAAGCCTTTTGAGTGGGGACCTAAACAAGAAGAAGCGTTTCAAACGCTGAAACGAAAACTCTGTGATGCTCCTGTTTTGTCTTTGCCCGATGGAAACGATGATTTCATTGTCTATTGTGATGCGTCGAATCTAGGCCTCGGTTGTGTTCTTATGCAGCGGGGTAAAGTTATTGCATATGCATCAAGACAATTGAAAGTTCATGAGAAGAACTACACGACTCATGATCTTGAGTTGGGCGTTGTGGTTTTTGCTCTCAAAATCTGGAGAGACTATCTTTATGGAACGAAGTGTGTGGTTTTCACAGACCACAAAAGTCTCCAGCACATTCTCAATCAGAAGGAGCTGAACATGAGACAACGACGATGGGTTGAACTCTTGAACGATTACAATTGCGAGATTCGCTACCATCCTGGTAAGGCGAATGTCGTAGCCGATGCGCTAAGTCGAAAGGAACGAGTCAAGCTTAATTCTGTTTGAACTTTATCCGATATCCAATCACGTGTCCTTCAAGCGCAACGATCATGTGTAACAAAAGGCTTATTGAAATATGAGCTACCACTTCAAGTTGAGCTTAAACTCAAAACGAAATACGATGGGTTACTCTACTTCAAGGATCAGTTGTGGATTCCAAAACAAGACGATCTTCGCACTTTGGTAATGGACGAATCTCATAAATCTCGATACTCTATCCATCCTGGTGCTGACAAAATGTACAAGGATCTTCGTACTCAGTACTGGTCGCCTGGTATGAAGAAGGACGTTGCCTTGTATGTATCGAAATGCCTAACTTGTCACAAAGTCAAGGCTGAACATCAACGACTATCTGGTTTGCTTGTACAACTAGAGATACCGGTTTGGAAGTGGGAGAACATTGCTATGGATCTCATCACTAAGTTATCGCGTACATCTAAAGGTCACAATGCTATTTGGGTTGTTATCGATCGATTAACGAAGTTAGCTCATTTCATACCGATTCACGAGGATTAATCTGCTGATAAACTTGCCAAGATTTATGTTAATGAGATTATATCTCGACATGGTGTTCCTTTGGATATCATATCTGATCGTGATGCTCGATTTTCGTCTCATTTTTTAAAGACCATGCAATCTGCTATGGGAACCCAACTAAATCTAAGAACTGCTTATCATCCCTAAATAGATGGACAATCTGAGAGGACGATTCAAACATTGGAGGATATGCTTAGAGCATGCGTGATAGACTTTGGTGGTAATTGGGATTCTCATCTTCCGTTGATCTAGTTCTCTTACAACAATAGTTATCATGCTAGTATCAACATGGCACCGTTCGAAGCTTTATACGGTCGAAAATGTCGTTCACCTGTCTGTTGGAATGAGATCTGTTGGTGCATACGTCTGTCGACTTCGTCTTGTATCGAGTCTTGTATTAGATTAGATAGATCAGGGCACGAATTATGAGAAATGTATGTTTGTAGGTATTTCGTACGAAATGACAAATTGTCATTTCGCACGAAATCAAAAGGTATTTCGCACGAAATAGCTATTTCGTGTGAAATTGATTTCGCATGAATGGTTTCGTGCGAAATAGCCTGGCATATAAATACTTGAGGTGCCAAGTCATTTGTAACTTTCCGGTTTCAGTACCGAACTACTGCCGAAGTGTCTACTCGCTGTAAAACGTTGTTATATCAATGAAAAATACAGTTTAAAGTGAATTGCAAGCTGAATCAACTCGATACGTTTGTTTCCGCCTCTCGTATTGAGGAAAAACTCTTCTGAACGACTCGTTTGGTCGTGAAAACGATCCTACATGTGGTATCAGCGCTCAGGAGGAAGAGTTCTTACTGATTCAATTCAAAATTCTGATTTCTACACCTTCTTTTTCAAAATTAACAAGTTTTTACGGACAAAATAGCTTGATTTTCACACATTATAAGCGAAACAGTGTTTTAACAAAGCCTTGAAAGTTTCAGACCTAAAATTGGACTAAAACCTGGTTAATTGAACAAAAATCTAATCGATATGATGACGTCAGCAGTATTTTGCACGAAATAGATTCCTTTATTTCGCACGAAATCAGCATATCGTGTGAGCTATTTCGTACGAAATCACTATTTCGTACCAAAGTGTCCTCATTTCGTGTGAAAGTCTGCTGTTTCGCATGAAATCAGCTGAAATTTGGTTCATTTCACACGAAATACCTTATTTCGTGTGAAAGTATTTCATTTCATACGAAATCACCTATTTCGTACGAAAGCATCTTATTTCGTGTGAACTCATTTCGTTTGAAGTTGTCTTGCAGGTCATTTCGTTTGAACAAGGTATTTCGCTTGAAAAGGCATTTCGTTTGAAATCTGATTTCGTTTGAAATTGACTGGTTTGTGAAAAATTT
Source organism: Helianthus tuberosus (assembly GCA_030545235.1). Classification (NCBI taxonomy): domain Eukaryota; kingdom Viridiplantae; phylum Streptophyta; class Magnoliopsida; order Asterales; family Asteraceae; genus Helianthus; species Helianthus tuberosus. The sequence goes on from CM060406.1 coordinate 165,218,846, forward strand.
CTCCGAAACATGGAAGAAGAGTTTTATAACGCATTTGCTACTGCCCCGAGTACACCTGTTGCCATTGCTCAGAACATGAACATGGAAAATGAGACTGGAACTTTACAAAAACCCCCGAAACTAATGAGCATTGAGGAGTATTATGGTTGGAAAGATCGATTTGAAAACTGGGTCCAAGCTAATCATTTGAGGTCTTGGGAGTGTGTTGAGAAAAAATATGTTCTACCACGTACAGACTTGAGTGTTGAAAAGAAAATTTTTGAATTTACGGATAAAGAACGAGACATGTACAAAGCAGAAAAGATGATGATTAGTTTACTCAAGCAAGCTATTAAAGAAGACATATTTATATTGCTTCAACATGATATGACTTCACGTTCAATTTGGGAAGCACTTCGAATTAAGTTTGAGGGAAGTGAGAAGATGATCAAGAGTAAAAAATCATTGTTAAAGAAAGAATTTAATTTATTTACAAGTTTGCCGGGAGAAGATACAAAGAAATTGATTGAAATATATTGTCACTTAGTACGGTCAATGTCATTATTAAATATCAACAAAGATCGTGAGGAATGGGTTGACAAATTAGCTGATGCTTTACCTTAGAAAGAATGGGGTACATTTTTAATGATATTAAAGAATACTGGAGAATATGATGGTTTGACAATTTCTCAGTTCATCGAAAAGATTGAAGGACAAGATCTTGAGCAACAAAAGATTGCTAGAATGAGCAATCCAAGTGCACAACAAGATGTTAAGATGTACTTCAAAGGGAGTGTTCAGAATGTCGAAGCAAGTCCAAAAATCCAAACTTTATTTAGTGCAGAAAACTCATCTGGATCAATTAATCAAAGTCCAAACAGCAGCAGTGGATTTACCTCATACCCAAGTGTTAATCCAAAGGAATCAAACTCGAGTCATCAGTTCCAAAGCTCAAATAGCGGGAATGATCATGTATTACACTGCAACATCGCGTTGCATCTTCAGAATGGTCAAAATTTTTCTGAAGAAGTTGCTAAAAGTCATATGTCATTGCTAGCTACAGTGTTAGAATCATATGAAGGATTGGTTGCAGGAAGGATCGGAAATCCTATGTTGACAAAAGAGGATTACGATCAGATTGATGCTGAGGAAATGGAGCTTATGGACATTAAATGGTGTTTAGCAAGTGTTCTAAGAAGAGAAGAAAAATTCAAGATGATTACAGGAAGAGATGATTTCTTGGATGCAAATGTTTCTACTTTGGGTTTTGATAAATCTAAAGTTACTTGTTTTCGATGCAGGGAGAAAGGACATTTCAAGAGGGAATGTACCAATCGAGAAGCAAGTGGAGCAAAGAATCCGTTTGGTGGTAATGATTATTATCGAAAAGCCATATATCAACAAGTTGCTCATCAACCTTATCAACAAAAAGAACCACAAACAGCACATGCTAAAATGATCGAAGAAGCAAATAAGAAAGCTTATTTTGGTATAATTGATCAAGATGATGAAAAAGTGGCAGAAGGCTTTAGCTGGGACAAATATATTCCACCTGATTCAAAAACAGTTGCATTAATTGCACAGATAGTTCAAGAACCAGATTTGATGAAAGAATGGATGAAAGTGTTTGCTGATGATAAGAAGAATCAAGATGATGAATCTAGTTCTTCAGATGATAGTTCAGAACAGACATAAGTGTTTAATCAATCATCAACTGATGACAGTGATGATGAGGAAGAAATGTATATTAATATTGCAAAAACTCATTTATCTCCTGAATGTTTTCAATTTTATTTTGCAGATCGTTTGGAAAAGCTAAAAGAGAAACGAGCAGCAAAGGAACAGAAAAAGATGAAGAGTAAAGGTGTTGTTCAGGAAAAGATGTCTGAACAAAGTGAAGAAGTTAAAGTTGCTGAGAAAGTGGTTGAAGCTGAAAAGGTGTTTGAAGCTGAGAAAGTGGTTGAAGTTGAGAAAATTATTGAAGTTGAAAAGATTATCGAAGTTGAAAAGATTGTTGAAGTAATCAAACCTTATCTAAAGTGTTTGGAGTCGTGTAAGCAGTGTGAAGAGAAAGAGGAGAAGTTGAGTGAGCAAGATAAGATGAAAGAAAAATTATTGTTTAATCTCAACTATGTGAAAGAATCGTATGACTTGTTGAATAGAACAGTAACTGGTCTACAAAAGACAAATTCTGAAAGAGAAGATGCATTAACAATGATGAATGCAGTGATGATGACAAAACAGAAGGCCATTAATCATTACATTGAAGAATGTGCTAAGTTGAAGCAGGAGTTGGAAACAGAAAAGATAGAAAATGAAAGAATCAGACGATTACTGCAAAGTTATTCTAGTTCTGATTATTTGATTGATAGAATTTATCCAACTGTTGCAGGTATGGAAGCTTTTCAAGAAAAGAAGACTGAAGAGAAGGATACTGGTAAGAAACAAAGTGCAAATTATAACAAGTGTCCGCCTCCAATCTGGGAAGGATATTCTCCCAGAAAACCAAATGAGGAGCAAGTCAAAAAGGCTGTCAATATAAAGTTAAAGTCCAAAACAACTGATGAGTTACCAGAAAATATTGACGTCACGTTCACATCGTCTGACACTGATCATGAGTCTGAGTTAATAAAGAAAGTGGTCGATCAGGTGTTGGATAAAGATGAGGAGTCAGAGTCAAATTCCAAATCCAAGAGTTCGAGTTCATCAGTTGACAGTTCAAAGTCGTCGGTCAAAAGGGTTTATAATAAAGAATTCTTGTTATCAAAATCTAATTTGAATGACGAAACATTCAAAGTGGCATATACTTTGAATGATTCCGACAAATTATATTCTGATGAGGAATTTCCAATAAGAGGTGTTAAAACTGAGATGATTAAAAAGGTTTTCAAACTAACAGAAATTAATATTTATGAAATAAAAGATGTAAATCTTTCTGAAAAACCAAGAATTTACACCTCAAGAGATAAAATGAAACCAAACCATAATAGTAATCAAATGAAAAAGAAAAAGGGTTACAGTTCTGGTTCAGGTTATCAAATGAAACCAAACCATAATAGTAATTTCAAAAAGAAAGGTCTTGGATTTATTCCACCCAAAAATCATAAAAATGAGAAAACTTATAAATCAAAAACTGTATTTGTTTCAGGAACAAGTTCTAAAGAAGAAGAAAAGAGCTCATTCTGGAAGCAATCAAACAAAGAGTTCTTTGCTGAAAAACAAAATTTTGAGAAAAATGGAGTTTACCAGAGAAAGGAAACAAGAACCTGTTACTGATGTCAAGAAGTTGGTCACATCGCATGGAACTGTCCAATGGCTACCAACACAAAACAGGAAGTTGTTTCTAAACTCAAAGAAAAAGTTGTTGACAAAACTGAACCACCAACTGAAAAATTTAAAGTGTTTAAAAACTTAACATATGAGGTTGGTAAATGTTCGAAAAGATTTTACAAGAGAAGAGTGAATCTTGACAACCAGAAGTGGGTTATTAAGAAATATGATGTGAAATCTGGCGATGAATCTAATTCCACAAAGTTAGAGGAGCCACAGGTTGTTCAAAAATTAGAAACATCAGTACCGCCAATGGATGATGTCAACTTTCCACCATTGCGGGCTGAAAATTTTAAACAAAAAGTTGGTAAAGTTGAGATTTCAAATCAATTCTATTCTGAAAAGAAAGAATTTGATGTTGAAAAAGTTTTTAATGGAAATGTGAAAATTTTTTTTTGGAAAGATGATTGATGGAAAAGTGAAAGGGGTAAAAGATTTTTATGAAACAAAGAAGGCAACTTACACCCCGAGTGAAGCTGAAGAGGTCACATCCAAGTTTGGTCAGGCTTGGATGTCTGTTTTTCATATGTAAAACTTCTGACTTGCCGGAGCTCCCAGGTTGGTAAGAGTGGAGCATGAATCGGCATCTTTCTTGAGAAATTCACTCTGGTGATATTTTAACTCAGAAGTGGTAAATCAGGGACATTAAGTTGTACTTGATTTCCTACAAGTGGTATTTGTTGATTGATTTTAAAACTGTTATATTTTTCAAAAGGTTGAAGATGAAAGAACAAGGTGATGAATTGATCCCCTAACCTACTAGTGGTTTTATGAAATCAACAAAACTAATTTTCCGGAAAAAACCATTTGATTAAAACAAACTTAAGTGTTTTGAAATCATAATGGGAAAATAGTTTGTTGTAAGGGGGAGTTCTGATTGTTTATGCCAAGTGGATGGCGATTTGAAGCAATTCACAACAGTTGTCACTTTATTTGTACAGTTTGTTTTCAAATTTCTTTTAAAATGTTTTTGCATTTAAGGGGGAGTAAGAATGTTCAGAAAATCCAAAAACATTTGAAAATTTGAAAAATGTAAAAAACATGATAAAATCAAAAATGAGTTTTGTTGAGAAAAGAGGAAATGAAAGTACATCAGTAGACTATCACAGCATGCTAAAGAATTGGAAAGTCAAATGTGATAAACGGTCTCACTGATGATGTGCCAGTAGGTTTTTGCACATTTAGTAGATTGTGTCGAGATATAAACCTAAATTTAAATTTCAAACTTACTTATCTCGTGGGGAACATCTTTCGGATATATGGGTAACCCCCGAAATCTTGTTTGAAAGGTCCCTCTTTCTGAGATACTAGGTCTTTATGCTTAGTGATATCTGGGGTATTATCCTGGGACTTCTGATTTTGCGGAAGCAATGGCCTAGTCCCCGTATAATACTTTTCGCTTGCTTGAAATATAGCACACCCCTCAGCATAAAAAAATGATGAAACATTGCAAAATGCTAATCATGTGCTGTTGAAGAAAAGATTCTCTAAAGGGAACACACCTAAAGTCGAAGCCATCATCTTTCGGATTTTGCGGAAGCAATAGCCTGAGCTCTCATGGCCGTCACATTTAACCCTTTACAGATATCATCTAGGTATACTCACCTGTAAGACTGAATATTGGGATCTGGATACGAGAGTTTATTCTGAGGTGGGACACACATATAAGTTTAAGTCTCTAAAACATTAATCTCGTATCTCGAAACAGTTGAAATTTGTGTGAAAATTTAAGTGGATCAGTATACAGACAATCTACGTGAATCGTTTAGAACTTAAAATGTTTAAAGCTTAATGGTGTTGGTGATTTGTCTCAAAAACTGATATGATCCTCTTACACAAACTCGCAAAAATATTGTCTGTAAATATTTCTTTACTGTTTTTCTTTATAACAAAAATCCAAAAAGATTTTCAGTGTGTTTTAGCTTAAATTTTGAAAATTCAAAAAGATTTTCGACAACTGTGCTTGTAGGATCGTTTTCAGACCCGAACGAGTCAATCAGAAGAGTTTATCTCAGTTTCAGAGGCGGAAACAAAGAAACTAAGTTCAATTCAGCTAGCAATACACTTTAAACTGTTGTAATATTGATTTCACACTGTTTTACAACCTGACAACACTTCGGCAGCACTTCGTTGCTCTAGCCGGAAAGTTACAAATGGTGAAAGTTTGAAGCCTATTTATAGGAGAAGGACCCTCCTGTTTGAAGGTGACATGACACTCTTCAAACTAAACCCTTCAAACTAAACCCTTCAAACTAGACCCTGACACTTTCAAACTAGACCTCTTCAAACTTTCAGCACTCCTCAAACTTTCAGTCACTCTTCAAACTTTCAGTCAGAGACTCGATATAAGATGAAGTCGACAAATGTATGCACCAACAGACTCCCCCTCAGATGTTGACGAGTCTTAAGTGTCGAGTCTTCTCATCTTCAATCTTTATCAGTCTTTGGACTTCTTCACTCTAACTTTCTCTTGTATTCTTCAGGATCAGAAGCTGGCTCTAGCAACTTCAGACTTTCTTTCTCTAACAGACTCCCCCTCAAGATGTGCTGGGATCGTAGTCTAGCTTTCACAGTTTCAAGTATCACAACCTGATTCACCTGCATATTCTCTACCCAAAACATAAGTTTCGTAACAAATAAGATATAACACATTTAGAAACTTTGCTAATCACCTGAAGACACAACCCTAAATGCATCATTTTCAAGTATCAAACAAAATGATTTATCATGTCAATTTCTGATGAACCACTTGAAAATATATCATTTTCATTTCACACATTTTCAAACAAACTTTCCCAAACCTGTTCGTCATGTTTAGCACTCGGAATTTTGAAAATCAGCTTTTCAACATCAGTTGTCTAAAATCTTTTTAAATTTTTCAAAATTTATGCTAAAACACACTGAAAATCTTTTTGGATTTTTTTTTATAACCGAAATGAAATGCAGTAAAGAAATATTTACAAACAATATTTTTGTGAGTTTGTGTAAGAGGATCATATCAGTTTATGAGACAAATCACCAACACCATTAAGCTTTAAACATTTTAAGTTCTAAACGATTCACTTAGATTGCCAGTATACTGGTCCACTTAAATTTTCACACAAAGTTCAACTGTTTCGAGATACGAGATTAATGTCTTAAGAACTTAAACTTATTCGCGTGTCCCACCTCAGAATATACTCCCGTATCCAGATCCCAATATTCAGTCTTACAGGTAATTATAACACCAATGATATCTGTAAGGGGTTAATAATTTATGAAGAATCATGAGAGCTCAGGTCAGAACTACCGTTCAGCAGAGAGATCATGACTCAACTTTTGGGTGTGTCCCCTTTAGAGGATCTTTTTTACAACAGCATTGCTAAGCAATTTTATTGTCTTATCATATATGCTGAGGGTGATGCTATGTTTCAAGCATTGCGGAAAGTATTATCCGAGGACTAGGTCAGTACTTCCATACAGCAGAAGTCCCGGGATAATACCCCAGATATCACTGAGTATAAAAACCTAGTATATCAGAATACGAAACCTTTCAAACAAGATTTCGGGGGTTACCCATATATCCGAGAGATGTTTCCCCACGATATAAGCAAGTTTGAAATTTAAATTTATATCTCGTCACAATCTACTAAATGTGCAAAAACCTACTGACACATCATCAGTGAGACCGTTTATCACATTTTTCTTTCCAATTCTTTAGCATGCCGTGATCGTCAACTGATGTACTATCATTTCCTCTTTTGTACAACAAAACTCATTTTTGATTTTATCATGTTGTTTTGCTTTTTCAAATTTTCTAATGTTTTTGGATTTTCTGAAAATTTTTACTCCCCCTAAAATGCAAACACATTTTAGGAAATTTGAAAATAAACTGTACAATAAAATGACAACCGATATCAAATCGCTTCAATTCGCCATCCTCTACGCATAAACAATCAGAACTCCCCCTCACATCAAACTATTTTCCCATTGTGATTTCAAAACACTTAAGTTTGTTTTAATCAAATGGTTTTTCCGGAAAATAAGTTTGATTTTACCAATTGTAGGTTAGGGGATAAACTCATCATTTTGTTCTCCAAAATATCATTTGTAAGTATGGTCCAATCAAGTTCAACTTAATGACCTTGATTAACCACTTGTCAATGAAAACCTCTTTCAACCACTTACAGGTTTACTTATCAATTTTAACCACTTGCACATCAACATATAACAATTTAAATATACCACCAGTACTTTACCAACTTTACCACCTTTAGGATCATTTGCTAAGAAAGATGCCGATTCCTGCTCCACTCTTACCAACCTGGGAGCTCCGGCAAGTCCAGTTTTTACTCAAACATTATGTCCACCCAAGCCTCACCAGCCTTGGGTGATTTTGGAACACATCTATCCCACCAACATTTTGATTTGTAAAATTCTTTGGCACCTTTTACCTTTCTATCCACCATCTTACCGAAAATATGTTTGACTTTCCCATTGAAAGCCTTCTCAACATCAAATTCTCCCTTATCAGCGAAAAATTGATTTGAGATCTCAACCTTCCCAACTTTAGACTTCCAATTTTCCTTTGACAATGGAGGAAAATTCTCATCGTTCAACTCAGGAACAGAACTCACAACATTTTTCTCAACCAAAGACTCCTCTGATTTTATGAAATCAGATTCATTGTCAGAATTACCCGCAGATTTAACCACCCACTTTTGTTTACTCAAATCACCTCTTCTTTTGTAAAATCTTTTTGAACTTTCTCCTTCCTCAGAAGTAGAATTTTCAAACTTTTTAACAATTTTTACAGATTGTTCTTTCTTATCAACACAAGTCTTTCTCAAAACAGATTTAGAAGAAACTCCCTGTTTTTGGTAGTTGGTCTTGGGACAATTCCAAGCTATGTGTCCAACTTCCTGGCATTTGAAACAGGTTCTTCTGTCAACTCTTTCAGCAAACCTTCTCACATTCTTCTTCACTTCAGCAAGAAACTCTTGATTCGACTGCTTCCAGAACGGTTTCTTCTGTTCATCCTCTGAACTTCCTCCTGAAACAAATTTTGTTTTTGGTTTATAAGTTTTCTGATTTTTTTAATTTTCTGAAGAATTGAAGCCAAGACCTTTCTTTTTGAGATTCCCATTATGGTTTGATTTTTTTTGAAAACCTGAACCATAACAGTAACCCTTTTTCTTGTTCAATCTCTGTTGAACTCTTGAAGTGTATTTTTTAGGTTTTTCAACAAGATTTAAATCTTTTATTTCAGAAATATTAATTTCTGTCAATTTGAAAACCTGTTTGATCATTTCAGTTTTAACACTTCTTATTGGAAATTCCTCATCAGAATATAATTTGTCTGAATCATACAAAGTATAAGCCACTTTGATTGACCCATCATTCAAATTAGATTTTGATAACAGGAATTCTCTATTGTAAACCCTGTTAACCGGTGAACTCGGACTCTTCTCAGACGAACTCGAACTATCTGACTTAGACTCCGACTTTGACTCTTCATCCGTATCTAACACCTGATCGACAACTTTCTTTACTAACTCAGACTCATGATCAGTGTCAGACGCTGTGAATGTAACATCAATATTGTCTGGTAATTCATCAATGATTTCAGACTTTAACTTGATGTTGACTGCCTTTTTTAGACGCTCCTTATTAGGATTCCTTGGAGAATAGGTTTCATGGATCGGGGCGGACATCTGTTATACTTGACACTTGGTTTCTTACCAGTATCAGTATCTTCAGTCTTTTTATCCATGAACGCTTCCAGACCTGCAACAGTAGGATAAACACGATCAATCAGATAATCACATGTAGTATAACTCAACAGTAATCGTTTAATCCTTTCACTCTCAATCTTTTCGAGTTCCAGCTCCTTCTTCAGATTGGCACAGTCTTCGATGTAATCATTGATGACGCTCTGCTTTGTCATTAAAGTTGCACTCATTTTGTCATTTGCTTTCTCGATTTCAGCATTCGTTCTTTTCAACCCATCAACTGTCCTATTCAGTACATCGTATGACTCTTTCACATACTTCACATCAGACAGTAAATCTTCTTTAATCTTCTCAAGTTCAGCAATCTTCTTATCTTTCTCTTCACAAACTTGGAAAGATTCTAAACACTTCGAACACGGTTTTTCAACTTCAACCAATTTTTCAACTATCTTTTCAACCTCGACAGTCTTTTCAACTTCAACAAGTTTCTCAATTTCAACAATTTTTTCCACTTCAATAATTTTTTCAACTTCGACTAGTTTTTCAACTTCAACGAGTTTCTCCACCACTTTTTCCACTTCAACAACTTTCTCAACTACTTTCTCAGTTGCTGGTTCAACATTCGCTTCTCCAGTTTCTGTCTTTGTCTTTTCATCAGCTATCCTTCTTGCTGCTTCCAGCTCTTTCTTCAATCTGGCAATCTTCTTCTGATTCAGCATCTCCATTTTATCTGCAAAAAACAAATTAAAACTAGTAGGATCAATGCCATTTCTAGCTCTGTTGAGATGTTCTTCCTCATCATCGGTATCCACATCACTTCCAAGATCTGGAAAAATCGGGATTCTTTTCTGATTAGTCTCATCTTCACCCTGAATTCTAGCAACAAGGGCTGAACCAGGTATGTATTTTTCCCAGCTAAATCCTTCAGCAACAAATTCATCATCTTGATGAATAAGTAAAGCTTTCTTCTTTCCATCATCAGTAGCATGAGCATGTGTAATTTGAGGTTGTTGAGTAGTCTGATGAAAGATTGATTTCTGATAACAATTGTTTCTATCTTGATTCCCAGTAGCTTCTTTACTCTTGCACTCTCGTTTAAAATGACCTTTTCCTTTACAACGGAAACAGATAACCTTTGATTTATCAAATCCCAATGGAGAGGTAGCCATTCCTCGAAATTCATCCCTACCAGTAATCTCTTGAAACTTTTCAGCTCTCCTCCAAGCACTTGCTAAGCACCATTTGATATCCATCACTTCAAGTTCTTCAGCATCAATTTGATCGTAATCTTCTTTAGTAAGCATTGGATTGCCAATCTTCCCATCGATCAAACTTTCGTAAGATTCTAACATAGTAACCAATGATGCCATGTGCTGCTTGGCAACTTCTGGAGACAAATTCTGACCATTTTGAATGTTTAATGTAACATTGCATTGCATTGAAGATTTGTTGAGTTTTGCCGTTGAGTACTTGATGTTGTGCTGTTTGGATCAAAACTTGAAAATGATGAAGATCCACCACTTTGAATCACATTACTACTCTTTGTTCCAGACGAACTGTCAGCACTATAACCAGTTTGAATCTTCGGGCTAGGACTGGGAGTGGCCTCAAACTTATTCCCTCTGTAATACAAACTAACATCTTGTTTGGCATTTGGATTCGTCATTATAGCACTCTTTTGAATATCCAGCTCCTGTTCCTCAATCTTCTGGATAAATTGTGCCAAGTTCATACTCTCAGTCTTTCTCAAGAGTTTCACAATCATCAGATAAGTTCCCCACTTCTGTTGGGGTAATGCCTCTGCTAACTTATCAACCCACTCATCATCATCTTTTTGAATATCCAATCTTTTCATTTCTAGAACCAGATGACAGTATCTATCTATCGTTTCCTTTGTGGTTTCATGATCAAATGCAGTAAATATGTCAAACGACTTCTTCAATAAGGCCTTTTTGTTTTTGATCATATCAGCACTCCCTCGGAATTTCTGAAGTAAAGCTTCCCAGATTGATCTAGCAGTTCCATTATGTTGAAGTAAGACAAAGATATCTTCTTTAACTGCTTGCTGTAAAATGCGGATCATCATTTTTTCACTAGTATATTTCAACTTATCAGCTTCTGTAAAATCATTGAAACCTTTTTCCAAATTACGCTCATTCTTGGGTCTCTCATAGTCTTTCAGCAGTGAACACCAAGCATCGAATCTGTAAGCTTGAACCCAGTTCTCGAATCGGTTTTTCCAACCCTGAAAATCTTCAATGTACATCAGCTTTGGCGGTTTCTGATGTGTCCCCGTTTCATTTTCACTGTATAAATTCTCAGCAGCAGTGACAGGAGCAACTGGTGTGGCAAACGCATTGTAGTATTCAGTATCCATGATTCGGTAGCAACTTGAATCTCTTGACAAGTACCTGACAACACACAAACAAAACACAATCAGATTAACCGCTTTTCAAATAACTGAATAAGACTGTTATTCGAACTGATGATTTTCTGTGTGAACTGAACGTTGACCAATTGTTCGGACTTCTAGGACCCGAATTAAGAACAAACAATCTGATGAACTTTTGAAAACTTTGAACTTCAAATCGTACGAACTTTCAAGCGAATTGGACTATTTCATGCGACCTGACCACACTAAACGAACTGATTGTACAAATAATCTTGATCAATCCGTGCAAACTTGAATTGTCTTTTGTGTGAACTGATAGACACCAAAAATTCAAACCACGCGACCTGACAACTTTACAATACAACTAGCAAACAAATAACGTAGTAATACACGAATTTATTGAATCAAACACATAAGATGGCCGATAATATACAATGAGATTAGGCCGAACTTCAAGTATATTGTTCAAAATTTTTTTTAAAAAAAATTAGACCAAAACACTCACCATTCCGACTTCAACTATTTAACACACTTCGATGAAATCATTACATGCAATCACATGAATTCAAAATATATCAGACAAATACATGTATGATTGGACTGATAATAGAAAGCACATGCAAATCAATTACTATATAGAAATGGCTGACAACAACATTCAGTTATATTTCATGCAATTATTTCAAATCCCAACAACAATTTTGATTATTATTTTGTCAACGGATCAAGATCACATGCAAACTATTTTGGGCCACACAAAAAATAGCAGACAATTTCTTTTTCCAACCAACTTTAATCACATGTATATCTGTATTACTTGAACTCTGATTGGACCTCTAAATGAACTAAAGCAACAAGCATCAATTTCTTACAAATCTATTAATGAACCTGATTAATCACGTGAACTGTTATGTTCAAGACAATTTTTCAACAAACAAAATAACTCTTCACATGCAGCCGATACAATATGTTTTCAATCTGTCATGCTTCAAACGGTCAGCTTTCCTCAAACGGTCACACCTTCAAACAATCACTCCCTCAAACTGTCACACTCTCAAACTGTCACACCCTCAAACTGTCACACTCTCAAACGGTATGGTGTCAGTTTCAAACGGGAAGGGTCATTTTCAAACAGGAAGGTATCAAATTCAAACAGGAGGGGTCATTTTCAAACGGGAACCCTATGACATCAGCAATATATCGAACATTTTCAAACGGTCAGGTAGTTATCAATCAGTTTTAGGTCGAATTTTAGTCTAATACTTTCAAGGGTTTGTTAATTGTCAAATCCGAACATAGTGTGAAAATTTGAGCCGATTTTAACTGTAAAATTTTTAACTTTTTGAAAAAGAATGGTGTAGACACAGAATTTCAAGCTGAATATGGCAAGAACTCTTCCTCCTGAGCTCTGATACCACTTGTAGGATCGTTTTCAGACCCGAACGAGTCAATCAGAAGAGTTTATCTCAGTTTCGGAGGCGAAAACAAAGAAACTAAGTTCAATTCAGCTAGCAATACACTTTAAACTATTGTAATATTGATTTCACACTGTTTTACAACCTGACAACACTTCGGCAGCACTTCGTTGCTCTAGCCGGAAAGTTACAAATGGTGAAAGTTTGAAGCCTATTTATAGGAGAAGGACCCTCCTGTTTGAAGGTGACATGACACTCTTCAAACTAAACCCTTCAAACTAAACCCTTCAAACTAGACCCTGACACTTTCAAACTAGACCTCTTCAAACTTTCAGCACTCCTCAAACTTTCAGTCACTCTTCAAACTTTCAGTCAGAGACTCGATATAAGATGAAGTCGACAAATGTATGCACCAACAGTGCTAAACATGATGAACAGGTTTAGGAGAGTGTATTTGAAAAGATTTTCTTACAAGTGATACATCAGAGTTTAAAAATGTTAAATCATTTTGTTTGATTCTTGCAAATGATGTGTTACGTTTGTGTCTACAAGTGGTAAGCAGAGAATAAATTTGTCAAATGTTAAATTTGTGAAATTTATTGTGAGGTAGAGATGTGTGCAGGTTAGTCAGGTTTCTGATCCTAATTCTATAAGAGCCAAGTTCTAATTCTGGAATTGAAGTTCATGCTAGTTGCTGATGCTGATGAACTTAAGGAATCAAGAGATCTGATCAAAAGAATTAGAGTGAGATAAAAGCCAGGCGGAGATCTCGGAGATGAAAAGAAGACAGAGATTGAGGATGCTTTACATTGTCAGATACTTTGGAAGAGTTCGAGAAGACTGATAAAGACTGAAGATTGAAGACTCGACACTGAAGACTTCGTCAACATCCGAGGGGGAGTCTGTTGGTGCATATGTCTGTCGACTTCGTCTTGTATCGAGTCTTGTATTAGATTAGATAGATCAGGGCATGAATTACAAGAAATGTATGTTTGTAGGTATTTCGTACGAAATGACAAATTGTCATTTCGCACGAAATCAAAAAGGTATTTCGCACGAAATAGCTATTTCGTGTGAAATTGATTTCGCATGAATGGTTTTGTGCGAAATAGCCTGGCCTATAAATACTTAAGGTGCCAAGTCATTTGTAACTTTCTGGTTTCAGTACAGAACTGCTGCCGAAGTGTCTACTCGCTGTAAAACGTTGTTATATCAATCAAAAGACAGTTTAAAGTGAATTGTAAGCTGAATCAACTCGATACGTTTGTTTCCGCCTCTCGTATTGAGGAAAAACTTTTCTGAACGACTCGTTTGGTCGTGAAAATGATCCTACAAGATCGGTGAAGCTCACCTTACTGGACTTGAGCTCATTCTGGAAACAACAGACAAAATCAAGAAAATTCGCGATAATCTTCTGACAGCTAGAAGCCGTTAAAAGAGTTATGCGGATATGCGATGCAATCCCTTGGAATTTAAAGTCAGAAACCGTGTCCTACTCAAGGTATCTCCTTGGAAGGGAGTGGTGAGATTTGGGAAGAAAGAAAAACTTGCACAACGATATGTTGGACCATTTAAGATTGTAGAAAGAATTGGAATGGTTGCCTATCGACTAGAGCTACCTCCTGAACTTGGGAATATTCACCCAACATTCCACATGTCCAATTTGCGAAAGTGTTTAGCCGATAATGATCTTCATATTCCACTCGACGAAATTCAAGTTGATGAAACGATGCACTTTGTCGAGAAACCTGTGGAGATAGTGGACCGTGTAGTCAAACAGTTGAAGAAAAAATGAATTTGATTGGTCAAAGTTCACTGGGAGTCTAAACGTGGCCCAGAATTTACTTGGGAGCGGGAGGACCAAATGAAGGCGAAATACCCACAATTGTTCCCACAAGTTTCCTCTAGTTAAAATTTCGGGATGAAATTTCCTAAAGTAGGGGATATTGTGACAACTGTACTCTGTAAATGATGTACAAAGTAAAACAATATAAATTATCAATAAAACTATGTGTTTTGGTGTTATTATGTGTGTATTTGTGTTTGACAATTTTACGATTTGATTCGAGTTCGGTTTCAAGCTTTAAATCGCTTTTTGGAAGGTTATACGCAAACTGATGCGTAAACGTAATCAGTTTAATGCGAAAAACACTCGGTAATAGTGACAAAGGCTTAAAATACCTAAAATAACCTAAACATTTCTTAGAAATAAGTTTTGGATGGTGTGGTGTGTCGAAAACAAGTTTATTCGATCGTAGGGACTATTTGTGACAAACTGCGAAACTATGCCGATTCGTATAGTAACGAACATTCTGGAACTTGATCATAAGTTAAACATGCCCAAAATATCCTTTACATAGCTTAGAAATAGTCTTTGAGGTGTTTGGTGCGCAAAAATAAACTTATTTGATCAACAGGGACTAAAAGCATCAAAAAGTGCATAAGTTTGCATTTTCGCGCATATCTTACGTTCTGAACATCCCCGGACATCCAAAAATTTTTGTAATCATTAAAATATTTTATTGTAGTGATTGGAATGCAAAAATACCATTCGTCGTGTAATTTGGATCGTCTTTATGTCCGTTCGAGTTTTCGTCAAAATTAACCGAACAACGCAACCGTACGACCAAACGAACCGACATCCAAGATATTTTTGAGCATGTTTCATGTTCCCTATGCTTTAACATCCTTGTAGAGCCTTGAAAATGGGTTAACAAGGTTTAAACGCATTGAAAATGGCTTAAAAGTGTTGTAGGGACCATTTCTGCCATTTTGGCAAAGTTTCTGGATCTGGCTAGTGGTGGCGTCGCGCCACAGCCTAGTGGTTGTGTGGTGGCGGCACACCCCAGCCTCATCTGTGCAGAAACATCATTTTTGACAACCAGGTTGATTTTCAGGGGCCTTTATGTAACTTTCTCAATACCGTGTGATGCTTTTGGGCACCCATAGTATTCCAAATCAGTGTGCCTTACATGTATGGTCCAGATGGAAGCTCAATTATCGAGAAACGATCCTAACGGTTGTGGAAAATCTATATAAACCCACATGATTTCATTCTTCTTCCTCACATTTGATCTCAATCTCCTTCTCTAAGTTGAAGCTCACCTTGTGAAGCTTCATACCTGAGAAATTTTGAGATTCAAATCCTCATTGCTTGGACCCTTTATAAGTTACTTTCATGCTCATTTATGTTTTTCAAGCGAGAAAGTCAAACGGTGTTTGACTTTCTGCTTTGACCACGATTTGGTCAACACAAAGTTCGTTTGAACTTTGCAACGTGAGTG
The DNA here is from genome assembly GCA_030545235.1 of Helianthus tuberosus. Taxonomy (NCBI): domain Eukaryota; kingdom Viridiplantae; phylum Streptophyta; class Magnoliopsida; order Asterales; family Asteraceae; genus Helianthus; species Helianthus tuberosus. The sequence goes on from CM060406.1 coordinate 165,234,957, forward strand.
TAATCACGATGGTTATAGTCCCTTGTGACTATACCTACTAATTACCACGTCGATTAGTCGAAGTGACGAGTCAAAGTTTCGTTCAAAATACGTGATTATTCATATTTTGTATCGAAGCTATTTTCGGGTATCAAAACACTTTGTTTTGATATCAAACCTGTTTTCTAACTTAGTTAAACATGTTTTAACATGTTTAGCTCGTCACTTTTAGTCTATTGCTTGTCTAGGGTCGTAAGATAAGCGGTCTTAACAACCGCTTAGACTTTCGAACCCGACCCGTTTGGTCGATCGTTAGGATCCGACCAAGCATATTTAGTGACCATAGTTGTATAGGGAATAACCTTCCGAGGTTATAGCTTATGGTCACTTAGTTTAATTAGTTGTATGATAGGTAGTTTATATGCCTTAGGAAAATGACCAAAATGCCCTTTTCATGCATAATTGGTATTTAAGCATATGTAACTTAACTTTTGTCACTTAAACTAATTATGCAACATATTTAAACATGTTTAGGCATATAATACTTGTCATATGACTAGTTAGGCGCCTCGAACGTGCATTTGCGCGAACGATGCATTAAAGTAGCGTAAGCTACCTTAATGGGTCGTAACGGGTCGAAAGCACTTAGGATAGGTTCCGATTTAGAATGTAGGCTTTGTTAAACCATATCACATGAGTCCAATACTCATTTGGTTTACGAGACCTCATTCTACCCGATCTTCCGATTTGTGTGTTGATTTATTAACTAGTGATCCGATTACTAGGTACTACTTGAATTTCCTTGGGCTTTGCTAGTTCCTTAGATCAAGGATACTTTGCACTTCGATGTAAGTACATAGTTCCCTTATTTTACTGTTTTCGATTGTTTTGGGGTGATTTATATGTGTTAAACGATTTCGATGCTTTTAACGACGATTTCAAAAACGAATACTATGGTTTATATTAAACAATAACGATTTCGATAATGTGAACGAACTTGTTGGACGTATTTACATAACGAATGACATTCATTAATTTTGGCCGAACTGACTAGTATTAGGTTATGGTACCATAGGATCTGACAAATCCCGTTATCGGACTGCACCCATGGTTATGTATGGGGGTTATGTGGGTAACGACTGAACCTGTTAATTGTTAACTTACCCTTTGGTGGTTTGTTAATACGAGTTGAACGATGGACGAGTTACGAAGGTTTGAATGTATTCCACGAGATGACCAAAATTAGTTTTCACAATTAAAACGAGAACGATTTTGAACGAGAACGATTGGACGATTTCTTTGCACAAAACCTATGTGCTCGCCGGCATTTCTTTGCTGACTTTATTTTTACATATGTTTCAGGTGGTGTTGAATGATGATGATTGTGACTAGGATGCATGCTCAGTTAGGATTGGACGAGGCCTTAGTGACTAAATAACAAATGATAGACAATGTTTAACTTGCTTGTTCAGTTTCAAAGACAATGTTAATGTTTAATATTCTAATAAAACGAAACTTTTGAATCCATGGTTGTGAAACAATAATTCTGTTGCTCCACTCCCCAACGTTTCCGCCGCGGTTTCATTGTTTTAACGCGGTCGGGGTGTGACATCGTGAATTTCAAACTTTCTCGAAAAACGTGCCCAATTTAGATTAAAATAATAAAAATTAGAAAATATTCACAAACTAGATGAAATTTGGGCAATTTTGACTCCGAACTTCATTATTCAAATTTGGGAGGTTCCGTTTTTGCTGATTTTCTCGTTTCTTTTGATGCTTGTCGACTTACCTGCAGAAGATCACATTGTCAACACTTGTCAAATACTTATTTATTATTATTAACGAATCAAGGCACAAGAAAAACTGCCAGTATGTTTGTCCGCTTAAATCCATGCATCCTTCTTTCAACATGCCTTCGGTGAACGCCTTTATCATGTTTTTGGTAATATTGACAAGAATTCTGTGGCCCCCACATAAGCTATTGAAAAATAGAGTCATTACGCCCGTGAGTCCCACATCAGGACATAACCCCGCGATCAAGGTATGCACAAAGGTTCCTCATAACAGGTGAGTATATTGGATTCATTCGTTTTGCTTTATAACGATAGAGTTAGTGATCAGGTCAGTACTTTCGTACAGCTAAGATCCCAAAAACTACCGAGGGCGGAGACAGATACGAGAATTGGTACGATTCGTGCATTTTTGCGCATTTGAATGACTTTCTATGAAAGCTTCTTCAATTTGAGGATTTGGCCATTTTGGCTCTTTTCTTGAAAAGATATCATAGCGTCTAGGTCAGCATGTATCTGGATGCAGCAGAAGAACAACTATGATATCCCCGAATGAAAAACCAATATAAAGACCCGAAATCTTGGACTTTGGCAATCTGTCAACACAAGATTTAAGACCATTAAGCCATATGCCACAACGTGTTACCCACAATGATGCGTAATGCCTGAGGAAAGCCAGAATCCTTGTGTAGATGTTATGTTTTGCCACCTAAAAACAGTTTACTCGTTGGTGTTGCTGAATCTACCGGCACGTCGTTGCTTGGTACCCCGATTCCTATTGATTTCTTTATGTTTTCAGGAAATGACAAAGTGTTAGCAATTTTCTATCATTTCTCCTAACAGGAGTCCGACACAAGCATCAAATTTTGATTTTGATTTTCTGGAATATCCCCCCTAAAAATTTTTATTTTCGAAAGTCCATTGCCTGAAAATGAAATTTTAATGATCAGAAAATCTTTTTGGTGGGCAACGTTTGACGATACTTGTTTTACTTTTAACAAACGTTTTTTTTAATATGGACAGACGATAGAGTATTTACAAACGATTTAAGATGACAAGATTCATTTCCATTCAAGGAAATTCACCATTTCCAACCAGGTTACCAGCTGGTTAAATCGTGTTTTATCAAAGGCTTTTGTGAATATGTCGGCCCTTTGCTGTGTTGTATCCACTGGCACCACTTGAATGTATCCTTTCTCGTATGCTTCTCGAATTGCGTGAATACGAATCTCGATATGCTTTTTTCTTGAGTGGTGGATGGGATTCTTCACAATTCCCAGACAAGCCTCATTGTCGATGAATATAGGAGTCTTCATGATGTTGATTCCATAATCCAACAACTAATTTTGTATCCAGAGAACTTGTGAACAACAACTGTAGGCCGCTGTGTATTCAGCTTGAGCAGTAGAGGTGGACACAGTTGTCTGCTTCTTGCTTTGCCAAGAGATCAGACGATTTCCCAAGAATTGACATCCTCCTGATACAGACCTGCGATCAACTTTACAACCTGCATGATCACTGTCAGAGTAAGCAATAAGATCAAAATTACTATCTTTAGGATACCAAAGACCTAGTTTTAGAGTTCCTTTAAGATAGCGGAAGATGCGCTTCACAGCGGTTTCATGTGATTCATTGGGATTAGTCTGAAAACGAGCACAGAGACAGACAGCCCATATAATGTCAGGCCTGCTTGCAGTTAAGTACATCAGAGAGCCTATCATGGAACGGTAGAAGAACTTATTCACTGGTTTTCCTTGAGGATCTAGAGTAAGCTCGGTCTGTGAGGCGAACGGAGTGCTTGCAACTTTGCAGTCGTTCATATTGTACTTTGCGAGGATATCCCGAATGTACTTAGCCTGAAGAATAAGAATGTCGTCCTCCTTCTGCTTCACCTCCAAACCTAAGGAGAACATGAGTTCTCCCATCATGCTCATTTCGAACTCTGCTTTCATAACAGACTCAAACTCCTTACATAGGTCCTCATTGGTTGACCGAAAATGATGTCGTCTACATAAATTTGCACCAGCATTACATCATCTCCGATACGTTTGGTGAAGAGTGTCATGTCGATTTTTCCTCTGGTGTACCCGCATTCCAAAAGATAAGTTGACAAAGTCTCGTACCATGCATGCGGAGCTTGGTGAAGGCCATGCAGAGCTTTGTCCAGTTTGTAGTAGCGTCCTGGGAAGTGAGGATCTTCGAAGCCCGGAGGTTGACAGACGTAGACTTCTTCCTTTACCTTGCCATACAGAAAAGCGCTTTTCACGTCCATCTGGAAAACTTTGAAGTTCTTGTATGATGCGTACGCTAAGAATATTCTTATTGCCTCCAATCTTGCAACTGGAGCAAAGACCTCCTCATAATCAATTCCCTCCTCCGGACGAAAGCCTTGCTGTTGGTGCATACGTCTGTCGACTTCGTCTTTGTTCGAGTCTTGTATTTAGAAATGACGCGCTGTACGAGAAAATAGGATATTTAGGTAAATCTAGTCATTTCGCACGAAATAGATTAGGCTATTTCGTACGAAATGAACAATGATCATTTCGCACGAAATAGCATGTGTCTATTTCGTACGAAATCAGCCGTCTATAAATATCTGTTTCGTCATTTCGTTTGTATGCTACTTGTTTCCGACGCCGAAGTGCTGTCGAAGTGTCTCTGGCCTGTAAACTGTTAATAGATCAATTAACAAGACAGATTAATGAGATTCTAGTGTCATACAAGCTGAACGAAGACTGAATCAATGAATTCCGCCTCTGATTCTGTCTAAGAACTTTTCTGATCGACTCGTTTGGTCGTGAAAACGGACTCAGAAGTTGTTTTAAAAGAACCAGTTTCAATAAAAACGGACTCAGAAGAATTAGTTTCAAAAGAACCAATAAACTAGATTGAAGTAGAATCAATAAACAAGATCGAAGTAGAATCAATTTCAGAAGAATTAGTTTCAGAAGAATTAGTTTCAGACTGAATCAATAAACAAGATCGAAGTAGAATCAATTTCAGAAGAATTAGTTTCAAAAGAACCAGTTTCAATAAAAACGGACTCAGAAGTTGTTTTAGAGAAAGCTGAAAAGGCTTTAGAAGTTGATTCAGAAAAAATTGAAAAGGTTTCAGAAGTTGTTTCAGAAAAAGCTCCAGTTTTCGATCACTCGTCAGATGAAGAGAGTGACGATGACAGTGAAGAAATCGAAAAACTTGAATATTATAAAATAATGTTTTCACCTGATTTGTATAATATATTTTATGCAGGAAAACTTGAAGAGCTTAAAGATAAACAGGCTGCGAAAAGGAAGAATCATACGGCAGCAACTGTTATAGAAAATGTCAAATCCAAGAAGAAACAGGTTGACAGTGCTTATCTAGAAAAATCTGAACAAGATGAAAAAATTGAGGTGTTAGAAAATAGTGAAGTCCAATCTAAAGAAAAAGTTTTTGTGGTAAAGGAACTGGTTGATGATATTCCAGCTTTCAAGATTGAGAAGGAAGCTGATGTGAAAATGATGTCTGAGAAATGTTCAAAATGTGATAAATTTGAATCAGACAATGTCAAACTCTTGAAGGATGTGGAGAGTTTGACATTGGAAAATAAAATTTTAAAAGAAAATGAAAAAGTTTTTGAAAATAAAATAAAAATTTTTGAAAATAAAAATTAAAAATTGAAAAAGAATTTCAAAGTCAAATAAAGATTTTAGAAGATGAAAAATCTGTTTTCAGTAAAAATAATATTGAAAAACAAATGGCAATAAATTCTCATCTTCAGAATAAAATGAAGCTGAAAATGCTCGGAATAAAATCAAGGAGTTAGAGAAGAAATTGAAAGGTTTTGAGACTTCGTCATCATTACTAAATCATATATGTCCAAAACCAATCAATGAGGTTCCAAAAAGTGATAATGTCACAGATTATGACAAAGTCATAATTGAAGATTGTGATGATAAATCTGATGATGAAAATGAGAAAAATGAGAAAAAGAAAATATTTTTGAAATTAAAAGAAAAGTTTCAAGAAACTGTTTTGCAATCTACAGAAAAAGGTGAATGCTCAACGCAAAAACCATTGAAGAAGAATGTTGAACAAAAACAAAATGTGAAAAATTCAAAAAGTTTTCAAAAAGAAAATAAAAGATCATCAGTCCAATCATACAATCGTGATAAAAATTCACAAAAATTTGAAAATAAAAACTCACAAAAAGTTGGTAATAAGTGGTGCAGGTTTGACCACAGTGCTCAAAGGACAAATCCAGTTTACAAGAGGAGAAATGACTACCACAAGGCCAAGCAATGTCACGATCTTAGTATTTGGTTTGAAGGTGGTGAATGGTACGATAACAGAGTGTGTTACAAATGTGGTTATCAAGGACACATTGCTGTTAACTGCCAAAGTCAGAGTTTTGAGAAAAGAAGATGCTTTGAATGTCATATCAAAGGTCACATTGCCAGAAATTGCCCAATGAGATCAAAGGAAAGATCGAGGGATGAATCTCAGAAAAAAGCTATGAAATCAGTCAAAGTCGAAGAAAAGCCCAAAGAACAGAAAGTTCTAGAACAAAAAGTGAAGCTTTCACAAGGGCAGAAAGACAGACTGATGAAGAAAAGGAAGAAAGCGAGGGAATATCTCGAAAGGATTTTGTCTTCGGATACAACCGAAAAAGCAGATAAAAGTTCTGATAAATCGTTTTGCTCTCCAAAGACTGATCAGTCAAGTGAAACGAATTCATTAGATACAAATTTGAGGACGAAAGGGATATTAAAGAAAGAAAAAGCTGTTAATCTGAAGGTCACGTGTTCGTTCCACGTTCACCGCACCACTTGTAGGATCGTTTTCACGACCAAACGAGTCGATCAGAAGAGTTCTTAGACAGAATCAGAGGTGGAATTCATTGATTCAGTCTTCGTTCAGCTTGTATGACACTAGAATCTCATTAATCTGTCTTGTTTATTGATCTATTAATAGTTTACAGGCCAGAGACACTTCGACAACACTTTGGCGTCAGAAACAAGAAGCATACAAACGAAATGATGAAACAGGTATTTATAGACGGCTGATTTCGTACGAAATAGACACATGCTATTTCGTGCGAAATGACTAGATTTACCTAAATATCCTATTTTCTCATACAGCGCGTCATTTCTAAATACAAGACTCGAACAAAGACGAAGTCGACAGACGTATGCACTAACAGACTCCCCCTCGGATGTTGACGAAGTCTTCGGTACGAGTCTTGAGCATGTCGAGTCTTCTGTCTTGATCGGTCTTCTCAACTTCAGGAACTTCTCCTGGCTTTCCGTAGCAACAGGATCAGGAACCTGGCTTCTTTGTCTTCAGACTCCCCCTTTCACTCAGCTGGGATCGCAGTCTGGAATTCTTTATCTGTAGCTTAGAATCGAAAACCTGGAATTAATCATCAGGAATTGAAACCTAGCTCTTTCAACATTTCCTGCACAAATTTTCTACTCAAAACATAAGTTTTTACTTAAATCAATAAGAAAAACTTACTGGTAGACACCACTCAATCATCAATTATTCAAACAAACATCCCAATCCAAAATTCATCATGTTTAGCACTTGGAATTTTGAAAATCAGCTTTCCAACAACAGTTGTCGAAAATCTTTTTGTATTTTTCAAAATTTTATGCTAAAACACACTAAAAACTTTTTGGATTTTTGTTTTTTAAAGGAAAGCAGTAAAGAAATATATACAAACAATATTTTTGTGAGTTTGAGCAAGAGGATCATATCAGTTTATGAGACAACTCACTAACACCGTTGAGCTTTAAACACTTTAAGTTCTAAACGATTCACGTTGATTGACGATATAATTGTCCTCTTAAGCTCAATCTAAAAACTTTCGAAATGCTTTCCGATACGTTAAAGTATATTAATTTTGCACTAAGTTTTTATAGACCCCATGATCTCAGCATATCCCCTCATCATGCAATACACTGACTCAAGTAATGCCTTTAAACTTTCATCAATTGTGATATGTGCGAAAACAAAGCAGAATGTTTAAACATTAACAATCAGGTCGATACTTTGGTATACGCAGAGAAAGTCCAATGTTTAAACAAAATAAGAAATAAAAACAAGTTGAAATTGTTTAGGCTTTAACCACCAGTTCGATACTCACGTATACGCAGAGGTGATCCAAAGCTTAAACGAAACACCAAAGAAAATAAAGTAGAATGTTTAGGCACTAACATCCAGTTCGATACTCACGTATACGCAGAAGATGTCCAATGCTTAAATAAATTAAAGAAATAAAACAAGTTCAAGTCTTTGTAAAATAAAATGCACAATCACAGTGACTTTTTCAGAAAGTTGTGAAAGTTCACAAACTGACCGGTTTTTTATGCTCTTTTAGCATTCAGCGATTACTGAGTAGGTACACAATCAAGAAGGACAAAACTAAGTACTATGCTTTCAACCATGTTTCCCACTAGAACTAGGATTTTTCATTTAAGTTTGTATCGTTATCGCAAATCTACTAGTCTAGCTGAGCCTATCATCACATCTTTAGTGAGACCGTTTATCACATTTGACATTTCATTTCTTTAGCATGCTGTGAAAGTCCACTGATTTACTATCATTTCATCTTATTCACAACAAAACTCATTTTAGCTTTTTTTTTAATGTTTTTGACATTTTCAAATTTTCTAATTTTTTAAAAATTTTACTCCCCCTAAAATCAAAATATGTTTCAATTTTGATTTTCTGAGAAAATTTGAAACACTATACAAAGTAAAATGACAAACTGTTATCGAATTGCTTCAATTCACCATCCATTGTGCATAAACAATCAGAACTCCCCCTTACAACAAACTATTTTCCCATTAAGATTTCAAAACACTTAAGTTTGTTTTAATCAAAATGGTTTTTCCGAAAAAATTAGTTTTGTTGTTTTTCACAAACCACTTGTAGGTTAGGGGTTCAATTCATCACCTTGTTCTTCTTTAACCACTTTGAAAAATTTAACATTTCTAGTTTCTATCAACAACACCACTTGTAGGAAAGATAAATCAAGTACAACTTAATGTCCCTGATTAATCTTATAGGTCGAAAGATCACCGAAGTAAATTTCTCAAGAAAGATGTCGATTCCTACTCCACAATTACCAACCTGGGAGTTCCGGCAAGTTAGGTTTTTCATTTAAAGAGATCCACCCAAGCCTGACGAACCTTGGGTGTCTTTGAGTGATCGTCACTCAATTTCTTTTCAACTTTTTGTTTTAAATTTCCGTTTGACAATGATGGAAAACTTGCATCATCCATTGTCTTAACAGAAATATCACCTTTTATCTCAATAGATGGCTCTTCTGGCTTTGACGAACCAGATTCATCGCCGGAACGTGGCTTGTCCGACTTTGATGAGTCAAATTCATTGCCAAAACGTGGCTCCTTTGTTTCTGAAGAAACAAATTCATTGCCAGAAAGTGAAAATTTCACTTCCTTTGGTTTATTAATCACTTGATTAACAACTTTTTCTTTCTTTAATATCCCTTTCGTCCTCAGATTTGTATCTGATGAATTCGTTTCACTTAACTGATCAGTCTTTGGAGAGCAAAACGATTTATCAGAACTTTTATTTGCTTTTTCGGTTGCATCCGAAGACAAAATCCTTTTGAGATATTCCCTCGCTTTCTTCCTTTTCTTCCTCAGTCTGTTTTTCTGCCCTTGTGAAAGCTTTGCTTTTTGTTCTAGAACTTTCTGTTCTTTGGGCTTTTCTTCGACTTTGACTGATTTCATAGCTTTTTTCTGAGATTCAGCCCTCGATCTTTCCTTTGATCTCATTGGGCAATTTCTGGCAATGTGACCTTTGATATGACATTCAAAGCATCTTCTTGTCTCACAACTCTGACTTTGGCAGTTAACAGCAATGTGTCCTTGATAACGACATTTGTAACACACTCTGTTATCGTATCATTCACCACCTTCAAACCAAATACTAAGATCGTGACATTGCTTGGCCTTGTGGTAGTCATTTCTCCTCTTGTAAACTGGATTTGTCCTTTGAGCACTGTGGTCAAACCTGCACCACTTATTACCAACTTTTTGTGAGTTTTTATTTTCAAATTTTTGTGAATTTTTATCACGATTGTATGATTGGACTGATGATATTTTATTTTCTTTTTGAAAACTTTTTGAATTTTTCACATTTTGTTTTTGTTCTACATTCTTCTTCAAAGGTTTTTGCGTTGAGCATTCACCTTTTTCAGTAGATTGCAAAACAGTTTCTTGAAACTTTTCTTTTAATTTCAAAAATATTTTATTTTTCTCATTTTTCTCATTTTCATCATCAGATTTATCATCACAATCTTCAATTATGACTTTGTCATAATCTGTGACATTATCACTTTTTGGAACCTCATTGATTGGTTTTGGACATATATGATTCAGTATTGATGACGAAGTCTCAAAACCTTTCAATTTCTTCTCTAACTCCTTGATTTTATTCCGAGCATTTTCAGCTTCATTTTCAAGCCGAATAATCTTCTGAAGATGAGAATTTAGTGCCATTTGTTATTCAATATTATTTTTACTGAAAACAGATTTTTCATCTTCTAAAATCTTTATTTGACTTTGAAATTCTTTTTCAATTTTTAATTTTTCATTTTCAAAAATTTTTATTTTATTTTCAAAAACTTTTTCATTTTCTTTTAAAATTTTATTTTCAAATGTCAAACTCTCCACATCCTTCAAGAGTTTGACATTGTCTGATTCAAATTTATCACATTTTGAACATTTCTCAGACATCATTTTCACATCAGCTTCCTTCTCAATCTTGAAAGCTGGAATATCATCAACCTGTTCCTTTACCACAAAAACTTTTTCTTTAGATTTGACTTCACTATTTTCTGACACCTCAATTTTTTCATCTTGTTCAGATTTTTCTAGATAAGCACTGTCAACCTGTTTCTTCTTGGATTTGACATTTTCTATAACAGTTTCTGCCATATGATTCTTCCTTTTCGCAGCCTGTTTATCTTTAAGCTCTTCCAGTTTTCCTGCATAAAATATATTATACAAATCAGGTGAAAACATTCTTTTATAATATTCAAGTTTTTCGATTTCGTCACTGTCATCGTCACTCTCTTCATCTGACGAGTGATCGAAAACTGGAGCTTTTTCTGAAACAAATTCTGAAACCTTTTCAAATTTTTCTGAATCAACTTCTAAAGCCTTTTCAGCTTTCTCTAAAACAACTTCTGAGTCCGTTTTTATTGAAACTGGTTCTTTTGAAACTAATTCTTCTGAAATTGATTCTACTTTGATCTTTATCAGATATTCTTGTTGGGATTCGTAGTAATAATACGCAATTTCCTCTTCAGACTCCATGTTTCGGTTTAATAGTTTTCACAAGTTTACACTTTCAATCGAAATCAACACTTTCAAACGAAATCCCTCAAGCGAAATGACCAACTGGTGCGAAATAACCTGCAAAATGACTCCAAACGAAATGATTCACACTAAATAAAAAAAATTCACACGAAATGAATGATTTTGTGCGAAATGACCAAGTGACACTATGATTTCGTACGAAATCAATTTTAAATCCAAACGAAATGATGGTTTCGCTTGAAATGGACTTATTTTCACACGAAATGAGTCTCTTTGGTGCGAAATAGTGATTTCGTACGAAATGAACGAACTATTTCGTGCGAAATGAATCACAAAGATGATTTCGTGCGAAATGAAAGATCTATTCCGTGCGAAATACTGCTGATGTCATCATATCGGTCATATTTTTGTCAATTTGATCAGGTTTTAGTTCGAATTTTGGTCCAATTTTTTCAAGGCTTTGTTAAAACAATGTTTCGCTTATAATGTGTGAAGATTAGCCCATTTTAACCGTTAAAACTTGTTTAATTTTGAAAAGAAGGTGTAGAAATCAGAATTTTCTAGCGAAAACAAGCTAAATGGTAAGAACTCTTCCTCCTTAGCTCTGATACCACTTGTAGGATCGTTTTCAGACCCAAATGAGTCGTTCAGAAGAGTTTTTGCCCAATACGAGAGGCGGAAACAAACGTATTGAGGTAATTCAGCTTGCAAATCACTTTAATCTGTCTTTTGATTGATATAACAACGTTTTACAGCGAGTAGACACCTCGGCAGCAGTTCGACTCTGAAATCGGAAAGTTACAAATGAGAACCAAGACACAAGTATTTATAGGCAAGCCTATTTCGTACGAAATCACCTTCACATGAAATCACATTCCGCACGAAATGAAAGATGTCATTTCGTACGAAATAGGCTTGCCTATAAATACTTGTGTCTTGGTTCTCATTTGTAACTTTCCGGTTTCAGAGTCGAACTGCTGCCGAGGTGTCTACTCGCTGTAAAACGTTGTTATATCAATCAAAAGACAGTTTAAAGTGATTTGCAAGCTGAATTACCTCAATACGTTTGTTTCCGCCTCTCGTATTGGGCAAAAACTCTTCTGAACGACTCATTTGGGTCTAAAAACGATCCTACACTTGAATCACTAATCTTGACTTGTTCTTGATTACTACTCCCCGATCATCCATCTTGTTGCGAAATACCCATTTTGTACCAATCGGAAACTTTCCATTAGGTAAATCAACTAGCTCCCAAACTTTGAGTTTGCTAAATTGAGATAGTTCTTCCTGCATAGCCTGTACCCAACTAGAGTCTTGAATAGCTTCTTCAATATCATGAGGCACGGACTGCGAGATAAAGGCGGCATAGAGACCTTTGTTGATGTTCGATGACTGACCTCGTGTACGCACTCCATCTTCTACTGCACCGATGACGTTCTCAAGAGGATGACTACGATTTGTCTTGTATCCTGCATTTGTCTGGGTTTCGATTTGCTGAGGAAGATTGGTGAAGTGCTTGTCAACATAGATCACTGGAGGATCAACTTCCTGTGTCGGTTCATCCACATTCTCCTGTGAAGAAGAAGCATCATTTTGAGGGGTGTTCTCAGGCGAAGTGTCACCATTTACTTCATCCACGGAGAGAAGTGGATCGGCTGAGAATGGAGAAAAACGGGTAGTGAAAGGAGTTAAACCAATATTTGAAGAATCAAACAGAGGTTTAACTAGAGCAACTTCTGCAGGTTCGGCTTCTGGAACATCTTCTGGAATTTCGAAGGTGTTGAAGATCACACCCACATCATAAAACCAATCGGGAGTACTTCTAGTGTTAGTGTAGTTTCCTTCTTGGAAGTCGACGTAATAAGATTCAATCACCATCTTTATTCGTTTGTTGTAGACTCTGTAAGCTTTCTGAGTTGATGAATACCCCTGAAGTAGCAGATATCACCTACTGCTTCGAACTTGATGAGATTTTCTTGAGTGTTCAGAAGAGTGCAAGAACATCCGAACGGTCTGAAGAAATCAATAAGAGGCTTTCTTTTGAAGAGTAGTTCATATGCAGTCTTTCTGTGAGGTTTGACAATGAGAACCCTGTTCAGAACATAGCATGCTGTATTGACCGCTTCTGCCCAAAAGATGATTGGAAGCTTTGAATCTACCAGCATAGTTCTCGCAGCTTCGATCAAAGTTCTGTTCTTTCATTTCGCGACTCCATTTTGTTGAGGAGTTCTAGCCGCACTGTATTGAAGATGAATTCCTTTTTCTGTACAAAAGGATATGAAGGTTTGATTCTTGAATTCGGAACCATTATCATTTCTGATCGACTTCACTTTCAATGTGGTCACATTTTCAATCAAGGGTATGAATGACTTGAGGACATCAGTTGTCTCACTTTTGGCTTCAAGAAAGTAAACCCATGAGAAATGAGAGAAATCATCTGTAATCACCAAACAGTATGAACTTTTAACAAGACTTTTAACACTTATTGGACCAAAAAGATCCATATGCATCAATTGAAGAGGCGCAATAATCGTATTCACTGCTTTGGGCTTGTGCGATTTCTTGTGTTGCTTTCCTTGGGCGCATGCTATACATTTTTCAAAAAAAGGAAATTATTTTATCGGAAGCCCTCTTACTAAGTTTAACTTAGAGAATTTGTTAATGTTTTTAAAATTCACATGCCCTAATCGCCTGTGCTAAAGCAGTGACTCCGATTCTAAAGCCTTAGGGATCAAACACGTCAAGTTATCATTTGTCTTGGCATTTTTCATGTTGAGCACGTAGGTCTTGTTTTGTCATGGAGTTGTTAGCATGATCATTTCTGCAGGAACGACATATCCAGGCTTCAGAAATAAACATTCCATGTCGTTGAAAAGCACCGATATTCCTTTATCACAGACTTGTGATACACTCATAAGATTGTAGCACAATTCTGGAACATAGTTGACATTTTCTAATGTAAGTGCTTCTAACACAACATCTCCTACTCCAACAATTTTCCCTCCCTTCTCGGCTCCAGCGAATGACACGAAATCACCATCAATAAAACGAAAATTCTTCAGAAGTTCCTTTAAGCCTGTCATGTGCCTTGAACAACCGTTGTCGACATACCAGATATATTCCATGAGCATCCAAATCCATTTCTGGAGTTTATTCTGAAATACAAAAATATATACACATATTAGTTTGATTTGGGAACCCAGATTTGCTTCACCTTGGATCTATCGTGGTTTTGTCCCACAATGTCCTCTTTTTGTTTCCAAAAACAAGCTGTTGAATTAACCAGATTCTTAATAGTTTTCTTAAGGTAGTCAAACTGATCTGTGAAATTTCTAACAAAATTATATTCTGGTTTAGAAAAATTCTTGTTTTTACAATGTTTCGCTATATGTCCTAAATGACCACAACGAAAACATCGTTTGCGTCTGGTCTTTTTGGTGTTAGAAGATGATGTATGTGATGAGTGTCTTGAGCTTTTTGAAGAGTCTTTTGATGTCGTGTATCTTGAGCTCTCGGCTTTCTTCATTTTCTTGTCAACGCGACTCTCATCTTCTGAGCATTCTTCATCATTGTCAGAATCTGATGAAATTTCTGATGTTTGATCTTCACTTAAATTTTGATCTTCATTTGAATCATCACTTAAATCTTCGGAGCTTTGTTCTTCTGTTGTTTGATTTTCACTTAAATTTTCTGAATTTTGATCTTCACTTGCTTCATCACTTGAATCTTCGGAGCTTTGATCTCCTATTGTTTGATCTTCACTTGAATTTTATGATTCTTGATCTTCATCAGAACTTGAAGTTTCTTCTTCCTTTTCTGAGGCAGAAAAGCTTGAATCTTCTTTGCTGATTTCTTCAGTGACTTTCTTTTCAGAATCTGTCATACCTATTCGAGATGAAATAAATTCTGGAATTTCCTCTGTGAGGAATTTTCCAAAGCTATTCTTTTTCAATTCTGGCACAAATACAGGATATTCACACACATTTTTATCATCACAAAATGCAGAATTTAAATCATGACATTCAAACATAGCATGTTCACGATCACGGGTCTTTAATGTAGGCACATGGCCCTTACAGTCATCCAAAGAGTTAAATTTAGGCACACGGCCATTACAGTCATCCGTCCTAATTAAATTATTACATTCATCCCGAATATTATTTTTCTTAGAACAGTTCCAGGCGAACCAGTTAACAGTGGAATAACTGTCGCCTAAATAGCCTATTCCTATTTTTGAACCGCCACAGTCTCCATCCTCATCGCACAAATCTTCTTTACACACAACTGGATCTGCATCACTTTTAGGAACATTAACGGTTGTTTCGTTTTTAAAAGAATCATTTTGATCTATAGTGGCCTTTTCATCAATCAAATCATTGTCGGGATGAGGAGTTGGCATGGGCACATAGTTTTTGCTATGTGGTGGAAAGAAAAGTTTTCTTTCATTTCCTTGCCTATCCTTATACCGGATCCCTTCTTTTACATACGTCGGTCGTTGATAATTTTTGATGTCAGTAAAGGCCTTTTGACTGACATTCCATTTGTCTATTATAATTTGTAATTTATTATTTTCGTTCAAAGATTTTTCTAGTCTTTCTGTTAAATCATTTATGATAAAATCTTTTCTAAAAACGAATTCTTTTAGAGTTTGCATTTAAGCTAAAGTTGAATTCAACTTTCTCTGATATGCGGGGTCATTTTGTTTAAGTTCTTTATTAAATTTTAAAGCTTTGTCTTTTTCTCTCATAAATTCAAGATTAAGATACTTATAGTGTGCCACGACGTCAACGCATGATTGTGTGCATAACTTTACTTTAAAATCGTGCGGAATGCTATTTACCAAGTCCTTGTCAACTTTTTCCTTTGATGATTTAGTGTTCATAGCTGTAGCTGAGGCTTTTGCCTTTTCTTTCTTCTCATCAGATGATTCTTTCAGAACCTGCTCCTTGGGCTTCTCAGCTTCTTTAGAATTTTTGTCTTTCTCAGGCTCTGAGGAGATGAAAATGCTTTTCAGACCCTTGTCAGCAATGTTATCTCCTTTTGGGATTCCAGCAGCTTGTTTTGATGATGACCCGCTTGAGATTTTTGCCATGAGGGCTTTGTTGACTTGTTCCTTAGCTTCAGCAATTTCTTCACACAATCATAATCTTCAACCACCAGGGCTTTCGGTGTGTTAGGAGCATCATTATTTCTGTTTTCTTCAATGGCGATTTGTTTTATAGAAGGAGCAGCTTTAGTGTTTCCATCCTTCAACAGTGTACACTCTCGCTTGAAGTGACCTAAATTCTTGTAGTTGTAACATCTCAGCTTAGATTTGTCAAAACCAGCTTTTCCAAGACCTAGACGCTTCCCAGTCTTGTCCTGAAACTTCTTCAACCTTAGAGTGATCATAGCCATCTGCCATTTCAAATCCATTTCCTCCATGTCATCTGGATCAACCTGATACATGTCTTCAGCAGTGAACATATCCTTCTTGAGTTCTCCCAACATTAAAGCTTCATAGCTACTCATAAACATGTTAAAAAGTGCCACGTTTTCAGTTGACACTTTTAGAGCTTGAGTATCCCCAACCACGACAGTCTTTTCACTAGATTATGGAGCCTTTGATGCGCTTGCGGAAATGTTAAAGTAGGCCGTGTCGGAAGCTTGTTGGCTGACACCTCCTGAAGCAAGAAATGCCACATTCTTCAGTCCAACAGAAGTCTGAGCGGACTTTGGGGAGTAACCAGCAGTATTCATTTCAGGTTTGTTGACATCCATTTCAAAATCCCTCAAAGTGTTGATTAAATCGGACAGAGTGATAGGATTTGGATTATTGAGGAAATCCTTCTTGATCATCATGCATTGCAAGCTCCATTCCTTTGGAAGCGAGCCCAAAAGCTTCTTTATGGTAGCACGGTTAGTGACAGGATTTCTTGCCTTCTTCATCTTGGTCATCATATTCAGAAAGCGACAGATATGATCGGAAAGGCTTTCTCCATGAATTCCACAAAACATGTCGTATTGCTTCTGCACCATGTCTCTTTTGCTCTCAATTAGGTCTTCATTTCCCTCGTAATACTCGATTAAAGCGAGCCAGAGTGCATTTGCAGTTCGGTATTCTTCAAACATGTTACAGTCATCAGTTGACAAAGCCATGGTTAAGGCAGCATGTGCACGACGGTCGCGTTGGATTAGGACCTTGTCTTCATCTGTGAAGGTTGTGGATTCGTTGTTAGTGACTATCACATCTCCTCGAACCACCGTTGGAATGTGGGGTCCAGCGGTGAGAGAGAGCCACAAATTATAGTCAGTGTATTCAAAGAACGATTGGATACGAGTCTTCCAAGTACTGAAATCTTCTGCTCCTTTCAACTTTGGTGGTCTTGTGGTGGTTTCGGTCTCAAGTTCAGCTTGAGTAATTGGACTTAGTTGATTCAACGATATTTTGACTTGTTTTTTACTTGAGAAAGCTGATCAGAGGCTAATTTCGCTGACAGACTGTTCTTAAACAATTTCGCCGGTGATATAGTCAAGTTCGCCAGAAATCTGACAGAGTTTTGTGGATCAAGACAATTTCGCCGACTATCTTCGCTGATCAAGTATCTTCGCCAGAACGAGGAGAAGTCCTACACTAGCGAAGAAAGCTAATTCCGCTGAGACAATAGACAAACACGTTAGTTTAGCTAATTTCGCCGGACACCATGATAAAAACGCTGTGGTTCTTTATCACTGTTCTCGAAGTCGCCTTCGATAAATTCGCTACAGGGTCAAAGACACTATTTCGCCGAAAATTAGCAAGTTCGCTCATGTTTTAATCGGCGAACTTGTTAATTATGCGATATTCTAATTAATTTCGCTGTATTCAAATTAAATTCATTGTCTTCAAGATTATCTACGCTGACTAGAAGGTTTAACACGAACTAAAACCCTCTAATCACCCAAAAACGACTCAAAAACCATGTTTCTTTGCATCAAAATGTCCAAAATGACTCCCTAATCACTAATTAACAACAACCTAACAATTAAACACACCAAATCAGTCCATTTTAAGTCCAAAAATTTGAAAAACTTGAAACTTTTGAAAAACCTTCAAAACTTTGAAAAATCTTAACAAAAACACAACAACCAAGAGCACTAAGGCTCTGATACCAAATTGTAGATCCCAATATCAATCCGGATCACAGTGGTTGATTGTTTTAGTCCAAAACACCTATTGATTAAGTGTTTGCACTATGAAAAAGTTAAGAATCATAGAATGAAGATGAAGCTAATGGTATGATGAATACAACAAGTGTTGTATTGAATCCAAACAATGAAATGAACAATAAGGCACCTGGAGATCTGATTAAGCACAATGAATAGAGATCAAAATGTAAACAACACTAGTTTTCATCAAGTGTGGCCAAAAGCTTGGCTAGGATACCATTACAAGAGTTTATATAGGATCTGACTTGCCAGCATAATTATAATTATGCTGGCATCTTAACTACACCAAGTCAGATTTTCTACTTTCATACAATTACAAAACTAGTCCCTAGACTTCAAATAAGCTACAAACTATAACAAAACTAATCCAGTGCAAGTATCAACGATCTCACAAGCTCCAACACTTTCTCGAAAAAACGTGCCCATTTTGTCTTAAAATGCAAGAAAACTTAGAAAATATTTACAAAAGCTTAAAACTTGGGCAATTTGGACTCCGAGATTTATTTCAAAAGCCGGGAGGTTCCTTTCTCACTGATTTCTTTTTTTTTAACACTTGTCGACTTTCCTACAAAAGATCACATTGTCAACACTTGTCAGATCCTTAATTATTCTTTTTAGAAAATCAAGGCACAAGAAAGACTGCCAGTATGTTTGTCCGCTTAAATCCATGCATCCTTCTTTCAACATGCTATCGGTGAGCCTGTTTATCATGTTGTGGTAATATTGATAAGAATTCTATGGCCCCCACACAAGCTATCGAAAATAGAAACATTACACCCATGAGTCCCACATCAGGACATACCCCGCGATCGGGGTATGCGCAAAGGTTCCTCATAACAGGTGAGTATATTCGTTTCATTCATTTTGCTTTTCTACGATAGATAATTGGTGATCACGTCAGTACTTCCATACAGCAGAGAGAACAATATCTACCGAGGGCTAAGACAGATACCAGAAACGGTATGATTTGTGCAATTTTTGCGCATTTGAATGACGTTCTATTAAAGCTTCTTCAATTTTGGGTTTTGGCCGTCTTTGGCTCTTTTGAAAAGATATCATAGTCGTGTCTAGGTCAGCATATATCTGGATGCAGCAGCAGAGCGACTATTATATCCCCAAATGATTAACCAATATAAAGACCCGAAATCTTGAACTTTGGCAATCTGTCAACGCAAGATTCAAGACCATTAAGTCATATGCCGAAACGTGTTACCCACAATGATGCATAATGTTGTGGAAAGCCAGAATCCTTGTGTAGACTTTATCTTTTGCCGCCTAATTACAGTTTACTTGTCGGTATTGCTGAATCTACTGACACGTCATTGCTTGGTACCCCGATTCCTTCTGTGTTTTGTTTTTCAAGAAATGACAAAGTGTTAGCAATTTTCTATCATTTCTTTTAACATATGTATGACACAAGCATCCACTTTTGATTTTCTTCAAGTTCTCCCCCCTAAAATTTTTATTTTCGTAAGTCCATTACCCGAAAATGAAATTTCAAATGACATAAAATCTTTTTGGTGGGCAACGTTTTAAGATATCTGTTTTACTTTAAACAAAGGTTTTTTTATCAATTAAAAACAAATAAAAGATAGAGTATCTACAAACAGTGATAGATGAGAAAGTTCATTTCCATTCAAGGAAATTAACCATTTCCAACCAGGTTACCAACTGGTTGAAGCGGGTTTTGTCAAAGGCTTTCGTGAAGATGTCGGCCTTTTGCTGCGTTGTATCCACCGGCACCACCTAGATATATCCTTTTTCATAAGCATCTTGAATTGCGTGAATGCAAATCTCGATATGCTTTATTCTGGAGTGGTGAATGGGATTCTTCACAATTCCTAGACACCCCTCATTGTCGATGAATATAGAAGTCTTTATGTTTTTGATTCCATAATCCAGCAACTGATTTTGTATCCAAAGGACTTGCGAACAGCAACTGTAGGCTGCAGTGTACTCAGCTTTAGCAGTAGAGGTGGACACTGTCGCCTGCTTCTTGCTTTGCCACGAGATTAGATGATTTCCCAAGAATTGATATCCTCCTGAGACTGACCTGCGATCAACTTTACAACCTGCATGATCACTATCAGAATACGCAATAAGATCAAAATTACCATCTTTAGGATACCAAAGACCAAGTTTCGGGGTTCCTTTAAGATAGCGAAAGATGCGCTTTACAACAGTTTCATGAGACTCCTTGGGATTTGTCTGAAATCGAGCACAAAGACAGACGGCCCACATAATGTCAGGCCTGCTAGCAGTTAAGTACTTTAAAGAGCCTATCATAGAGCGATAGAAGGATTTGTTCACAGGTTTTCCTTGAGGATCTAAAGTAAGCTCGGTCTGTGAGACGAACGAGGTGCTGGCTACTTTGTAGTCATTCATGTTGTACTTTGCAAGTATATCCCTTATGTATTTTGCTTGATGTATAAGGATACCGTCCTCCTTTTGCTTTACCTCCAATCCCAAGAAGAACGTGAGTTCTCCCACAATGCTCATTTTGAATTTTGCCTTCATCACTGTCTCGAACTCCTTGCATAGCTCCTCATTTGTCGACCCAAAGATGATATCGTCCAATTATATCTGTACCAACATTACGTTATCCCCGATTCGTTTGGTGAAGACTGTCATGCCTATTTTTCCTTTGGTGTAACCACACTCCAAAAGATATGTGGACAAAGTCTCATACCAAGCACGAGGAGCTTAGTGAAGACCATACAGGGCTTTGTCAAACTTATAATAACGACCTGGAAAGTGAGGATCTTCAAAACCAGGCGGTTGACAAACACAGACTTCTTCCTTTACCTTGCCATACAGAAGAGCACTCTTCACATCCATTTGGAAGACTTTGAAGTTCTTGTATGAGGCGTACGCCAAGAAGATTCTTATTGCCTCCAATCTTGCGACTGGAGCAAAAACTTCCTCATAAACAATTCTCTCTTCCTATCGAAAACCTTGCACTACCAATCTTGCCTTGTTTTTTATTACCACGCCACGATCGTCTATCTTGTTGCGAAATACCCATTTAGTACCAATCGGAAACTTTCCCTCAGGCAGATCAACCAGTTCCCAAACTTTAAGCTTTCGGAATTGAGAAAGTTCCTCCTGCATGGCTTGTACCTAACTAGAATCTTGGATAGCTTCTTCGATATCATGAGGTACGGACTACGAGAGAAACACTGCATATAACCCTTTATTGATGTTGTATGACTGACCACGTGTACGCACTCCATCTTCCACTGCACCTATGACATTTTCAAGAGGATGATTACGATTAGTCTTGTAACCTGCATTCGTGTGGGTCTCAATTTGTTGAGGAAGATTGGTGAAATGCTCTTTGATGTAAATCACAGGAGGTCCATCTTCCTGAGTTGGTTCATCCACATTCTCCTATGAAGAAGAAGCACCATTTTGTGATGTGTTCTCAGGAGAAGTGTCACCATTAACTTCATCCACAGGGAGAATTGGATCAGCCGCAAAAGGAGAGAAACAAGTAGTGAATGGAGTGAAACCAATATCTGACGAATCAAACACAGGTTCAACTTGAGCTGCTTCTGCAGGTTCGGCTTCTGGAACGTCTTCTGGAATATCAAAAGTGTAGAAAATCACTCTTACATCATAAAACCAATCGGGAGCACTACCGGTGTTGGTGTAATTTCCTTCTTGGAAGTCAATGTAATATGATTCAATCACCATCTTGGTCCGTTTGTTGTAGAATCTGTACGCCTTCTGAGTTGATAAATACCCCATAAAGTAACAGATGTCGCCCACTGCTTCGAACTTGATGAGATTTTCTTGAGTGTTTAGAAGAGTGCAGGAGCATCCGAACGACCTGAAGAAATCTATCAGTGGCTTATGTTTAAAGAGAAGTTCATAAGTAGTCTTTCCATGAGGTTTGATGATGAGAACCCTGTTCAGAACGTAGCATGCAGTGTTGACAGCCTCCGCCCAAAAGATGATCAGAAGCTTTGAATCTACCAGCATAGTTCTCGTCGCTTCGATCAGTGTTCTGTTCTTTCGTTCCGCGACTCCGTTTTGTTGTGGAGTCCTGGCAGCACTGTATTGAAGATGAATTCCTTTTTCTTCACAGAAGGATATGAAGGTTTGATTCTTGAACTCAGATCCGTTATCGCTTCTGATCGACTTCACCTTCAGTTTGGTGACGTTCTCAATCAAGGGTATGAATGTCTTGAGGATATCAGCCGTCTCGGTTTTAACTTCAAGAAAGCAAGGGCGGACTTACCCCTAGCCCTAGGTGGGCGGGCGCACCCCCGGGAAAAAAAATTTAGTGCTATTTTCCGTTGAAAATACCATCCGCACCCCTTGGATTTTTTTGTCCGCACCCCTTGAATTTTTTCATCTGCACCCCTTGGAATTTTTCGTCCACACACCTTAGGTAAAAAATGTTATCAATTTATATTTTAAATTTTTTTAGTAGACTCTAACTAAAAAAACTACCTAAATTATATAAACTTATACTACCCAACTTAACTCAAATACCCAATACCTTAACCCACTATTTCATTAAACATAATTAGCCCACTAATTACTAGCCTATTAACCAAACTCAACCTAAGTTCAAACTATAATAATTAAAATAAGCCCAATAGTCCCTTAGAATTCCTCCCGCCCTCCCACTCTTGGGTCATCTCCTGCCAGCGATCATCGAACACAACAGCAACCACAACAGCACGTCATCAGCAGCCGCGAACCACCGCCGTCCGACACCAAAGGGTATCAAAATTCTTAAATAGGATTGAAATTTCATGTGTTTTGACATTTTTTATGGTTGTTTAGATGATTTTTAGGGTGATTATGTTGTTTAGATGATTTTTAGGGTGATTACACATGATTTCTAGGGTTGAAAATTAAAATTGAAACATTATGTTATGGAGCGATGAACTTATGGATCAATTTGTTTGTGATAGGAACCATGAGTAGGGACGTTATGGCGCGATTTCTTTTGCTTTACATGACCCGACCCGACACGACCTGAACCGACCCGATACGAACCAATTTTTTTACTTATATACCTAGGGGCCTAAAATTTTTAAAAATGTTCCGCACCCCCATGGAAAAAATCCTGGGTCCGCCACTGCAAGAAAGTACACCCATGAAAAATGAGAGAAATCATTTGTAATCACTAAAAATAACAACTCTTAGCAAGACTTTTAACACTTATCTGACCGAAGAGATCCATATGCATCAATTGTAGGGGAGCAGTAATCGTATCCACTGCTTTGGGCTTGTGCGATTTCTTGTGTTGCTTTCCTTGGGCGCATGCTATGCATTTTTCAGAAAAAGGAAATTCTTTTATCGGAAGACCTCTTACTAAGTTTAACTTAGAGAGTTTATTCATGTTTTTAAAGTTCACATGCCCCAATCGCCTGTACCAAAGCAGTGACTCCGATACCGAGGCGTTGGAAATTAAACACGTTAATTGCTCATTTGTCTTGTTATTTTTCATGTTGAGAACGTATGTGTTGTTTTGTCGTGGAGCTGTAAGCATGATCATTTTGGCAGGAACAACATATTCAGGCTTGAGAAATAGACATTCCACGTCGTTGAATAGCACATATATTCCTTCGTCACAGACTTGTGATACACTCATAAGATTATAGCACATTTCTGGTACATAGTTGACATTTTCTAACGTCAGTGCTTCAAAAACAACATCTCCTACTCTAACAATTTTCCCTCGCTCTTCATCTTCGGCGAAAGATACGAAGTCGCCATTGATAAATCAGAAATTTTTCAGAAGTTCCTTTAAGCCAGTCATATGCCTTGAGCATCCACTGTCCACATGCCAGATATATTCCATGAGCATCCGAAGCCATTTCTGGAATTTATTCTGTAATACAAAAATATATACACTAATTAGTTTGATTTAGGAACCCAAACTTGTTTCATTGTTGATCTATCGTGGTTTTGACTCATGATATCTTCTTTTTGATTCCAAAAACAAGTAGTGGAATTAACTAGATTTTTGTTGGGATTAAACCCTACAAAGGAACAGTTGATAAAGCCAAAACTGGTGTAGATCAGTGGATCCATCATAAGCAGTTGTTTGTACAAGTCTTCTCCCTTGAACAGTGGCCCTAACATCTGATAACTCAAAGTACTGCTCTTCACAACTGCTGCTGATCTAAAAGACTGATGAAGTTAAAGTACTGAAGCCCAATCTACTGATGTTTATCAAGTACTACTGAAGACCCAAAGCACTGCTGAAGCTATAACAGTGGAATGAAGAATCAGTAGTTTAGTTTATGCTTTGTATTATTTTATGTATATCAATAGTTTAGTATCAGTGGTTATATAGATCAGTGGTTGTAGGTTGTTGGGAAGTTAGATGTCACTTTCATGGTGACGTCCGCCGAAGATGCTCAGTGGTTGTTCTGTAATATAAATAGAGCAGTACTCTGTACTGTTCTATTAGCTCTCTTTCACCAAGTCATTTTGTACAAACAATCAAGTAAGCTCAGACTGAGGGGGAGATCTGTGCAAGCATGCATTTAGTTTGTTTATTGTAATCAAAATACAATCATTCGATTAAATTTTAAACATGTTTGCTGAAACTTATCTTCCATTGATTGTGTGTTAAAAGTTTATTTCATATTTCCGCTGCAATTCATCTCTGTTTCATTTTCATTTTGTTTAAACAAACACAATCTAGCAAACTCAGATCCTAAAAATTGGTATCAGAGCTAGGACAGTCAAATTTGATCTAACAATCATTTTGACGTAAAAGTTCAGCTCAATTTCGTTGATACTTTCGATTGTTCGTTTTTAGTTAAAAACAGAGTAAGGTATAATCACGTACAAAAGTTGATTATTCAGTGCCTGTAAAACAACCAGAATGACGTCACAATCACAGGATAACACAATGAACACTGGTTCACTCTTCAAACCACCTATCTTGGTCAAATCTGAGTATAACTTCTGGCAGCATGGGATGGGTCACATCTTAGCTCAACAAAACATAGGGTATTGGCGATTGGTTGTCTTTGGATCACATGTTCCAATGGTGCCGAGTTCTGAGGATCTAAAGTTATGGTATCTAAGAAAATTGAAAACTATTCTGACCAGGATTTTCAGAAAATTGAACTGAATGCCAAGGCATTTAGCATCGTTGCATCTGCACTCCCAAATTAAATTTATGCTGGGTTGTTACAATGTAACAGTGCCAAGGAATTGTGGGATTCACTTAAGGAATAGTTTGGTGGTACTGAAGAAGTAATTGAAAACAATAGAGAGGTTTTGAATCAACAGTATAAAACCTTTTGTCATGTCAAGGGTGAGTCATTAACACAATAGTTTAAACGTTTTAGCTGTCTCATAAGTGCACTAAAACTTGTTAACACTGAATTTACTAAATCAACTCTAAACAGCAGGTTTTTAAGGTTAATTCCTGAAAAATGGGACACAATTGCTTTTGTAACCAAAAATTCAGTTGGGTTCAAAGAGTTAACACTTACTCAAATTCATGGTAGACTCCTGACCTATGAATGGGAGTTGAACCAGAAAAAGAAGTTACAAGAGTCAGGGAACGTTGTTGATGACTACACATTCGGTAGCACAGCACTTCTGGGTCAAGAGGAATCTGGTAGTAGTAAGGATCAGGGTTATGATCATTACATTGACATAACAGCTGGTGGAGCTTTTAAAAACTCTGATTCTTACTCAAACAACTATGCTTTCACAGCTAGTAGTGAAAACCAAATTTCTGATAATCTCTCTTTTGAACTCAATGATCTTCAGCATTTTGATCCAACTGATTTAGAGGAAATGGGCATACTACACCAACTTGCCCTGCTGAGTGTTAGAACCAGCAAGTTTTACAAAAGAACAGGGAGAAAATTTCCAGGGTTACATGGGAATCTGAAAGTAGGGTTGGATAAATCAAAGATAAAATGCTACAAGTGTAATAGGTTAGGTCATTTTGCTAGAGAGTGTAGGAGTCAAACTAGTGGACCAATCATCACACATCCTAGCCCTAGCCCTAGACCACAAAATAACCAAACCACTGTGCATTATTATAAATATGCCCCTGCTGCTCATGTAAACACTGCTCACTATGCACACCCTGCAACCCCTTTTCCTGTACACTATGTCCAAACCACTGTTCCTCAGATACAGTATGTCCAGGCCCCAGCTCCTCAGGTTCTGGTGCAACAAGTTGCACCTCAACAAGCTACTCAAACAGTTGTTCAACCAGATCAGCAAAGCTTTTTCACCCAGAGCTTTGTTGATTGGAGTAGTTTGCCTGAGGATCTAGGTGATGAAAACTTTGCTCTATATGCTGCTTCTAGTGATGAATTCTGTTTTGCAGCATTAGAATCTATACCAGAAGGGCTGGAAACTGAAGAAGGACAGTCAAGTGAAGAAACAGTGGATACAATTGCTGAAGCAGTGGTTACTGCTGTTGTTGGTGAACAACTGTTGGGAGAAAATTCAGAACCCCTGTTGGAACCACTGTCTGACCCCTGGTCTACTGAAGAAGAGGAGAAGAAGCAAGATGAAAAAGAAGAGATGAAGTCAGAGGAAAGTGAACATGTCTGTGATTGTGCCATGATGGCTGCAACTAAGGTGTCACCCCAGGTTCTTAAAAACCTTTGTTCAGACAAATGCATCATAGCATTCGCAAACATCAAGGAGGTGAATGAAAACCTTAGAGATAAAGTGTTAAGTGATGAAATACAATTTGAAAATCTTTAAAATAATTTAAAATCAAATTGTCAGAAAAAGAGAATGAGATTTGCAGCCTCAAACATGAGCATAGCATGACCAAGGACCAACTTTAGGCAATGATAGAAAAATATCAGCCTGTAAAAAGGAGTTGGAATCCACCCAAATTACATGTGAAAAATGGGTGGAATCCTGCAAAGGGTATGAAGTTATGCTTGAGAAACAGATCAAAAGCAATGTAAAATTTGATGTA
This sequence comes from Helianthus tuberosus, assembly GCA_030545235.1. Lineage (NCBI taxonomy): Eukaryota > Viridiplantae > Streptophyta > Magnoliopsida > Asterales > Asteraceae > Helianthus > Helianthus tuberosus. The sequence goes on from CM060406.1 coordinate 165,262,187, forward strand.
GGGTTCAGAAAACATGACCAAGTTAAAAACACTGCTGCAAATGAATCTGTTCAAACCACTGTTGAAATCATACCCACCAACAAGGATGGTCAAGAAGTTAAAATAACTGACAAAAGTGGCAACAAAATCACTCTGGAAAGATCAGTGGGGTCCTCAACTTTTGAGGAAATTGAGAAATACTAATTCAAACCCACATGGTCTGATGAATGTGACATCCTTGAAAATTTTAAACCCATGGATTTCACCATTGTGGATGGTGTCAAAGCTCCAAAGGCCGAGGCCATTCCTCTTAAGGACATCCCAACAGTGGTTCAAAACTCTGTTGCAAAGGAGTCTGAAAAGAAGAAAATAAAAGATTAAAAACTTGTTTTATGACTTTTGTGAAAAGAAAAATCATTTGACCAAAGATTGTTTTCATTTAAAAGCTTATGACATTAACAAAACAAGTATCATTATGCCTTCAAAGAGATGCAACATCTGTGGTAAAACAAACCATCTCACTCAGGAGTGTGTGTATCTTAAAACCTTTGATGTAAAAAAGAATGAGTACACTTCAAAAACACTCATGAGTTCATCAAGTTCACAAGTCAAGAAACAACCACCTTTTGTGCCTGTCCAAACGGCTGTTACAAAACAGCTAAACCAAAACTCTGTTAAAAGAGAGGTTCAAGTGACAGATGCACCTCCTGCTAACCAATACCAAAGAGGTAAAGGTCAACCTCTATACCAAAAGGTTCCACACGTTTATGAGGTTTACAAAAAACCTTCTAAACAAAAAGTGAACAGGCATCCCTTTGGATATCAACAACTGATAGGAAATGGTCCCCAGCAGTGGTTAGAGAAAAATGTTCCAAAAACTGTCCAAACTCCTGAGCTAACCACTGTCCATCTTCCTGAACTTGACACTGTTGAGACCCCATCCAAAGCCTTATTGGCTTTGGAGACCCTCTTGAACTAATTATTTACTTGATGTGCAGGGAGCTTCTGCATGCTTAGATAGTCTTTGGTATGTAGATAGTGGAGGCTCCAGGCACATGACTGGATGTAGAGCCCTACTCAAAGAATTCAAAACTCATGGAGGGGGTGATATATCTTTTGGTAATAATAGTAAAGGGAAGGTAATGGGTTCTGGTACAGTACAGTCTGGAAATGTTAAGTTTGAAAATGTCGATCTGATTGTCAATCTAAAATTCAACCTCCTTAGTGTCTCTCAAATGAGTGACAAAGGTTATGGATCATTTTTTACTAAGGAGTGTTGTAGGATTGTTGGACCAGAAATGGTCAAAAAGATTGAAGAAATAATAAAAAATGGGAAAACCCATCTTGTTGCTCAAAGGAGTGGCAATGTTTATGTAGTTGATTTGTCAAAAGAGAGCCCTAGGACTGGTGCCTGTCTGTTCTCAGCTACATCTAACAAAGAGACAGAACTATGGCACAGAAGATTGGGGCACACAAATCTCAAGACAATCACTGCTTTATCAAAATAAGGCCTTGTAAGAGGCCTTCCACAAAAAGTGATCACCTGTCCTGAGCATTGTGTTTCCTGCTTAAAAGGAAAACAACATAAAAGCTCATTTAAGTCCATTGAAGAGTGCAAAGCAACCAAGTGTTTGCAAATGCTGCACATGGATCTGTTTGACCCAGTAAAAGTCACGAGTCTTAAAAAGAAAATATATTGTTTGGTAATTGTAGATGACTTTTCTAGGTTTACATGGACTTATTTCTTACATTCTAAAGATGAGACTGTAGGCATTCTGCAAGACTTTATCAAACAGGTTGAAAAGCAGATTGACTTGCCAGTAAAAGTCTTTAGGAGTGACAATGGCACAGAATTCAGAAATAGGGAGTTGGATGAGTTTTATGTGTCAAAAGTAATTGTAAGGCAGTACAGCATTCCAAGGACACCAGAACAAAATGGGGTTGTTGAGAGAAAGAACAGGACACTGATTGAGGCTGCCAGAACCATGCTTGCTGATTCAGGTTTGCCATTAACTTTCTGGCAGAGGCAGTAAACACTGCTTGCTATGTCCAGAACAGAGTTTTAATAAACCCCATGCATCAAAAGACTGCCTATGAAATTCTATATAAAATCAAACCGCTGATCTCATACTTCAAAGTTTTTGGCTGCCCATGCTTCATTTTAAACCTAAAAGATTCAATTTCAAAGTTTGCAGCCAAAATAGACTGTGGTTATCATTTGGGATACTCAACCACTGCTAAGGCCTACAAAGTGTTTAACACCAGGACTAAGACAATGGAAGAGACTTTGAATGTGAAGTTCAATGAACTTTCTTCAATGAAAAACCCTACAAATCCTGCTGAGTTATTTGATCTTGATAAATTTACTTTTGAAAATCTCTCTGTCAAGACTAACAGTGCAGGTCCATCACAATCTCCTCCATCAGACACTGGATATGAAGTGATCATTCCACAACAAAAATTCACATCCATTGCCAGAGCAGCAGATGTTCAAAACAGCTGTCAAAGCTCAACCACTGCTACCTCAACAGTTGTTGACCAAAGTAGTCCCCAAACCCCTGCTTCCACATCCTCAAACACTGTTGATAAAAATCTTCAAACAGTGGATAAAAATCAACTTGTTTCCACACCACTTCATCCTATCCCTCCACCTCCATTTTAAGACACTGTTGGATCATCAAAGTCACCAACAGTTGTTAGCTCAGATGATTCGCATCTGCAGCCCTTACCTTTAAATGCCATTTTCCATACAAAGGAGTTTTAATCTTCCATCAAAGTCTCATCCACCTGACCAAATCATTGGCAACATCAGTGAAGGGGTGCTCACCAGAAGTCAATCCCAAAACATGTCACACCCTGACTTTTGCGGAAGCGTGGTTATTTGGTGTGACTTCTTAACACCATAGAAATCAATCATAACAATGCAATATGATAAAAACATGAGATGTTCATCCATTAATAACGTTTAGAAAACCATAACATACTTGTTCTTGAAAACATGATACCAAAATAAGTTACAAATCATGACATGTTTAAATGAGTTCACAAGGACTCAACAAAAGTACTTAAGTAAAACCGGAGTTTAGAATCATGTATCCTGTCCAGGAAAGTAATACACCCTCTAAACCCGACAACCATGGATAACATCTTTTATGTCACTAGGCAGCTTGACGACACATGCATACCCTTCCAGATCCATTAGTTCCCTGAAATACATGTAGTTTGAAAAGTCAACAAAAGTTGAGCGAGTTCATGTGTTTAGTATGTGCGGCGAATAAACCTTTATAATCGTTGTAAGTATGAATGTTTTGTAAACTCTGGTATGAGAGCAAATAGGGAAACATATCAGTTAATGTGTATCCACATGGTCCAACCTACGGGCGCATGGGTGGTGTTAGAATGTAATCACCATATGGTCCTACCTGCGGGCGCATGGGCGAGGCTAAGATGTATTCACCACATGGTCCAACCTGCGGGTGCATGGGTGGTGTTGAGACAAGGTCACCACATGGTCCAACCAGCGGGCGCATGGGTGGGGTTTGTTAAGCTCAAATAGACCTATCACTTGTATCCCTCAATCGTACTAAGAGCACTAATGGTCTTAAGATTTTTCCTACCCAATCACATAATCTAACAGTTCCTTCCTTAGCTGACCATACCATTTGTAATTGTCTGTAGCAGTATGTAACATGTATTTCACCCCCGAAGTTATAAAACCTTAAACAGTTAAAGAAAAGGGGGACATGAACTCACAGTATTGCGTCTTCGGTACTCGTAACCCAAATCTCCTCAGCAAACACGACTACCTACAATGGTCTAATGTCTATTAGACGAACGGGTCGTGCCTTGTCTTAGTATTGATTAGTGCCTTTGAGTTACATTTTAAAGTGTCTTCAATATTTTAGTAATAATACTTCTCAAGTATTGTTATTCGTATTTCCTTCCCAAGGATGGGAGTATCTCATACATGTATTTTTGTAGTTCCGAAATAATATATCTTTAAGTCCTACTTAGAAAATATATATACTAAACCACAAAACAACAATTATCCACATGCGTGTCTTAATACAAAATATATATTCTAAATATATATTTACCCATTTTCAGGTGTAAAACCAACCTCCGATACTCTGTATTTTCGTTACAAAAATTATGGTGAGTTTTATGTTTGAAAAACATAGTCTAAAATATACTAGTAAACACTTGTCTTGAAAATATTTACTAAGTGTTAGGATCTTCAGAAAATTTCGCCATAGTCTCCTTTGTAAATGGAGGTGCCCATGCTAAATAGCATATCATTTTCTTTAACATATAACACGTTAGATCATTCTCAAATAACCAACCCGACATTTAGACATGCAAAATACTACTTATATACTTTCAGTTTTAATATGCAAAACTGGGCTGTTTTTGGGCATTTTAATAAAATAGTTATCTTATTCCAAAAATTCCCAAATTTTTACAGAATGTCTTATACGATCCAAATATTATTGTGTAAAAATATCGGGGTTCAGTTCGTTACCAATATTTTATAAAATTTTATTTACCGGACTGCAATCAGATTCGTCACTTTCTGACCGCAGTCTACGAAATAATTCGTCTAAAATTTATCGTAAGTCCGATTGACGAAATTCCAGTGGAAGAATTACTATGACATTAGTGGTCATCTACAGTACAAATTTCACAAGCTGATTCAACATAAATTTCAAGTTATGACTAAAAACATAACACCCATTTACTGCAGTGAAAACTCAGCTTTAGCTGCTGTTACAAAACGTGTCTTTAAAAATAGTAAAAGACCTCAAAAAAATATGATTCTAGTGCCATTTGCTTCGTTTTTCGAAAATACATAATTTAGGCTTCAGAAAATCAGTTTTTCGATTTATTATGATCTGTTTAAAGCCATTTGAAGTTGGCTGAAAATGTAAATCAGCATGTTTCTTTATAGTTTAAACGTTACTAAATCGTATCAACAAATGTCCTAGCAACGGGTTTATCAAGAAATCAACGATCAAATATCATGCATGTTTTAACCAACCCTCATCCAACAAGATTTCATCTTCGTGTTTCATCCTTATGTAAATATTGTGTAAAGGTTTATGTAATGTTTTTAGTTCTTGTGCTTTGTGTTCTTGCAATATTCAACATAACATGACTTTTACTACTCAAAATGGAAGTAAACTAGGGTAGATCAAAGACTTACAACTAGCACAAGGCTAGGGAAGAATCTCTAGTGGAAAGATGAAGAAGATGATTGTGAAAAGCAAGAAACAAGACTCCTTGAAGCTCCACAAGTTGCAACCTCCTTGAATCACCTTATAAGCTTAAATGGAACTTGAAAATTTGATGAAGTGGACTTGTGGTGGTGATGGGGGCGGTTATGTGTGACCGAGAGGAGGAGGGAGAGAGAGTGAGGAGTGAGGGTGAATTATGAGAAGTAAGGTGTGTGATCTTGGCCATGCTTTTTAAATATTGTTCACATAATTTGGCAACTCCCACAAGCAACTAATCTAATAAAATAATGGGATAATATCTTGCACAAGATTTAGGCATGGTGGGGATGGTCCTTGTGACCGAGTTCGGTTAGGGGGGGGGGGTTGGTTGCACATTTTGTAACTAATTGGTAAAGGTTAGTTAGATTGTCAAGTATACACTTACATATATTAGTTACTTGATATTCGGTGGGTGTTATGGTAAACGGGGATTATGACTAGCCAAAAATAATAAAACAATGTATTTGACAAAAATTTAGTGTCCCGGGTAATGTCCGGTTATCTGGTTAAATACCGTTCCGTTAAAGTGTTTAATTATTCCGTAAAGTATTTTTTATATATATTTTTGTAACACTTTTAATTCCTGGTACTTAGGAAAGCATACATGACTATTCTGCCATATTTTTGCACCCTACTAGCATATTACAATGCTGAATTTTATTATTAAATGCAGAATTCTGCATTTAAAGTGTGTTTTAGGCACTTCCCGGCACTATAACTATCACCTAGTGACGCAGTTTTATGGTCCTCACTTCCCTGCACTCCATACTAGTGTAGTACCCTGTCCCTGGCCCATACTGGCCTCAAAACATTGTCTATCTATGTGCTGGCATTGTCAGCATGTTTCGGAATTATCCGTTCAGTGTGCTAACTGTGCTTTGTGCATCGAGTATGTCACTAAAGTTTGTATGTAATAAATGGAGTGACGGTATGAAATGTGATGCACATGTATGTATGATGCAGAAATCAGAAAACAGTTTAAGTCATCAGTTGTAATTAAGCACAGTCATTAAGCATAAATCAATATAAATTAATTGTACGGATGCATGCAAATTTGACGGTTGTCACAAAACATCTGTCTTTTTGCTGGTTTTCTATCACTTCATCAACATGTCAAGAACCAAGAGGCACTAAAAGACAACAGTTGGGTGGAAGCCATGCAAGAAGAGCTCCAACAGTTTAAAAGAAAACAAGTATGGGAGCTTGTACCACTGCCAGAGGATGTAAGTCCTATTGGCACAAAGTGGGTCTTCAAAAATAAAACTGATGAAAGGGGCATTGTTGTCAAGAATAAAGCAAGGCTAGTGGTTCAAGGTTTCAGGCAGGAAGAGGGCATTGACTATGACGAAACTTTTGCCCCTGTAGCAAGATTGGAAGCTATCAGACTGTTCCTGGCCTTTGATGTCAACCACAACATAAAGGTGTTTCAAATGGATATCAAATGTGCATTCCTCTATGGTAAGATTCAAGAAGAGGTATATGTTTGTCAACCTCCTGGTTTTGAGGATCCATTTAATCCAAATCATGTCTACAAGCTAAATAAAGATTTGTATAGCCTGAAACAAGCACCTAGAGCCTGGTATGAAACTCTTTCCACCTTTCTTCTCTCTATTGGTTTCACAAGAGGCAAAAATGACAAAACATTGTTTTTAAAATGGAGAGGGAAAGACTTGATAATTGTCCATATTTATGTGATGACATCATTTTTGGAAACACATGTTCAAAAATGTGTGAAGAGTTCAGAAAACTCATGACAGCTGAGTTTGAGATGAGTGCAATGGGTGAACTACAGTGCTTTCTTGGTCTCCAAGTAAAACAACTACAAATGGTACTTTCATTCATCAAGGCAAATATGCCAAAGAACTTTTAAACAAATTTGTTATGAATGACTGCAAACCATGTAGTACACCCATAGCAACCACCAAGATAGTCATGTCTGATGAGAAGGATGATTTGGTTGATCAAACTCTTTATAAAAGCATGATTGGGTCTTTATTGTACCTAACTGCATCTAGACCAGACATTATGTTTGCAAGATCCCAATCAGCCCCTAGAAAGTCAAACCTTATTGCTGTAAAAAGGATATTCAGATACTTAAAAGGTGCTCCCACACTTGGTATCTGGTATCCAGCTGATGGAAATATCAAGCTTTCAGGTTTCTCAGACAGTGACTTTGTTGGATATAACACAACAAGGAAGTCCACTTCAGGAGGGTGCCAATTCCTAGGCAATTGCTTAGTGTCTTGGCAAAGCAAAAAGCAAGCAGCCGTTTCAACATCCACTACCTAGGCAGAGTATATAGCTGCTGCAAACTGTACAGCCCAACTGTTATGGCTTCAAAATCAACTGTTGGATTTTGGTATCACTGCCTTAAAGACACCCCTCATGTTGGACAGTCAGGCAGCAGAAAATATCATCAAAAATCCAGTTTCACATTCAACCACCAAGCACATTGACATCAGACATTATTTTGTGAGGGATTGCTATGAAAACGGTTTGATTTCTTTGCACCATGTTCCAACTAAAGATCAGCTGGCAGATGTGCTAACAAAGGCTTTAGACACATCCACCTTGGAAAACTTGAGCTCTAGAATTGGCATGCTTAACATGGAATAACAGGCAAAATCCTGTTTTTCTATGAATAAAAGCATTAAAATGTTTTCAGAAAATCAAAAATTCATCCTTAAAAATAGCTAAAAATGAAAAATTTCATTAATCCTTAAAAGTCTGTCATAACCACTGTTTTGGTTCAAACATCTGGTCTGTTGATATCATCCACTGCTGATTTTGGTATCACTGCCTTAAAGACACCCCTCATGTTGGACAGTCAGGCAACAGAAAACATCATCAAAAATCCAGTTTCACATTCAACCACCAAGCACATTGACATCAGACATCATTTTGTGAGGGATTGCTATGAAAAAGGTTTGATTTCTCTGCGCCATGTTCCAACTAAAGATCAGCTGGCAGATGTGCTAACAAAGGCTTTAGACACATCCACCTTTGAAAGCTTGATCTCTAGAATTGGCATGCTTAACATGAAACAACAGGTAAAATCCTGTTTTTCTATGAATAAAAAACATTAAAATGTTTTCAGTAAATAAAAAATTCATCCTTAAAAATAGCTAAAAATGAAAATTTTCATTAATCCTTAAAAGTCTGTCATAACCACTGTTTTGGTTCAAACATCTGGGCTGTTGATATCATCCACTGCTGGAAGACAACCTCTATTCCTTCATATTCCTTGTTAATCACTGTTGATCAAACATCAGTGTTTTTAACCCGCTGATGGCTATCCACTGATAGTTAAAAGCCAGCCATTGTTTTCATTTTCACCACTGTAAACCACTGATATTGATCATCGGTGGTTTCCTAAACAACTGTCATCCATTAATCATCAGAGGTTGTCACATGGTCAGTACTTAGCCGTCAGATCTTTGTAACCGCTGCCACATCAGCATTCACTATTTCACCTTATAAAACCCTGACCAAAACCACAAACAGGGTTTTCACAGTCGAATCGAATTCAAAATTCCTTTCAAAAGCAGTTTCCATCAAAATCCTTCAAATCATTCATCTTCTTCCTCCTCTCGTAACTACTTTTAAATCACCATGGCTCTCGCACTAAAAGCCCCTCATAACTACCTGTGTACACTTGAGAAAATAAGTCAAAAACACAACCTTTCACTCATTATTGATGCTCTTTCGTCTTCAAAGTACAAAACTTTGTTGACCTATAACGCACCTATTTTCCTGGATACCCTACGTGATTTCTAGAAATATGCACAAATTGAAGTGAAGACAAAAAGCCTTGGGCTATCTCTTCAACAGTAGGGGGAATTCAGGTTGCTATCACACCAAAAACCATTTCTGAGGTTTTTGAAATAAATGATCTTACAGATAAAAATTCTTTCCCAAAGGAGGAATATCAAACTGATTTGATTAAGAGGGGGTATGAGGAACAAATGAAAAAAAAAATACTTTGCAAAAAGGGAGTTTTCCACCTCCCATGAGATTTTTATTCCATACCCTCCTCATGTGTGTTTCAAATAAAACAACAGCCTTCAATGAAATACCATTGAAAATCCAATACCTGGGATATGCTATAATGGCTGAAGTTAATTTTAACTACTCCCAGGAGATTTTCAATGATATGGTCAAAAATGTTAATAATATCAAAGAAAAGAAAAAACCATTTTTATTGTTTCCAAGATTTTTAATTTTTATTTACAAAAGAAAATTCCAAAGGATAGTGCACATGTGCTTATCCAAGGAAATCCTTTTTCAAATAAACAGCCTATCTTCTTAAACTTTTACAAGGCTGTTAAAACCTTCTAAAACACAAATAGAGGAACCTGAGCAGAATTTAGCTGAGATAACCTCTGCTCCTCAGGTTCTTGCTGTTGAGCCCACTGCTCCTGGTGATCACAGCAGCACAACCACTGCTGTGAAACCCACACCAAATATCACCAAAAAGACCATCAAGAAAAAATCCAAAAATCCCCCCAAACCCTCCAAAAAGGATCTTCTGGAAGATGAGATCCCAGAAGTAACTCCTGTGACAACACAAAAGTCACCTATAACCACTGCTGCTACTTCCTCACAACAGATGGAAGAAAGATCTCAACCTGAGCCTAAAACTCCTCCTGCATCCTCTCAAAAGGATCAGGTTGTATACACATGGACACCACATTATGAAACTCTGGATCCACTCGAATCCATCTTCCACAGCCCTGCTCCCGGGGTAAATTCTCTTTCTACTCCCATCCTCACTTCACAAATTCCACCATCTTTCTTACCTATGTTGAATGCTTTGGATATGGATCAGACAAAAATAAGTTCTTCTCAACAACCTATCACTGAGAAAATACATCAACAAGTGACTAAGTCTGATTCCTCTATCCTTGCTAACCCATCAACAGCTGAGGAGGTTACACTGCAGGAGTTACAAGTAATTCCTGTTAGTAGTTCAAGTGGAACAGCTACTACTAGTGTTAAATCCATTGATTTACACCTGGACAGTAGTTTCTTTAGTAAGCCTCCCTTGAAGGTAATTTCCTCTATGCGAATCAAGGTGACCACTAGTGTGTTTCCAATACCCACCGGTGTGTTTACTAAGGTAACCACTGCTGAGGAAAGAAGTCCCTAATACCAAGAAAAAGGGGCATCAGTGGATGATTTTTGGGAAACTTTTCCTGCATCAACTGCTGATACAACCACTATTAGTGGGAAATCAGATGATCCTATTCATTTGGGTGATGGTTTAAAATATAAAAAATTGTTAGAGAGAGTAGACACAATTGAAACATCTGTTGCAGATATCAAAAATATGTTACAACAGTTGTTACAATCTCAACGAGCTCCATCCACTGCTGCAACATTTGCTCCATCCACCACTGAGCTATGGCACTTGTTTCAACCTATGCTTCATCAACAAATGCAGTATGCTGATCACCAGCATGAAATTCAACTTCAAATGTTTAGAAATATGATGGAAGCTAGGTACAAGGATACTCAAGCTGATATAAAGGCCATCAAAGCTCATCTCCTCCAAACCATTGGCACTTCTCCTCCTACGGTTGTTTTTGTAGAAAACCCTGTTGATGCCAAAAAGGGGGAGAAAGGAAAGAAAGGAAAAGAAGGTTTATATCTACCACCAGATCCATTGTCTAAACCTGTGGTAGAAATTCCAAGGCCAGATGGTTCTAAAAAGGTTGATGTGACTCTTAATGCATTTGCTGATCAAAAAGCAAACAGAAAAGAGACAATGGAAATAAAAGGGTCAAAAATATTTGAGAAAGAGAAGAAAGTTATGATGGAAAAGGAAGAGCAGGGTACTTCAACCACTAAAAGAAGAAAGACTACCAGAAAGTTTAGTCAACCCAAAACCACACCTTCCAAAATCACTAAACATACTCCTCAAATCTCCAAACGTTCCTTACATCAAACCTCCAAGCCAACAGATGTTGAGACACTTGTTGTATCAACAGTTGTTGATACTTCAGTGGTTTCAACAAATGTTGTTTCAACCACTGCCCTTATCATTTCATCAACCATCACTCAATCCACTGCCATACCAAAAACAACACCGCCATCACAAAAACCACCTGCCAAAAAGCAGAAGACAACAATTGATACATCAACAGTTGTAGTGACAACAGTGGTTGAGACACCAGTTGTTTCAATAGCTGTTAGTCAGTCACCCATCACTTCAAACACCACCACTCAACCCACAAATACACCACCAACCACTCCAAAACACAAAAGAAGAAGGGTAACAAATGTTGTACTTGAAGATGACACTGTACCTTCTCCACTTCCAATGTCTTCACAACCACTGATCCTATCCACTATTCCAAAACCTATTCCAATCTCTTTAGTTCAAGCCCTTGATCCAATCACTGCCTTAGTTCCTTTGGGAGTACAATATCCTTTGGATCTTCCAGCAGTTAGGGAGGAGATCAAATCCTTCTACTCTGAAGATGATCCTAAAAAGAGGAATCTCCCATCTCTTCAAGGTTATCCTTTGCCAAGAAACATAGAAGAGTATCTTCAACTAAAGGACAAACAAGCAGAGGATATATCACAAAGAGACACAAAGGGAAAATCTGATAAAGAAATTCAGAGGAATTTACAATATCTATTCACGAAAGTCAGAACTTTAGAGCAGTTTTCAAAAGACCTTTGTCAGACGTTGTCAGAAAAGGATGATGAAAGCTTAAAACATGACTACATTGAGCACATCATGGCATATAAGAAATACAAGGTAGAAAAGTATCAATATAAGGAATGGACCATAAGTGAGCTCAAGGAAGAAATAGCAACAATCCAAAAGATACTTGATGACAAAACAAAACAAACTCCTCCAGTTTGGTCCAAATATAAAAAGAATGTACCTTAAAGGGCCTTAAAGCTGAAAAGAATGAAAGAAGAACTTATAGCTGCAAGCTATGGTTCAAGAAATCAGGTCACAAGGTGAACAGAGGTGAAAGTGTTAGAAACCTATAAAAGGTTGGAAGAATTAAGAAAGAAAGATCCCACTGCTCCCAAAAAGCCAGATTATCCAGAAGCAGTGGTTCCAGTCAAACAGGCCTTGCCAATTAAAAGATCTACTGCTCCAGCTGCTACTATCCTTTATCAAAGAAGGAAGCAAAAGCAGATGGATGAAGAAGCAGACAAGGCTCAAGAAGAAGATATTATGAAGATGGTCCTTCACACAATGATGGCAGAAAACCCAGACTTAGCAAAATCTCAAGACCCTACCAAAGTAGTCATAACCAGGCCTCCTTCTCCAAACTCATAAAAAATAAAGCCTCTCCCAAGAAACCCACTGGACTCAAAAATACTAAAGTGGAAGTCTGATCAAAAGACCCACGTATTGACTTTGATCAAGTCCAGTGGTGAAGTTAAGCATATATCAAGGGAAAATGCACTTGGCCTGAGTGTAGAAGATTTGCAAGATCTCCTTGAGCTTCAACTGTGCAGGGATGAGGATGATGAAGATTCCCTGAACTTTGAATTACAATTCAAAGGGCAAACCAGGGAAATGCTGATGAGAAAATAAAGATCTGAAATAATGAAGTGTTTTGGCATCATCTGTTCCAGGGGGAGATTGTTGGGATTGAACCCTACAAAGGAATAGTTGATGAAGCCAAAACTGGTTCAGATCAGTGGATCCATCATAAGCAGTTATTTGTACAAGTCTTCTCGCTTGAACAGTAGCCCTAACATCTGATAACTCAAAGTACTGCTCTTCACAACTGATCCTGATCTAAAAGACTGATGAATTTAAAGTACTGAAGCTCAATCTACTGATGTATATCAAGTACTGCTGAAGACCCAAAGCACTGCTGAAGCTATAACAGTGGAATGAAGAATCAGTAGTTTAGTTTATGATTTGTATTATTTTATGTATATCAGTAGTTTAGTATCAGTTGTTGTATAGATCAGTAGTTGTAGGGTGTTGGGAAGTTAGATATCACTTTCATGGTGACGTCAGCCGAAGATGCTCAGTGGTTATTCTGTACTATAAATAGAACAGTACTCTGTACTATTCTAGTAAGGACTCTCAAAATTTTCCTAAAAATACCCGTAAGTATATACCCGGACCCCTGAAACCCTAATCCATATTAAAAATCAAGAAATTCAGAAATCTAGTCCTCTCGCGGGCCTCGTAAACCTTAAGGGAAGTTTACGCGGGCCGCGTCAACAAGTATTTTGACCGGATAAGTATCTCCGAGCCACGTATCAGCCATCTGTCGAACCTACGCGTGACCAATCAACCCTATACGTAGACTAGGCGGCCTCGCGGGCAGCGTAAAGTTTGGGTTATGGTTTACGCGGGCCGCGTGAGCCCTATTTTTCAGCTATAAATAGCTCGTTGCATGCACTGTTCTCTGGTGTCAAAATTCAATCACAAAAACGAGTTCTTACTGTCCAAAAGTCGAAAATACAACCTCAATTAGTGAGGCGCTGCTCCGATACCGGGTATTAACTCGATCGCTTCTACGATTCAATGTCCAATCGATCAAACTATCCAATGGATGTTTAAGTGCTGCCCACATTAGGGTTTATGCTTTGTCATTCGTCGTGAATACAATGGATGTTTAAGTATCGCATTTTTTCATTCGTTGTGAAGGTTTAATTTCGTGAGTTATCGTAAATGCTGTATTAGTTACTAACCGAGTTCCTGTGCATGTTATTAAATTTAGGTTAAAAGGCTAATCAGTAGGCTAAACTCTGCTCATATAACATCTGCAAAGTGAGTCATTCTCTTTTTATCAAATTTAATTTCAAAAGCATGTTTATTTTCAAAGTTATAATTACGGGGATTAAGTCTTTGTAGTCACCAAATTACAGCCGGTATGTGGAGTTTTGTATACATTACTTGATACCCTTCACCATTGGACAACGAGTTAGCCAAGGGGTGATATGACCATAGTCACAGACACCATTGGACTGTGAGGTTACCAATGGATGTTCGAGTGACAAATACTGTGGGTAGTTGGTTGATATATGGAAACATTGTAATCGCTCTTAATACTGTAAATTATAACAAACGCGTCGTTTTAGTAAAAAGAATGATTCACCAGTATTTCCCGCTTACAAAACTTTTTCAAACATGTTTCAGGTGATCTGTTGTGATCCAGGAAAAGTGCCGCGAAGCACTATAAGCTTAAGGAAGTGGCTCAATATAAAAATAAAGAAACATGTTTTGTAAAATAAAGATTTCTCCGTGAAATCATATGATTGTAAATTACCGGGGTTTATCCCGAATTGTGAAATAAAATAATCGGGAAATTTCAGTTTTAAAAAGATCCTGATAAAGTCTTCCACTGTCAACTTAATTAAATAAATACCACGGGATTTTCTGTCCCGTGGCTCCTTAACTGGGTCAAACCGGGTCGGGGGCCATGACAATTCTATTAGCTCTCTTTCACTAAGTCATTCTGTACGAACAATCAAGTGAGCTCAGGCTGAGGGGGATATCTGTGCATGCATGCATTTAGTTTGTTTATTGTAATCAAAATACAATCATTTGATTAAATGTTAAACATGTTTGCTGAAACTTATCTTCCAGTGATTGTGTGTTAAAAGTTTATTTCATATTTCCGCTGCAATTCATCTCTGTTTCATTTTCATTTTGTTTAAACAAACACAATCTAGCAAACTCAGATCCTAACAATTTTTGACTGATTTCTTAAAATAATCAAACTGCTCTATGAAATTTTTAACAAAGTTATATTCTGGTTCAAAAAATTTCTTGTTTTTACAATGTTTCACCGTATGTCCTAAATGACTACAGCGAAAACATCGTTTACATTTCGGCCTTTTCTTTTTGGAGGTCGACGTGTTAGAAGATGATGTATGTGATGAGTGTCTTAAGCTGTTTGAAGAGTCGTCTGATGCAGTGCAGCTTGAATTGTCAACTTTCTTCATTTTCTTGTCAACACGACTTTCATATTCTGAACAGTCTTCATCGTTGTCAATGTCTGATGAAACATCTGATACTTGATCTTCACTCGAATTTTCTGAAATTTGATCTTCACTTGAATCATCTGAAATTTCTTCACTTGAATTTTCCGAACTTTGATCTTCACTTGCATTTTCCAAACTTTGATCTTCACTTGAGTCATCTGAACTTTGGTTCTCTTCAGAACTTGAACTTTCTTCACCTTTTTCTGAAGCAGAGGTGTTTGAATCTATTTTTGCTGCTTTCTTCAGTTACCTCCTTTTCTGATTCTGTTTTACCTGTTCGAGAAGGAATAAATTCTGGAATTTCCTCGGTGAGGAATTTTCCAAATCTATTCTGTTTCAATTCTAGAACAAATATAGGAGGCTCACACACAGTTTTATCATTACAAGTCTTAAATGTAGGTACATGGCCCTTACAGTCATCCAGAGAGTTAAATTTAGGCACGTGGCCATTACAGTCATCCGTCCTAGTTAAATTATTACATTCAACCCGAATATTGTTTTTCTGATCATAGTTCCAGGCGAACCAGTTAATAGTAGAATAACTATCGCCTGAATAACCTATGCCTATTTTTGAACCACCGCAGTCGTCGTCCTCATCGCACACATCTTCTTTACACACAAATGAATCTGCATTACTTTCAGAAATATTAGTGGTTGTTTTATTTTCAAAAGAATCGTTTCGAGCATTATGATCTTTTTCGTTAATCAAATCATTTCCGGGATGAGGAGTTGGCATAGGCACATAGTTTTTGCTATGTGGTGGAAAGAAGAGTTTTCTTTTGTTTCCTTGCTTATCCTTATACTTGATCCTATCTTTTACATACGTTGGTCGTTGGCAATTTTTGATGTCAACGAAGTCCTTTTGGCTGACATTCCATTTGTCTATTATAATTTGCAATTTGTTGTTTTCATTAAGAGATTTTTCTAATCTTTCTGTTAGGTCATTAATGATAAAATCTTTTCTGAAAACTAATTCTTTTAGAGTCTGCATTTCAGCTAATGTTGAGTTCAACTTTCTCTTATATGCAGCCTCATTCTCTTTTTGTTCTTTAATAAATTTCAAAACATTTTCTTTGTCCCTACTTATCTCAAGGTTGAGAGATTTATAGTGTGCCATGACGTTTACGCATGACTGACAGCATAGTTTAACTTTAAATTCATGCGGAATGCTATTTACCAAATCCTTATCTGCCTTCTCTTTCGTGGATTTGGTTTTCATAGCTGCAGCTGAGGCTTTCGCTTTCTCTTCCTTGACAGCATCCGCTTCTTTCTGAACCTACTCCTTGGGCTTCTCAGTTTCTTCGGTCTTCTTGTCTTCCACATGCTCGGATGGAGTGAGGATACTCTTCAGGCCCTTGTCAGTGGCTTCATTTCCTTTAGGGATTCTTGCAACCTGTTTCTCGATGAAGTTTGGCGATGAAGATGAAGACTCGCTCGAGATTTTTTCCATGAGAGCCATGTTAACTTGTTCCTTAGCTTCAGCAATCTCTTCAGCCCAATCATAGTCCTCAACAACAAAGGCTTTTGGTGTTTTAGGAGCAGTATTGTTGTTGTTGTTGTTTCCTTCAATAGCTACTTGTCTTACAACAGGTGGAGTTTCAGCATTTTCATTCTTCAACAGAGGGTAATCTCGTTTGAAATGACCCAAGTTCTTGCAGTTGTAGCATCTCAGCTTAGATTTGTCGAAACCAGCCTTTCCAAGAGCCAGACGCTTCCCAGTTTTGTCTTGAAACTTTTTCAGCCTTAGAGTAATCATAACCATCTGCCATTTCAAGTCCATCTCCTCCATATCATCTGGATCAACTTGGTACATGTCTTCAGCAGTAAAGATTTCTTTCTTGAGTTCTCCCAACATTAATGCTTCATAGCTGCTCAAAAACATGTTGAAAAGTGCTACATTTTCAGTTGATTTTTCAAAGCTTTGATGCACTTGCGGAAGCGTTGAAGTAAGACGTGTTTGAAGCTTGTTGACTGACACCTTCAGATGCAAGAAATGCCACGTTCTTCAATCCTGCAGCTGACTGAGAAGACTTTGGAGTGTAACTAGCTGTATTCATTTCTCGTTTATTTACATCCATTTCGGAAGCTTTCAAAGTGTTAATTAAATCGGACAGCGTGACAGGATTCGTGCTGTTCAGGAAATCCCTTTTTATCATCATGCATTGCAGGCTCCATTCCTTTGGAAGCGAGTCCAAAAGTTTATTTATGGCAGCACGATTGGTGATATGATTTCCAGCCTTCTTCATATTGGTCATCATATTCAGAAAGCGGCAAATATGATCTGAAAGACTTTCTCCACGGATTCCACCAAACATGTCGTATTCTTTTTGCACCATGTCTCTATTGTTTTGAATCAACTCTTCGTTTCCCTCATATTAGTCAATCAAAGCTAGCCAGAGCTCGTTTGCAGTGGTGTATTCTTCAAACATGTTACATTAATCAGTTGACAAAGCCATAGTTAAAGAAGCATGTGCACGACGGTCTCGTTGGATTAGACCCTTGTCTTCTTCAGTATAGGTTGTGGGGTCAGTGTTTGCAACTATCACATCGCCTCGAACCACCGTTGGTACGTGGGGTCCAACGGTGACAGATATCCATTGATTGTAATCAGTGTATTCAAAGAACGATTTGATGCGGTTTTTCTAAGTACCAAAATCAGCTGATCCTTTCAGGTTTGGTGGTCTTTTAGCAGTTCCAGTCTCAAGTTCAGGTTGAGCAGTTGGATTTGTTACTGCATATTTCGTACGTCTGCCACTGTGCGAATAGTTAGATAGAGCGTATGTTGAATATTGTATAGAATAGGAGAAAGTTGGACACGGTATTGTAAAAGTCAAGGTCCATCCGGACGGATGACCATATGGACGGATGACCATCTGGACGGATGACCATCCGGCCGGATGACACCACCTCTCCCAAGTTCCCTATATATAGGAGTGTATGGGTCTTAGTTTAGAACCTTTTGCCAGTTTGTGTAGCGAAGCTCGGTCCAGTTGTCATACGGATCTTTGTACTTTCACATCAGTCAATGAGATTAGACATGTTTAACCCTCCGACCGGATAACCATCCGGACGGATGACAATCCGGACGGATGGACACACAGGTAGTTGTCTATAAATAGGGAAGTGGGGTTCCCATTTGGACAAGCTTTTGGTCCCTGAGGGGAAATGCCGTCCAACTGGTCTCGTGGTGCTGTAACTTGTTGAATAATCAATAGAGACCAGATTATAAGTGACTGCTCGGTGTCGTATCTATCTTCTACTCCTTTCTTAGTCGTAATAAACGCACCGAACACATCGTATCGGGACTGAAGCTCCGTCAAACTCGCCGGTTCCTAGATTACCAGTGGTATCTGAGGTACGTTACCGATTTAATCGATCTAATAGTCGGTTAAATCACCCAAAGCTCATCAATTTTGGGTTAAACGGGAGTTTTGACGTTAAAATAGAGAAGATCATCAAAATAAAGGTCAATTCACCGATGGATTTTGGAATTGAAGACTTCATTATGTTCGAAATTGATTCGCGCACAATCCTGTGAAGTTTCATCATGAAATTCACACAAATAAAGATTCTGGATCGAAAAAAAGTGATTTGGAGTGTTCTTGAGCTGTTAGACATATCCGATCGGATGACCATCCGATCGGATGACCCTCCAATCGGATGACCATCCGACCCATGTCATTAGCTTGTGTTTGATAGATCAGTTAGTTTTCACATGAATGTTCATTTGATCGGATGACCATCCGATCCACTAACACAAGTTTGTTCACTTTGTCATTCAATCGAATGACCATCCGATCAGACGACCATCCGATCGGATGACCATCCGGACAAGAAGACCCATCCGATCGGATGACCGTCCGACAACATGCCATTAGAACAGATGATCAAATGCCTAAAAAAAGGCATTTTTGATCGCAATGATGAGGAGAGTCTCCAGAAAAAATTTGGTGATTGAAATTTTTTTCGGGTTTTTAACGACCAAGCTGGGTTGTTCAGGGAGACCGTTTGTGGCTTCAGTGAACATATTTGATGATGCGATCACGGATTGTAGAAATTAGTGGGGTAGTCAAGATACTGGTGCAGAAAGTTTATCTTCCAGGGTATCTGACTACTTATGGGCCAAAAGGTAAAATCCGCAACGATGAAAAACTAACATTTTGAGGAAAATTGTCATATTTTCGGCATAGTCGAGTGTTTCACAGATAAAAGAGAACTGAATTGCTCAGTTTGAGGGGGAATTCATTAATAGAGACTTCAGAATTTGCAAAAATGAGGGGGAATAAAAATTTCGATGTCATAAGTTGAAATTCTGGCATTTTTGAAATTCCTGACACTGCAACAGTATTCAGGTGGTTTTCGACTTCAGATTGTCAGGGGGAATGTGAATCTGATCGTGGTTGAAAGCTTCCGAGATCAAGATGATCCAAGGTGTTAATATCTGATCGTGGACGAAAGCATCGGAGATCTGAGAGTGATCGTGGATGATAGCTTCTGAGATCTAGATTATCCGAGGAGATGAATTTGATTGTGGACGAATGCTTCGGAGATCGGATTACATTACCAGATGATTTGTGTTCCGATGAAGATTTGCAGATTGTGGAGAATACCGTTTACACGGATCTGTCATTCTTACAGTGCGTTAAAGTTGATCACGGTAAACGGGATATCAGATCTTCAGGGGGAATCACGAATTTGAAGTTAACATGTGGGGTATTTGAAGTTTCTATCAATTGCCGGTTGATTTTTTGTACATTCTTAGATCGAGCAAGCGGAATGCAAGATCGTGGTGCTAAATTGACATATTAAAAACTGAGCTCGAATGCGGTTAAAGCTGAAACAAAGGGTGCTGCATTGACTAGTTTGAAGTTAGTGATTGTTCGTGAAGATTGCAGTTTAGCAAATCAGAAGAGAGTCGTGAACTTTGCAAAAGACCTGAAGATTCATTTCAGGGGGAATTCGTGCTCGACAATGACAAAGCAAACCCGAATCATCAATCGAGGGGGAATCTATTGTCAGATTTCAAGATGCCTGATTGAAGTTGCAGAAAAGTTGAAGATTACAGAATATTCAAACACGGCTCAAGGTTCTCAAAGTGATAAAGACGATTCGACAGTGACAGCCGAGGGGGAATCTGTTAGTGCATATTTCATACGTCTGCCACTGTGCAAATAGTTAGATAGAGCGTGTATTGAATATTGTATAGAATAGGAGAAAGTTGGACACAGTATTGTAAATGTCAAGGTCCATCCGGACGGATGACAATCCGGACGGATGGACACATAGGTAGTTGTCTATAAATAGGGAAGTGGGGTTCCCATTTGGACAAGCTTTTGGTACCTGAGGGGAAATATTGTCCACCTGATCTCGTGGTGTTGTAACTTGTTGAATAATCAATAGAGACCAGATTATAAGTGACTGCTCGGTGTTGTATCTATATTCTACTCCTTTCTTAGTTGTAATAAACGCACCGAACACATAGTATCGGGACCGAAGCTCCGTCAAACTCGCCGGTTCCTGGATTAGCAGGATTCAGTTGGTTCAAAGACATTTTGATTAGATTTTAGTTTAACTTTGCTGATCAGAAGGTAATTACGCCAGATGATTAAACTGTGCACAATTTCGCCGGTAACAGAATCAACTTCACCGAAGATCAGACGGGAAACTATGAGACAGTAACAATTTCGCCGGTAACTAAGAAGATATGAGACCAACTTCGCTGATTGAACAAATTCGCCGGTGAGTCCACTGATCCTGCACCAGCGAGATTAGCTAATTCCGCTGAGATAAACGAAACACACGTTAGATTGGCTAATTTCGCCAGTCACTGTGATAAAAACGCTGAGGTTCTTTATCACTGTCCTCGAAGTTGCCTTCGATAATTTCGCTAATGGGTCAAATGAACTATTTCGCCTGTAACGAACAACTATGCTCATGTGTACTCGACGTAATTGTCAATTATGCGATCTTCAAGATAATTTCGCCATATTCAAAAATATCTACACCAGATTCAAATTTATCTACGCCAGACAGGGTTTAAACACGAACAAAAACCCTCTAATCACTCAAAAAGGACCCAAAAAACCATGTTTCTTTGTATCAAAATGACCCAAATGATTACCAAATCACTGATTAACAACAACCTATCGATTAAACACACCAAATCAAGCCATTTTAAGACCAAAAATTTGAAAACCTTGAAACTTTTGAAAAACCTTCAAAACTTGAAGAATCTTAACAAAAACACAACAATCAAGAGCACTAAGGCTCTGATACCAAATTGTAGATCCCAAAATCAATCCGGATCACAGTGGTTTGATTGTTTTGATCCAAACACCTATTGATTAGGTGCTTGAACTTGCAAAAGTTAAGAAAAATCAAAAGATGAAGATGCAGCTTTTGGTTTAATGATTTACAACAAGTGTTATATTGATTCCAATCTGATATAAACACTAACAAGCACCTGGAAATTCGGATAAGCACAATCACAAGATCACAAGAAGCACAACACAAGTTTTCACCAAAGAACTTGCCAAAAAGCTTGGCTAGGGTTTGCAAATGATTCATATATATAGAGTCTGACCTGCCAGCGTATTTATAAATACGCTGGCATCTTAAATACGTTAGGTCAGAGTTACAACTTACAAAAAATTACATATTTGACCCCTGGACCTATTTAAGAGCTACAAAACATAACCAAAACAATCCAAAACAAGTATCAATGATCTCAAATGAGCTAACAATAGTAGAGGTGTTGGTGATGATTTTGAAGCCCTGGTAGAGGAAGTTGAAACAAAATTATAGCCTGGTTGTGCTAAGTTTTCTTCCATTGACTTTTTAGCAAAGCTTATGAATCTAAAGGAGATGTACCATTGGACTAATATTTCATTCTATCATCACCTCGCATTATGTAGCTAAGAAGACATTTAAGAAGATTGGTTTAGAGTATCAGATGATAGACGCGTGCATTAGAGATTGTTCTATATTCTGGAAAGAACACCAGTCGTTGCAAAATTGTCTCGTTTGTAATGAGAGTCGATGGGTCGATAAAGACACAAAAGGCACGAAGATTGCTTGCAAGGTGTTCTGATACTTTTCTTTGACACCTAGACTACAGAATTGTTCAAGGCACACGGCAAAAGATATGATATGGCATAGTACTGGACAATCAGAAGATGGGACTATGTGTCATCCAGTTTATGGATCTTCATGGTAGGACTTTGACAGAAAGTAACCAAATTTCGCAATGGAGCCATGAAATGTTCGCCTAGGGCTTGCAATTGACGGTTTTAATCCGTGTAACGGATCTTCGACTTATAGCACGTGGCCAATCATACTCACCACATACAATTTGCCTCCTTGGCTAAGCATGCAAGAGTCCACATTCATGTTGACCTTGTTGATTCTTGGCCCTTAATCACTTGGGAATGGCATGGACATTTTCCTTAGATCGTTAGTGGATGAGCTTAAACATTTATGGCAATAACATGTACGTACTAAAGATGCAACCATAAAAACATTCTTCACAATGAAGGCAGCGTTGTTATGGACCATAAATGACTTTCCAACCTGTAGTAGTCTAAAAGGTTGGAGCGGACAGGACTACAAAGCATGCCCGACTTGCAATGAAGACACACCTCCAAGGCGTGTAATTGGTAAATGAGTGTATGTTGGTCATCGCCAGTTTTCGATGCCAACCATCCATGGAGAACAAGTCTCGACTTTAACAAGAGACCCGAGACAGGAGACTCTCCGAGATAGTTTAGTCCTGCTGACATAGAAGTTCAACTAGGTCGTCTAATTCATCGTTTACCAATACGCCCTCGAATGTCTTCGGTGCCCAACCTCAAACTCAACAACAATAGTACGAGGTAAACTATCTTATTTTACTTTGGTAAATGTTGGGTTATGTTAGTAGTTTTGTTAGAAGATTGGTAACTTTGGTATATATATGTTGGTAGTATGTTAATATGCTAATGAATATATATTATGGTAGTAATTTGTTTCGGGGTTGTTCCAAATCCCGACATTTTTTAACCGACTTGACAACTATCTTGCTTCGAGGGGAAAGAAACCCGCGGACGTTTATGATGACATTTCTGATAATGAGGACGACGATGACATGGTGTAGTTTTTTACATTTTATACAATTTTAGGATGTTATTATGTAAGTGAATTAAACGAATAACTTTTAAGTAATGTTAGCATGTTCTTATAATGGTTGTGTTTATGTAGTTTGTTTGTGTTTTGCTAAAAGTGGAAATAGGCATGTTTTGTGTATTCGTAAAAACTGGAAAATCTTGTAAATGCATCAGATTTTTTTAAAAAAACAACTTTTAGCGACCAAAACCTATAGCGACATGTACTTTAGCGGCGACATACGGGCGACAACAAATGTCGCCACTAATGTCGCGTTTTCTTGTAGTGTGTACGACTAGAATCTTCAACCTCATAGGGAGGGGCCTCATTTTACACATGATGATTCCTGAAGAAACAGTGGTTAACCAAGAGGTTAGTCCACGGGTCGAGTCTCGTCAAGTAGGGTTAATCCCTCCTTTCCTCGATCGATGGCTGGGTCGTCTTCTAATCTGTCACCTGCACAGTGAAACACACCGTGACTCGCAACAAGGAGAATGGGGTGGGGTTGCTACGTGTTACCACTCTCCAGCGTGAGAATAAGTATTTGCTTTCGAAGCAAGATAAGTGTTAAGTAGTAATTGTAAGTGAGCTGATTAGCATTACCTCAAACCTGGTTCGATGTGGGTATTTATAGCTGAAGAGTGAAGGAGAAGGGCAAATGGGCTGCTTGATGGGCCTAGGGCCTGACTGACAAGTTGCAGCATTTCGTAGACTTGATAGGAGCGTAGGTCACGGAGGTGTTAGGCGCATGCCGAAGTGTCGCCACATGTCCTTCTGTACCAATCACACGAAGGAACACCCTCCGCGTGGCCTGCTGGGGTTGTCAGACTGACCACCAGCTTTTATGTAAGTGTGCTGGGCAGCTGGTATTGGGCGGTCAGCTGACCGCTACTGTCAGTGCCCAGGCACACCACTTCCTGGTTGGTCATAGAAGTCAAAGTGACAGTTCCACTTGTATAACAATAGGATGCGGGCTTGCGTAGTCTCGCCACGTGCGATAAATCGTGCACATATAGATCAACACATTTGTAAATCACTCTGCATTTCCTTCACCGTCCCGCGCCCGCCCGCGCCGGACTACAACATGGAAATGTGTTTGACAGAAAGTGAATGTAGTAACTACTATCAGCTTTAGTAGCAATCACCCCATTCCGTGTATGTTGCCGAAAACAACCATTTTAATACACAAGGTGAGATTCTCATCTTTCCCCGAGTGGGAAAGCAAACCGGGTTCGCGCGTGCCAGCACGAACTGAGGCAAGTTCTTTGTCGATTGGGACAATAAGCCGGATGATGGTCACTCGCACCCAAGCCGAGATTTGGGACCATACCCCTTCAATACCGAAAATCCAAAGACCAATTGTTCATTATATTTAGCTATCAATAAGAAGACTGTTCAAAAAAACTAGCTAAAATATAGTAGCATCAATATATATAAGAAGAATACATATACATTTTTTTCTTGACCAAATTTGATATAAACAAATTCTACATATACATTTAAAGAAATAAAAGTAGCATTAATATATATTAGCCGGCCTTGTTAAAATATAGTTCTTTAACATCCACAACATCATCCTTTTATATTGGCAATTTACGTCCACTGATAATCAGTTAATCTGTATAACATTTTTGTAGGGGCGGACGTAGCATGTTACTAGGGGTAGCCCCCGCTATCCCTTAACGTTTCGGCGGTAGTGTAAATCGTGGAGAAATTTGACGTTTTATTTATTTTGTTATCCCTTTTTATATGAAACGTTGCCCCTATAAAGATTTTCTAAACAAATAAAAAATTTCTCAAGTTAGTCGAACTAACTAGCCTACTTATTTGCAGCTATGTTATACCAACAAATCATCAAATATGATTTATGAAGCTGCAAATAAGGAGGCTAGTTAGTTCGACTAACTTGATAACTTCCTGATTTGTTTTCACTCTAAATCATATATAGTACTATAAATAATAAAGACTTGTCACCAATAATTTTTTTTATCTAAAATCTTCCGGTGTAGGTGGGCTCCATCAATAACACTATATTGGTACACTATAAATGCGTTACAAAGTGCAAACTACAGAGACAATAAATGTACTTAATCTATGACCAAATTCAAAATTTTCAAAAACCACAGAACCAATTCGTTTATTTATTCTTTTTGTTTTTTTTTTTCATCATTTAGTGAGATCCATGAGTGATTATCGATGAATCTTGTCCGTCAATGAATTGTAGTCATGACACTTTTTTCTAGCTATGCTTACACAGGGTTTGGAATATTGCTAAAATTTTAATATAAGGCCTAATAAACTTAGGTTTAACTAGTTATTGTGATGCTAGCGCTATTGATGTAGATCATTTAACATTATCTATCTATACATACATATAGATACACACTAGGTTTCAAGCTTTGTGTTTAACCATTAGAGACGTGTTTAAGTCTTTTCAATTCTTAATTCTGGTCTATTAAAAGTAACAATTTCTCGTTCATAATAACTACTAATCAACTGAACCATCCTATTTTCATATTAAAAAAAGTTACAAAATAACCATTTAAAAATGAGTTAAGGTTTCCAACATATTTGGATCGAGTTTGGTGGTGTCATAATAAGTTTTGTCACACATAAATGTTGTTATTACTAAGATGGCAACGTATCCGAATATGAATCATTTGATGCAATCATGCATGTTCTGTGGTTACCAACCACCCATCAAACAAAAGGAACCATGTTTCGTCTCTTTCTTCTAAAATAAAAAACACATTGGCAAATGAAATTTTAAAATTCTTTATATCGGATAAGATTTTTTTTCTGCAGGTGAAGACACATAACTTTTAATTCGAGTACACATGTATTTTAGTGATGATTATGAAGGTGTTCACATCAATGTCTTTTGAAAAGGGCCGTGCTATTTTTTTCCACGTTACTTTATTCTTTTAAGTTTTGTAAATAAGTGGCAATTACACATATTCTTTTAAGTTTGGTAAATAAGAGGCAATTACACAAATTGTTATAGACTCATTTAAACTTGTCACACTTATAATCCCTAAAATATATGTTTTTTTGACACATTTGTTCAATCTTAAAAAATACCATATAAAGACGTCTACTAATTTTATAATGCACATATTTAACATTTTAGTGATCGATATTGTAATACAAAAAGTTAAGAGGTTAAAATATCAATATATACAAGTTGTATATTTGTGCGAGGTATTATTATTAGTATTATTAAATTAGAATAAATTATCAACTACATATGTTAAATGTTATAAACTAGTTTTTGCCCCGCCCGCGTTGCGGGACAATAAGCCGAATATTGTTCTCTCATAACATGTATGTCTGTACAGAGGGCAAAATCGTAATTATATTTTGAACTGATGGTGAAATTATAATTTTAAACTGAGAGCAAAATCATAATTTTGAGCTAGGGGGAAAACATAATTTTATTTTGAACTGTGGACAAAAATGTAATTTTGAACTGAGGGCAGAATCGTAATTTTGAGCTGGAGGAAAAAACAACATTTTATTTTGAACTGAGAGTAAAAATTTAATTTTAAACGTAGGGCGAAACCGTAGTTTTAAACGGGGAACAAAATAAAAAATGAGTTTTTGAACCGAGGGCAAAAGTGTAATTTTGAGCTAGGGGCAAAATTATAATTTTATTTTGAGCTGGGGGCAAAAATGAAATTTTAAACGAAGGACGAAAGCATAATTTTAAACTGGGAATAAAATTTAAAAAAATGGGTTGGTCCAATAGGGAAGTGCGAGGCAAGCTGCCTGGCACTATTCCCTCAAGCTGAAAATATTTGAACTGTGAGCAAAAACGTAAGTTTGAGCTGATGACAGAATCGTAATTTTGAGCTAGAGGGGAAAACAACATTTTATTTTGAACTGTGGGCAATAACGTAATTTTAAACGGAGGGCGAAACCGTAATTTTAAACTGGGAACAAAATTAAAAGTTAGTTTTTGACCCGATGGCAAAAGCGTAATTTTAAGCTAGGGGCAAATTTATAATTTTATTTTGAGCTGCGGGCAAAAATGTAATTTTAAACGAAGGACGAAAGCGTAATTTTAAACTGGGAATAAAATTACATTAAAATTAGGTTGGGCCAATAGGGAAGTACCAGGCAGCTGCGTGGCACTATTCCCCCATCTTCTAAATGTATATGTAGTATCTGCCTGACACTATTCTCCCATCTTCTAAATGTATATGTAGTATAGTATAGTATAGTATAGTATAGTATAGTATAGTATAGTATAGTATAGTATAGTATAGTATAGTATAGTATAGTATGGGGTAAGATCAAATAAAAAGTTGATTTTGCCTAAGTAGGATGAGAAGGAATCTTAGCCATTCATTTTTCAAATCAATGGTTAAGATGCAAGTGTAGGAGAAATGAGGAATGGAAGGGTATCTTGGGAAAATCCTATTTATGGACTTTCTCTCTCCACATGCAAGGCACATGCATATTTCACCCCCATTTTTTAAACGTTAATAACTTTTTTATACGACATTATTTTTTCATAAAAATTTCACCGTAAAATCGAGCGTCTTTTTATCTTTAATTTGAGTACCATATTGCTATATAAAATATGTAGACTAAAAAAACCCACTAAAATGTGTTATATTTCTATGTTGTATAACTTTTTTTGTACTGGATTTTTATACTATATTTTTGTGCTGAATTTTTTTGTCTTAAATTTTTTTTTCTCAAATTTTTTGTGCTAAATTTTTTTTGTACTACATTTTTTTGCTGAATTTTTTCGTGCTATATTTTTTTGTGCTAGATTTTTTTTGTGCTACATTTTTTGTGCTAGATTTTTTTTGTACTAGTTTTTTTGTGCTAGATTTTTTGTACTAGATTTTTTGTGCTAGATTTTTTTTGTACTACATTTTTTTGTTGTATTAAAAAAAACAAAATCGGTGCCACATGTCATTTTCACTCCTATTTATAAGGACCAAAATGCCCTTCATTCCTATTTATTAGGAGTGCCACATGTCATCATCACAATCCTTCTTAGGCTACTTAGGCAAAATTCACTTTTTAGTTGATCCTTCCCCAGTATAGTATAGTATAATATAATATAATATAATATAATATAATATAATATAATATAATATAATATAATATAATATAATATAATATAATATAATATAATATAATATAATATAATATAATATAATGTTTATTTTAAGATATAAATATTAAGTTTTGATTAGAAATGACATTAGTTTGCCAACCGCACTCAGGGTTCATGGGTTTACTTGATTGATACATGAGAGTGGTTTTCCATAGAATTGTTGGATAAAAAATTACGGCGAGTAAGTTAAAGTATATTAATATTTAGTGCGTTATGAAATCCTAAATTCAAACCCTAAATTAGGGTTTAATTTGTACCTTTGCAATTGGTCGACACCACATCCTAAATTCAAACCCTAAATTAGGGTTTAATTTGTACCTTGCAATTGGTCGACACCACATAATAATGATAAGTATCATATCAGAGATATCATCCTAAACCTAAGTCTAAAAAGCCATCCACTAAGGCTACTTTGGTTGAATGGTTCGTCATCCTAGCTAGCTAGCTAAACCTAATGCGTGTTAATGCGTGCACCATTCGATATAACTCTCCTTAGACCAATGGGTATGGGGTTCGGCACCGGGCCGTCCCCCCATTTCGGTCCGTCGCACACCGGCCCCCTTAGGGGCGTCGCGTCACTTTCGTCTGAATTCGGACGTTGGAGACGGGGCAACATTTTGAATGGAGTGGGCCCCCTAACGGTAACTTGCAAGGTTTTTTTTTTAAAAAAAAATTCACCCCACCACTATAAATTAAACCTCTTTTCACCCCACTTTTTTACCAAAATACTTCCACTTTTCTCCTATTTTTATAAAAAAACATCTCCCAGCCTTAAAAAAATTATGGATCCCTATAACCCAAATAATCCCAACTCAAGTTCACACCCGTTTTCGTCATCCGGCTACGTACCCGCAATGGACAACGCTTTTGCCGGTTACCAACAAATTCCAAACACTTTCAACCAATACCCGTTCAACCCGATGCAAATGCAACAACCCAACATGCCGTTCAACCCATATCACATGCAGCAACTAATGCAAAACCCGCTAAATATGTCATATCAACCAACGCCACAAGCACCTCGAACACAAATCGAGGAACAAGATGATGACGTAGAGGTTGTGCCAGAAACGCAACCTAAACCTTCAAAAAAGAAAAATAAAAAGGGAAAGGGTAAAAAGGAAGACGCAGCCGCCAAACAACAACAACAATGGACAAAAATTGAGGAAGAAGCGTTGGCGAAAGCATATATTAACTCTTCAACGTCTCCTATAATCGGTAAAATATTATTATTGTTATAAAATTATTTTTTTGTACATTATATTATTGTTGTTATTAAATATTTATTTGTACACTATATTTTTCTAACAAAATATTATTATTATTGTTACTAACTTGTAGGTAACAATCAACAAAGCGATTCGTTTTGGCAAGAAGCCCTTGATATATTCCACGGGCTTATGGAACAAGGAGAGTATAGAACCATTGATTCTATCAGCTCGAAGTGGCGCAAGATGAATACGTTGATCCAACGCTTTTGTGGGTTTTATAACACAACGCTCGCCAACAAACCGAGTGGGTGGAACCACGAAAATGTTTTCAATGAAGCGGTGCGTTTATACGAAAAATGAGAGCAAATCTCCTTTCCCACATGTCCGTGCTTGGCTAGTTGTAAAGGATCAACCAAAATGGAAGGGATGTCAAAATGAGGTTGCACACGCGAAACGAGCAACGAATCGGTCTAAAACTTCCGAGTCAGGAAGTTATAGCATTGGAGGTTCAACTGGTCGTTGCCAAATAAATATCAACGACGAGCCCGACTATGAGGAGGAGCCGATTGAAGATGGAGAACGTCCCCCAGGAAGGGACAAAAGTAAAAAAATAGCGGCTGAAAAAAGGAAACAAGCCGCATCAGGAAGTGGTGATGGTTCGAGGTTGGAAGGTGTTATGGCCGAGTTGAAATCATTCAAGCAAATCTTTAACGACACACAAACCGAGAAGGTAAAGATGAAAAAAAAACTAGCCGAGGAGAAGCTAAAGAAGCAACAAGAAGCGCAGGAGTTGGAGGAATGGAAAATAATGACCACCGACCTTAGCGAATATCCACTGGAAGACCGTCTCATTTTACAAATGATGAAGGAAAAAATTAGGAAAAAATGGAGTGGGGGAGTGTAGTTTTTTTTAAATGTAACTTTAGGTTTTTTTTAAGTGTGTTTTTTTTTTTTATTTAAATGTAACTTTAGGTTGTTGTTTTTTTAGGTTTTATTTAAATGTAACTTTTTTATTTTTATTTACTTTGTTTTCTTTAATTAATTAAGTTAAATAAATAATAATAAAAAATGGAGGAGGAGCATCCACCACACCCTTGGATAGTCTCCAAGGGAAGGGTCCTCCTCCTATGCTTACGTGGCGCTTATGTGGAGGATAGTCTATTTGAAGACTATTCTCCCCATACCCAATGGTCTTAGGGTGTAAGTGGTGGTCACCTCTCTAGGAGAGGTAAACTCTCACCATAACTAATCAAACCATGTCATCTCAACTCCCCTCTTGCACCCAAACATAAGGGGTGATTAATCCACCATTAACCCCTCTCCCCCCCCCCCCCCCCCCCCTCTCTCTCTTCTTCCTTGTGCGGTGATATCGCCGAAATCTCTCTCTCTCTCTAGGAGAGGTAAACTCTCACCATACCGCACCTTTTACCGCTTCCACCCCGTGAACCGTTATCGACATAATCTTGAAACTGCTAGTAGGTTTTATATTTCCCAAATGATCAGGATAATTTTATGAACCGTTATCACTTTTAGAGTAAATTATTTCATATTAAATCCGTTATCACCTTCAGAGTAAATTATTTCATATGAAATAATGATCAAATAATACATATAATATAACAAGAGCGAGAATGCATTTTTCGGTGAAAACAAAGTCAGCAGTTAGCGGATGAAAACCCATCACTAACAACTAAGTTATTATTAACGGGGTTGGAGTTGCAAACCCATAAGTAACAACTAAGTTAGGAAAGGAACATTGTATCGGTAGGAAAGTTTCATAAGGTTGAAGTTGAAAACCTACAAGTAACAACTAAGTTATTATTGATGACCCATGTGGCCGTTGACGACTAGTTGCCATTAACGACTAGTTAACACTAATAATAGTTACCAATGTTCTCAAGTTGCTACGAATCACACTTGCCATTGATGAACGAAGTAGTTTTTTTATCTTAGTTACCATTGATGATTAGTAGTGAATTATTATTGATAATCAATTCTTACCGTGATCAAATTTTATGTAAGTTTCTATTAATCATTCAAATTCGAAGTAACTTCCAATGGCTTTAAAATCCGAAGTAATTTCCAACACAACTGTAAGGGCTCTATCCCTTGAACCCCTCTTCAGGCGCTACCCTAAACCCCACCAAGGGGTTAGTGCTCATTGGAAATCCATGGTCACTTGCAGGCTCTTTTAAACCACCACTTTCGTAGGTGTTAGAAATCACAATAATCTATACACATGTTTACTCCAAACCTTCTAACTTGTGTCTATGCTTATTATTATTACACTTTGGTCTTAAGTAAAATCTAACCAAAGTGGAATGACTCGATGACACTAAATTCATCAACGAAGCATAAACTTTATAGTTTCAACACAATTATTCAAGTTATTTCATACACGTAAGTTGGCCATATTGGTCTTCTCCTTATTTTTATCCATAATTGATTCAAAGTTTCATTGGATTTCGTAACAATTGAGAATGCATTGGATTGGAAGTTTAACCTTTGTGAGAAGGGATTGAAAATGATATGGTCTGTTTGTATGGGGTAATGGAATGGACTAGGGAGTGGAATGAACGAGGTAATAGAATGGACGAGGGAATGCAATGGATCATTATCATCCATGTCTTGTTTGGTTACCATGTGGGAATGGAATGAATTATTATTGTGTATTGTTTGGTAGGCAAGAATAACGAATGAATAAAATCAGCGATGAGTGGTGGTCGTCGGTGGTAGTGGTTGTGGGTGGTTAAGGTTGTGGTGGTGATTGGCAGTGGCGGCGGCGGCGAGTGGCTGTGGAGGTGGCGATGACGGGTGGCAGTGACAGGGGTGGCGGCGACCGTCAGTGGTGGGTGGTGGCGGCGGAGGTGGCGGTGGGTGGCAGCAGCGGGTGGCGGCAGCGGCGGTTGGGGTGGCAGTGGTTGTGTTGTTGACGGTGGTGGGTGGTGGCGGCGAGTGGCATTGGCAGCGGTGGTGGTTGGTGGCAGCGTTGGCGGCGGTGGTGGTTGGTGGCGGCGGTGGGTGGTGGTTACAAGTTGTGGGTGGAGGCAGCGATGGTGTCGGTGATGGGTGGTGGTGGGTTGTGGTGTTGTTGATGAATGGTGCAAGAGGGGGTAGAATGAAAAAAAAACATAGGGGGTGGATGGAATGATTTTGATAGAATAGAATGCCTTATGGAATGGGTGATTCCGTTCCATGGACCAACTAAAAACCCTTTTCTTCATTCCGTCATAATAATCCATTCCATTCCGGCTCTTATTCCTGCATACCAAACGCTACCTACGACTTATAGTTATTTGAGTTGCCTACTAATTATGGAGAAGCTCTAAAGTTTAAATATATAGATATAGATATCTTTATTAGGTTCCATATATAATAGTTATCTTAGACTTATGGGCTTCATCAAAAATAACATCTTGAAGGCCACTAAAAAGTGGAACCCAAATGTGTCCCATAAAGTATAGAGTTCCATCTTCTTTTGGCACTAATTGTTTCTCCATTCCTCGGAGAAATTCTACCTTAATATGTTCTTCCTTGAGTGCTTCTTGTTGCGCGTCATGAATTCGAGTAGTGAGGTTCGTTTGAATCGTTATTTCTAATGCTCGAACCCTTAGTGTCTTAACTCGTTCCTTGCGGCTCAAGGCGTCTGCTACAATGTTTTCCTTGCCCGGATGATACGTGATTTCATAATCATAGTCGTTTAACAATTCAACCCAACATCGTTGACGTATATTTAGTTCTTTTTAATTAAATATATGTTGAAGACTTTTGTGATCCGTGAAGATAGTACACTGAGTATCGTATAGATGGTGCTGCCATATCTTCAAAGCGAATACCACCGCAGCTAACTGTAGGTCGTGAGTGGTATAGTTCTTCTTCTGAACTTTTACTTGGCGTGATGCATACGCGATGACTTTTTCCCGTTGCATAAACACGCAGCCTAATCCTTGATGCGATGCATCACAATACACAACAAAGTCATCGGTACCATCGGAGAGTGATAAGATCGGTGCATCGCACAACTAATCTTTGAGAAGTTGAAATGTCTCTTCGTGTTTTTCGCCCAATCAAACTTCTTGTCTTTTTGCGTGAGGGAGGTTAGCAGTTGAGCAACTTTAGAGAAGTTCTCAATGAATCTCTAGTAGTAACGCGCTAATCCTAAAAAATTTCGTAGTGCTTCATAATTCTTAATCGCCTCAATCTTTGATGGGTCTACATGTATGCCTTTCTCGTTCACTACATGCCTTAGAAATTGTACCTCGCGAATCCAAAATTCGTACTTGGAAAACTTCGCGTAAAGTTTCTCCTTCTTTAGTAGTTCCAGAATGGTCCTCAAGTGTTGTTCATGCTCATCTTTTGATCGTAAATATATCAATATATCATCAATAAATACTTTCACGAATTTTTTGAGTTACGACTTGCACACGCGATTCATTAAATCCATAAAGACCGTCGGTGCGTTTGTTAAACCAAAAGGCATAACAAGAAACTCGTAATGACCATAACGAGTTCGAAATGCTGTCTTCGGTATGCTTTCTTCTTGTATCCGCAACTGATGATAACCAGGCCTTAAGTCTATCTTGGAGTAGAAGCTCGAACCTAGTAGTTGGTCGAATAGGTCATCAATCCTCGGTAGTGGATACCGATTCTTGATGGTGAGTTTATTCAACTCTCGGTTATCTATGCACATTTTGAAAGTTCCGTCTTTCTTCTTCACAAATAAAACTGGAGCTCCCCAAGGCGAGAAGCTTAGTCTAATGAATCCCTTATCCAACAACTATTGAAGTTGTGTGGATAACTCTTGCGATTCAAAAGGTGCTAATCGATATGGAGACTTGGCCACAGGTGCGACTCCCAGCACCAAGTCGATGTGAAACTCGACTTGTCGTTGTAGTGGTAATCCAGGGTAAGTCTTCAGGAAAGACTTCGGGAAATTCTCTAACCAAAGGAATATATTCAAGCTTCGGCTCCTAGGATTTCTTGTCGACTACGTGTGTTAGGAAGGCTATGCAACCTTACCGTAACACTTTTGAGCCTTCATGCAATTTATGATCCGCAATGGTGTGTCACGCTTCTCTCCGAGGATGATAAGTGTCTCCTCATTTGGTAGTGGAATGCGAATAATCTTCTCATGACATATGACATTGGCTCGGTTATCAGATAGCCAATCCATGCCGACTACTACGTCGAAACTACCCAATTGAACGGGTAAGAGATTGATATTGAATTTTTTCTCACCAAGTTTTAATGAACATCCTTTAACAACTTCTCCTGACTCAATTAGTTTACCGTTTGCCAATTCTATTGAATAAGGAACATCTAGTTTACTTGATTATACCCCAAGTATATTTTTAAATTCCATAGAAATAAAGCTAAAATTGGCACCGGTATCAAATAATATGGATGCGAAATGATTTTTGATAGGAAATGTACCAGCGACCACATTGGGGTCTTGGCACGCATCTATTGCTCCAATCACAAAAGCTCTCCCACGAGCTTGATTTTCTTTAGGACAATCCTTCTTAAAGTGGTTCTTGTCCCTGCATCCGTAGCATCCTTGCCCATGTCCATTCCCATTTCCATTTTTGTTTCCATTCCTATCCCGTTTCCAGTCCCAGCTCCTCCAGTACCCGTTGCCCAACATGCTTTAGTACAGTGACCAATCTTGCCACACTTATCACATTTAATCACTCGGCAAGCACCCAGGTGATGGTACTTGCATTTTTCACACTTGGGCAAATTGCCCGCATACTTCCTAACCTAGTGTCGTGTAACAACCCTCGGTAAAACCAACACCCTTTTAATATTTCCGACACCCTAGTATGTCCCAATATGTCTTTAAATACACCCCGTATGTGAAAACCGAGCCCGAAATATGTTATAACATATGAAATAAATTAAAAACAATAAATATTTGTGACAACTCGTAATTTAGAACCCTTCGTTGTATCTTGATGTAACATGCTTGAACGTTATGTGACTAATTGACTTGTTGGTTTAATGAATGATATAAGTGAATTTATGTGATTATGTGTTGTGCTTGTATGTATGCGTGTGTTTATGTAACCCGAGACACAAGGACCCGACTCGAGACCACCTAGCCTCGAGTGAACAGTTGGGCCGCACCTCCCTTAGCCCACCCGAAAGCCCATAAGGTGCACCATTTGATACGGAAACCATGCCATCATCCACATCTCACTCCCACACTCTCCTACACACTCTCTCTCTCTCTCTCTCTAAAACTCTAGAACACCACCACAAACCTCTCCTCACCTCTCTCGGATTCAACCGATAGCCCCCAAAACTGTCGGATCAAACTCGGGATCATCACTCGGCATTTGGTTCATTGATTCTTCAAACCCGAACACCATCCGGTTAGTGTTTTATGTTTCTAGATGTTACAATGCTTGGTTAGTAAATGACATACATGATAAAAGGTGTTGATGTGTGATGATATAGGTTAATGATGCATGCTATGTGTTGTTATTTCGGATGATGATGTTATATATGATGATGAAATGTTGTTTTGGTATATATAATATGTGATTGATCATGAATGGTTGTAATCGGCTCTATATGGGTTTGAATCCGAATGGTTTGGTTATGCTTAGGGATGAATGAGGAGGTTTGTGTTCAATGAAATCGAATTAGCATATGTTGAGGACAAATCTTGTGTAAGTATGCTATTGTATTGATTGAATGTGCTAGATGTAGGAGCCGATGATGTCGTCAACTCGAGTTCATGCTAGGATAGATTTTCTTGATAAAGTATGTTATGATAAAAACCCTAAAATGATGAACTACTTGAATGAATGATGAACAACATGAATATGAATTGAAGGTGCCTTGAATATTTGAAAAACTTGTAGTTTGATCCATTTCGATTAATTGTTAGACAAAGAAACATGTTTGTGCATTGTCATTGGCTAGTACACCATATCATGAAATGGAAATTCTATTGGATAGTACACTGTGTAGAATCAGCAGATGATGGGAGTCGAGACCCACAGTCTCGACTCGAGACCACACCACATCGGCACAAAAACAGCATAACTCGAGATCATGGTTGCGGGTCTTGTTGCGACTCGAGACATGACTCGAGACCGCCCAGTTTCGAGTGATGGATGTATGACCCGAGACCTCCTCAGTTGCGACTCGAGATCTTGTAGGCTACAACTCGAGACCGCACAGTCTCGACTCGGGACCTCTAGTCTCGACTCGAGACCATTTACACGTGCACACTGTTTTGGACTTGCATGCTACTACGAGCCCAATTAATTGGGCCGCACACTTGGACTTTGCTTATTTACGTAGATGAGGCTATTGGATGTGTTTGTACCCTGTTGACTAACCGAAGTGTTTATATGTGTGTGCCATGATCAATACATGTATGCCAATGTGTGTAGAAAACATACGTGCACTACCTAAATATGAACCTGACTTGTGTGGTACAACTATGTTAGGACGTGGTTGACCACGATATAGCTTGATTGGCCTTTCTGTATATCTGCCGAGCAAACCAAGGTGAGTTCACACCCTCTACAAAGCATGGGATTCCCAGGGTTGGGAATGGGGTTAAGGAACATGGATTCCTCGTCCTTACTTGGGTAGGACAGTATTGGCTCAGGAATATAATTCCTCGTCCTCATGGGCAGATAACTCGTACTAGACCAAAACTCTATCACGAAGTCCCTCCTTTTTATATCGACATAATCGCCGGGCCAATGGCGAGCGGGTCATTAGTTAGATAGCGCTATTTAGGTCTGACAAGCCTCACACCGTGCCGCAGAGGACGGGCGTGAACTAATGGATCTGGGCACGTCAATGATGATAGACATTGACAGTTCAGGGCACATAAACATGACTACAGTCAGCAGTCGATATGGTAACGAGTCTAGTGTATACATGGGGTAGCCCCCACGGCCGAAATGCCAGATAACTAACATGGGGTAGCCCACACGGCTGTATTGCCAGGATAAATGGGTAAACAAATCACGTTTTCAACTATGGGGTAACCCCCACGGCAGGATGCCAGTTAAAGGAAACTGTTTTCGGAACAACTTAAAAATGAACACCCAACAGTGAACTCACTCAACTTGTTGTTGACTCGTTACTACATGCTTTGCAGGACAATAGGTACTTAGCTGGAGCTTGCATGGAAGAGAGTCGTTGTGGGACATGGACAGCTGGGTACCATGTTAAACTTTGAAACAATTAAACTTATGTTTTGGTTCTTAAACGTTATGCTTCCGCTTGCAACTTAAATTATGTTTTGGTTGGACACCAATTGTATTGGTTGAACTTTTATAATTACTTGCTTGCTTGTTCACTATGATTGGTGGCTGGATCCTGGTCAGTCACGCCTCCAAGCGGTGATACTCCGCAGGTGGATTATGGGGGTGTGACAGATTGGTATCAGAGCCATTGGTTATAGTGAACTTGGTTTTAATAAGGGGAAAGAGTTTTATTAAAATCAGACTATAACCTGTACAG
This sequence comes from Helianthus tuberosus, assembly GCA_030545235.1. Taxonomy (NCBI): domain Eukaryota; kingdom Viridiplantae; phylum Streptophyta; class Magnoliopsida; order Asterales; family Asteraceae; genus Helianthus; species Helianthus tuberosus. Next base: position 165,300,394 of record CM060406.1, read on the forward strand.
TGCTCTACGGTCCACAACGACGCTTCACTCCACATGCAAGGCTCAACATTCTAGGTGATATGATCTGTGTATATATTGCCTACTTGTTAGTTACATAGTACATTGCTCATGGTATGCTTGGTTAGTATAACTACTGTTGCTTGAACACGTGTGTGCTTACTCCCTTCTGCCATCGCACTTTCGCGAACCTCTCTCACTCATGTTTCCCTCTTGTATGAAGATCATGAGTGGACACGTTAACATGACTCAAGCCCAGTTGACGGCTCTGATTAATGAACGAGTTGCTGCGGCACTTGCAGCTGCACACGCAGGAGGTATATCCTGCAGTCCAAACTCATTCTAGGATCTTTAGATCCTACTCTCGTGAACCAACCTTTGTGTTAAACTCTGTCCGTTCTTTCACCCACAACAGGTCAACATGCTCAGCCACCTGTGTGCACCTTTAAAACTTTTATGGACTGCCGACCAACTACTTTTAGCGGCACTGAAGGAGCTGTAGGTCTCCTCCACTGGTTTGAGAAACTAGAATCTGTGTTCGAAATGTGTGAATGCCCTGAGGCGCGCAGGGTGAAGTATGTTACCGGTACTCTCGAGGGTTTAGCTCTCACATGGTGGAATGCTCAGGTCCAAATGCTGGGGCTGGTTGCTGCTAACGCCACCCCATGGAACAATTATAAAGAGATGATCAAGGAAGAATACTGCAGTCGTGATGACATTCATAAGCTGGATGTCGAGTTCTTCAACCTCAAGATGACGGGGTCAGAAATTGAGGCATTTACAAAGAGATCGAATGAGCTGGCATTACTGTGTCCCACTATGGTGGACCCTCCTATTAAGCGTATTGAACTTTATCTCAAGGGCTTAGTGCCAGAAATCCAAAGTCATGTGACTTCAGCAAACCTCGCCACCTACCAGCAGGTTGTTCAGCTGGCTCACTGCCTCACTGATCAGGCGGTGGAGCAGAACAGGTTACCAAAACGTATTAGTGCTACAGCTACCTCTGAAACTCCCAGCGACAACAAACGTAAATGGGATGGGGCTTCAAGTAAGGGTTCGACTTCTGTCCAGTCTCAGTCTCAGCAGAGGAGGACTGATGACTACAAGAGCCCCAGTCCGCAATCATCTGGTGGTCAAAGTCATGGTGGGTACAAAGGGAATCACCCAAAGTGCAATCGCTGCAACCTACACCACAGCAGGCCATGCACCAGGGGTAACTGCCACCGGTGCAACAAGCCAGGTCACGCCGCCAAGGACTGCAGAAGCTTATACCCCGCAAACCAGAATCGTCAGCAACAACAAGCTCAACAGAATCCACGCCAGCAGCAGCAGCAGCAAGGTAACAACAAAGGATGCTTTCAGTGTGGAGCTGAAGGCCACTTCAAGAAAGATTGTCCCCAACTGAACAGGAACCAGAACAACAACAACAATAATCAGGGGAATGGCAACAATGGGAACAACAACAACAACAACAATGGTGCCAGGGGGCGGGTGTTCGTGATTGGACAAGGTGAAGTAAGGAATGACCCCAATGTTGTGACGGGTAAGTTCCTTCTCGACGACTTTTATGTTACAGTTTTATTTGATTCGGGTGCCGATACTAGCTACGTGTCACTAGAAGTTAGTCAAATGCTTAAGCGTATTCCAACTCCCTTGAACAACAAGCACACTGTAGAGCTAGCAAATGGTAAGAGTTTAGAGGCCGCACACGTAGTCAAGGGTTGTAAACTTGTTCTTGCTAACCAGACCTTCTCTATCGACCTTATTCCTATTGTCTTGGGTAGTTTCGACATTATCATTGGAATGGATTGGTTATCCCAACACCGAGCAGAGATCCTTTGCAACGAGAAGATTGTTCGTATTCCTAGTTCCGGTGATGAACCTCTCATGATTCGTGGTGACAAGAAGGGTACTGTTGAGAACGTCATCTCTTTCCTTAAGGCTCAGAAGTGCTTGCGAAAGGGCCACACTGCCATTTTGGCTCTCGTTACTGACACCTCGAAGAAAGAGAAGAAGATAGAAGATTTTCCAATTGTACGCGACTATCCTGAGGTATTTCCTGAGGAATTACCTGGTCTTCCGCCTCATCGCCAAGTTGAGTTTCAGATTGAACTAGCTCCTGGAGCTGCGCCTATAGCTCGTGCATCGTATCGTTTAGCTCCATCAGAGTTGGAGGAACTCTCTACGCAACTACAAGAACTCTTGGATAAGGGTTTTATTCGTCCTAGCTCATCGCCCTGGGGAGCTCCAGTGCTATTTGTGAAGAAGAAGGATGGTACCTTTAGAATGTGTATCGACTATCGTGAACTCAACAAGGTAACCGTGAAGAATCGTTATCCTCTACCGCGTATTGACGACTTGTTCGACCAGCTGCAAGGGTCGAGTTACTATTCAAAGATTGATTTGAGATCAGGATATCACCAGCTGAGAGTCCGGGAAGAGGACGTCTCCAAAACAGCTTTTAGAACTCGATATGGACACTATTAGTTTTTGGTCATGCCTTTTGGGCTGACAAACGCACCTGCGATTTTCATGGACTTGATGAATCGAGTGTGCAAACCTTACCTGGACAAGTTCGTTATAGTCTTCATTGACGACATCCTGATCTATTCTAAGAGTCAGGAGGAACACGAGCAGCATCTGCGACTTATTTTGGAACTCCTTCGAACGGAACAGATTTACGCAAAGTTCTCGAAATGCGACTTCTGGCTTCGTGAAGTCCATTTCCTAGGCCACGTGGTAAACAAGGATGGGATTCACGTTGATCCATCCAAGGTAGACTCAATTAAGAACTGGCCTGCACCTCGTACACCAACGGAAATTCGCCAATTCTTGGGTTTGGCAGGTTACTACAGGAGATTCATAAAGGATTTTCTAAGATTGCACAGCCTCTCACCTCACTAACGCAGAAAGGCGTTGTTTATCGATGGGGAAATGCACAGGAATTAGCATTTCAGCATTTAAAGGATAGACTTTGCAGCGCACCTATCCTTTCCTTACCAGAGGGCACAGATGACTCCGTGGTCTACTGCGACGCATCAATTCAGGGTCTTGGTTGTGTACTGATGCAACGGGATAAGGTTATCACCTACGCCTCACGCCAACTCAAGGTTCATGAAAGAAACTACACTACGCACGACTTAGAGCTGGGAGCTGTTGTTTTTGCACTTAAGATATGGCGACACTACTTGTACGGTACCAAGTGTGCCACCTACACCGACCACAGGAGCCTCAAGCACATCTTCAAACAGAAGGAACTGAATATGCGACAACGACGATGGGTCGAGCTACTGAATGACTACGAGTGCTCGATCAGGTACCACCCAGGCAAAGCCAATGTTGTGGCTGACGCCCTCAGTCGAAAGGACACTGCGCCTAAGCGCGTACGAGCTTTGCAACTCACAACACATTCTAGTCTTCCTTCCCAAATACGAGACGCTCAGATAGAAGCATTAAAACCAGAAAACGTCAGGGCTGAAGCCCTACGCGGCTCAAGGCAATGCTTAGAACAGAAGGAAGACGGTGCTTACTACGTAACGGGACGTATTTGGGTCCCACTCTATGGCAACCTACGAGAGCTTGTGATGGATGAGGCACACAAGTCTCGCTACTCGGTACACCCTGGATCGGATAAGATGTACCACGATATTAAAACTACTTATTGGTGGCCTAGCATGAAGGCCCACAGAGCAACTTACGTCAGCAAGTGTTTGACTTGTGCGAGAGTCAAAACGGAATACCAGAAACCCTCAGGCCTACTCCAACAACCAGAGATACCACAATGGAAATGGGAGCAAATTTCCATGGATTTCGTTACTGGCCTGCCTAGATCCCAGCGCGGAAACGATACTATTTGGGTGATCGTCGATCGACTCACGAAGTCTGCTCACTTCTTGGCTATCAAGGAGACGGATAAATTCTCCACTCTAGCAGAAGTATATCTCAAGGAAGTTGTTTCGAGGCACGGGGTGCCCACCTCTATTATCTCAGATCGAGATGCACGTTTTACTTCAGAACTGTGGCAAGCAATGCACAAATCCTTTGGCTCACGATTAGACATGAGCACAGCGTATCACCCTCAGACGGACGGGCAGTCCGAGTGCACTATTCAAACCTTAGAAGACATGCTTCGTGCATGTGTAATCGACTTTGGCAACAGCTGGGAAAAGCATCTGCCACTTGTGGAATTCTCGTACAATAACAGCTACCACACCAGCATTAAGGCTGCTCCGTTTGAGGCATTGTACGGGCGTAAATGCCGGTCACCTCTTTGTTGGGCAGAGGTGGGGGATAGTCAGATCACTGGTCCAGAACATGTGGTAGACACAACCGAACGAATTGCTCAAATTCGACAACGCATGGCGGCAGCTCGTGACCGTCAGAAAGTCTACGCCGATAAGGGCAGGAAACCACTAGAGCTCCAGGTTGGGGAGCGGGTACTACTCAAAGTTTCACCCTGGAAGGGTGTGGTTCGTTTTGGTAAACGAGGCAAACTTAACCCATGATACGTTGGACCTTTTGAAATCATTGAGTAAATAGGCAAGGTGGCCTACAAACTGAACTTACCAGCGGAACTCAGTGCAGTTCACAACGTTTTCCATGTGTCGAATCTGAAGAAGTGTCTGTCGGATGAGACCCTCGTAGTTCCTTTGAAGGAACTCACCATCGATGAGCAGTTACGATTCGTCGAGGAACCAGTTGAAATCACGGACCGGGATGTTAAGGTCCTCGAGAACACTAGAATACCTCTCGTTCGAGTTCGTTGGAACTCACGTCGCGGCCCAGAGTTCACCTGGGAACGCGAAGATCAGATGAAACAAAAGTATCCCCAACTATTCGCAAACAGTACAACCACTACTGAGGCTGAAGCTACGGAATTTCGGGACGAAATTCCAGATCAACGGGGGGAGGATGTGACACCCCAGGAAAACCAGTGAAAACCATACAACTTAACTAGCTTCCTCAGTGAGTACTTACCAAATTTCGGGACGAAATTTTTTCAACTTGGGGATAATGTGACAACTCGTAATTTAGAACCCTTCGTTGTATCTTGATGTAACATGCTTGAACGTTATGTGACTAATTGACTTGTTGGTTTAATGAATGATATAAGTGAATTTATGTGATTATGTGTTGTGCTTGTATGTATGCGTGTGTTTATGTAACCTGAGACACAAGGACCCGACTCGAGACCACCTAGCCTCGAGTGAACAGTTGGGCCGCACCTCCCTTAGTCCACCCGAAAGCCCATAAGGTGCACCATTGTTGTTGTTGTTGGCTTGGTTCCATTGAGCAAAGAGGTTTGGGAATTGAGCAGCCATTTGCTGCGCAATGATTTCTGCCAATTCGGCAGTCGCTATCTGGCTTTCGCGTCGAGGAGGCATTCTAAAAGAGGAAACATGAAAGGAAACGAGTGAGAGAATTAGACGAAAAGAATGAGATGAAACAAATCTGAGGAAAGCAAGGATAGTGGTCATTTGTTTGTTACTACAAAGCAACAACCGACACACAGTGACTAACCAAAGTAAATGGATCAAAAATAATGTATCGCGAAGACATGCTCGCCTATAAGTGAACACTCATCCCAAGAATTCCCAGGTAAGCACAACTGGTCTCTCGTCTGATGAGATATATACGAAGTGCTTGCCTAGACAGAAAACCCAGAATACAGGCATTCACCCTTCCAGTTTGCACGTGTTCACATTATTTAAAACCCAAAACCTTGACGAGATTTTGAAAACTCAAAGGGGTTCAAAACCATATAACAGAGGGTTCAAAACCTTACAATAGAGGGTTCAAAACCTAGTAATCAATCATCCTAGAACATATGATTAGTTTTCAAAGCGGTTTTGAATTTTATGTTCTTGTTGTGGTCGTCGCCTAAGGATAGGTGACGGTATTGTTTTATGACTAAACGCAAGTAAACTCGCGTTAGGGTCCTAAGAAGGTTATAGACTAGGTCAAAGCATTACTAATAACCTAATTCCCTATAACCATTGGCTCTGATACCATCTTTTCTGTCACACCCCGACCACGTGTAACATACAAAACGTGGCGGAAACGTCGGGGAGTGTTGTAACAGAATTAATGTTTCATAACCATGGATACCAAAAAGTGTTTCGTTTTATTAAACATTGAATAATTACATCGTCTGGAAATCTAAATACACAATTTAAACATAGTCTATCATTGTTATTGAGTCACTAAGGCCTTGTCCAGTCCTATGTGAGCATGCATCCTATCAATCGATATCTTTCAACAATACCTGAAACACATGTGAAAACGAGGTCAGCAAAGAAATGCTGGCGAGTACATAGGTTTTGTGAAAATAAGATTCATGACTTCTGTTTAAGAAAATGTTTAGTCATGAACCTTGTAATTTGCTTTGTCTTTGTAAATCATTTGAAAAATAATAAGTTCAGATGATATGTATAAATAAGAGAATAATGCATGATTAAATGAATAACCATGTAAAATGAGTTTGTATAAGTTAAGTTGTTTGTACAACAATGTATTGTGAAAAGTATGTTATTTGTATAAAATGTTATATGTTTAAATTGAAATGATTTAAACAACACTACGATATGTAATACCATATAAGCACTTATATATAGGAAGTACCAGCGGCGTATCCACCATGCTTATATCATATTACACACGCCTCGTTACTTAAATCACTTACTCAAACCAAACCAACAATGTAAGATGTCTATGTGTAAACCAACTGCCAATTGTATTGGAATAATATGTCAAAATGTTCATGTCAAGATGTAAATCATGTTATGTATAACCAATGTCAAAAGTGTTTGTGTCAAATGTAAACCATGTAATGTGTAACCAAAATGATATGTATGGCTAGTGAAATGCATCAACTAAACCATAGGTGAAACGCACAAAACAAAGTATTGAAGTAAAACTTGGTTTAAATCAATACTATGTTTCGTGGAAATGCATGATCAAATGTAAATCATGTCCAAATGTTTACCCAATCGTTAAAACATTTTGTGAAATCGTTCAAATCGTTCTTGTTGTTTTAATCGTTCAAATCGTTCTTGTTTTAATTGTGAAACTACTTTATGGTCGATTTTCTAATAACATTCAAACCTTCTTGACTCGTTCATCGTTCCAACTCGTTCTCGTTCTTAACAAACCCTTACCAAAGGGTAGCTTAATAATTACAGATTCAGTCGTTACCCAAAATACTCACACATAACCATGGGTATAGAGAATAACGGGATTTGTCAGATCCTATGGTACCATAACCTAATACTGGTCGGCTTGATCATTGCTAATGAATGTCATTGGTTATGTAACTACAACCAACAAGTTTGTTCACTTTATTGAAATCGTTCTTGAAACCATTGTAATTGTTTTTGAAACCATTGTAATTGTTCTTGAAACCATTGTTATCGTTCTTGAAACCACATTGTAATTGTTTTTGAAACCATTGTAATCGTTCTTGAAACCACATTGTAATTGTTTTTGAAACCATTGTAATCGTTCTTGAAATCATTGTTAAGACATTTAGCACATATGAGTCACCCCAAAACAGTTGAAAACAGTAAAAGAGGGGAATAATGTACTCGCCTGAGAATGCTTAGAGGTCTTGAACAACAACCAAACAAAGCTAGAGGGAGCACGGAATCAGTCGGCAATCTAAAACTATATAAATAAACCGGACTTAAATCGGGAGATCGGATAGGATGAGGCTTGGTAAACCAAATGAGTATTGGAACTCATATGATATGGTTTAACAAGGCCTACATACTACATTGAGACTAACCTAAGTGCTTTCGACCCATCGCGACCCATTAAGGTAACATACGCTACTTTAACGCGTCGTGCGCGCAAAGCGCGTTCGAGACGTCTAACTAGTCCTATGACAAGTATTATATGCCTAAACGTGTTTAACCATGTTGTATAATCAGTTATGTACAAAAGTTTAGGTTACATAAGCTTAATTACCAATTATACATGAAAAGGGTATTTTGGTAATTTACCTAAGGCACATAAACTACCTATCATACAACTACTTAAACGATGTGACCATAAGGTATAACCTCGGAAGATTATTCCCTATATACTATGGTCACCTAATGTACTTAGTCGAATCCTAAGGATCGACCAAATGGGTCGGGTTCGAAGGTATAAGCGATTTATCAGATCGCTTACCCTTACGACCCTAGACAACGTGGTAATCAGTAGGCATAGTCCCAAGGGACTATAACCATCGTGATTACAATCACGTTGCGAAGTTCAAACGAACTTCGCATTGACCATAACTGGTCAACGCTGAAAGTCAAACAAAGTTTGACTTTCGGACTCGAAAAGCAATAAAAGAACGAAAGAATACTTACGAAGGGTCCCCGAATGCTAATCTAGATCAAAATAACTCAGGTATGAAACAATGGTTCCAACTTAGAGTCTTTAAGATCAGATTCTTGTGAGTTTGAAGCAAATAGGGGTGGGGTATTTATAGTTTTTGGGTAACCGTTAAGATCGTTTCTTGGAAAATGTGATTGAATCTAGTGCGTACACTTGTTGGAAAGTTATGGTGGCTAAAAATGACCCTAAATGAGCTGAATGGGCAGTTGTGAGTGTGTGGTTGTGGATTAAACAGCTGGAATCAGCTGACTAATCGATCTTATCTGTTTTGGAGGGCTGACGCGGCCTGCTTCAGGATCAGACAAACCTCAGGCGGGCCGCCTGGGGCTTCTGATCAGAACATAAGTTTCAAAAGTGACAGTTTTGGTCCCTGTTGTGTTTTAAGCCCATTTCCGGCACTTCTAAGGCCCGTCAGGCCAACTTTAAGGCCCTAAAATGATGCCTAAACATTGTGGACATGAAACATGCTCAAAAATATGTCGGATGTTGGTTCGTTTGGCCGTACGAACGCGATGTTCGCTTAATTACGACGGAATGCGCACAAGCGCGAAAAACGATCCAAAATGCGTGACGAATGGATTTTTCTTATGCCAAACACTAAAATAAAATATTTTAGTGCTTACATAAATTTTTGGATGTCCAGATGTATTCAGAACGTAAGTTATGCGAGAAAATGCAAACTTGTGCACTTTTTGACACTTTTAGTCCCTGAATGACCCAAAAGTTTGTTTTAGCATACCGAACCCCTCAAAGCCTATTTCTAAGCTATGTGAAGGATATTTATGGTATGTTTAAGTTATGGTCATGTTCCGGAATGTTTGTTACAGTTCAAATTGGCATACTTTCGCAGTTTGTCAACTTTAGTCCCTGTAAGCGATTTTAACTTGATTTTGCCATACCAAAGCCTTCGAAACTTATTTCTAAGTTATGTAAAGGTTATTTAAGGTATGTTAAGCCTATTTCACTATTCTGGAGTGTTCGTTGCATTAAACTGGTTATATTTACGCATCAGATCGCGTATAACCTTCCAGAAAGTGATTTAAAGCTTGAAATCGAACAAAATTTGATATGTGCAAATGATACACATATTTTTTTACAAATCCCAAGTATGAAACACAAAATTTCATTGGTTTGGAATTTGTTTGATGGTCACATTGACACAGGTGTCACAGTTAGTAAATGACATACATGATAAAAGGTGTTGATGTGTGATGATATAGGTTAATGATGCATGCTATGTGTTGTTATTTCGGATGATGATGTTATATATGATGATGAAATGTTGTCTTGGTATATATAATATGTGATTGATCATGAATGGTTGTAATCGGCTCTATATGGGTTTGAATCCGAATGGTTTGGTTATGCTTAGGTATGAATGAGGAGGTTTGTGTTCAATGAAATCGGATTAACATATGTTGAGGATAAATCTTGTGTAAGTATGCTATTGTATTGATTGAATGTGCTAGATGTAGGAGCCGATGATGTCGTCAACTCGAGTTCATGCTAGGATAGATTTTCTTGATAAAGCATGTTATGATAAAAACCCTAAAATGATGAACTACTTGAATGAATGATGAACAACATGAATATGAATTGAAGGTGCCTTGAATATTTGAAAAACTTGTAGTTTGATCCATTTCGATTAATTGTTAGACAAAGAAACATGTTTGTGCATTGTCATTGGCTAGTACACCATATCATGAAATGGAAATTCTATTGGATAGTACACTGTGTAGAATCAGCAGATGATGGGAGTCGAGACCCACAGTCTCGACTCGAGACCACACCACATCGGCACAAAAACAGCATAACTCGAGATCATGGTTGCAGGTCTTGTTGCGACTCGAGACATGACTCGAGACCGCCCAGTTTCGAGTGATGGATGTATGACCCGAGACCTCCTCAGTTGCGACTCGAGATCTTGTAGGCTACAACTCGAGACCGCACAGTCTCGACTCGGGACCTCTAGTCTCGACTCGAGACCATATACACGTGCACACTGTTTTGGACTTGCATGCTACTACGAGCCCAATTAATTGGGCTGCACACTTGGACTTTGCTTATTTACGTAGATGAGGCTATTGGATGTGTTTGTACCCTGTTGATTAACCGAAGTGTTTATACGTGTGTGCCATGATCAATACATGTATGCCAATGTGTGTAGAAAACATACGTGCACTACCTAAATACGAACCTGACTTGTGTGGTACAACTATGTTAGGACGTGGTTGACCACGATATAGCTTGATTGGCCTTTCTGTGTATCTACCGAGCAAACCAAGGTGAGTTCACACCCTCTACAAAGCATGGGATTCCCAGGGTTGGGAATGGGGTTAAGGAACATGGATTCCTCGTCCTTACTTGGGTAGGACAGTATTGGCTCAGGAATATAATTCCTCGTCCTCATGGACAGATAACTCGTACTAGACCAAAACTCTATCACGAAGTCCCTCCTTTTTATATCGACATAATCGCTGGGCCAATGGCGAGCGGTCATTAGTTAGATAGCGCTATTTAGGTCTGACAAGCCTCACACCGTGCCGCAGAGGATGGGCGTGAACTAATGGATCTGGGCACGTCAATGATGATAAACATTGACAGTTCAGGGCACATAAACATGACTACAGTCAGCAGTCGATATGGTAACGAGTCTAGTGTATACATGGGGTAGCCCCCACGGCCGAAATGCCAGATAACTAACATGGGGTAGCCCCCACGGCTGTATTGCCAGGATAAATGGGTAAACAAATCACGTTTTCAACTATGGGGTAACCCCCACGGCAGGATGCCAGTTAAAGGAAACTGTTTTCGGAACAACTTAAAAATGAACACCCAACAGTGAACTCACTCAACTTGTTGTTGACTCGTTATTACATGCTTTGCAGGACAATAGGTACTTAGCTGGAGCTTGCATGGAAGAGAGTCATTGTGGGACATGGACAGCTGGGTACCATGTTAAACTTTGAAACAATTAAACTTATGTTTTGGTTCTTAAACGTTATGCTTCCGCTTGCAACTTAAATTATGTTTTGGTTGGACACCAATTGTATTGGTTGAACTTTTATAATTACTTGCTTGCTTGTTCAATATGATTGGTGGCTGGATCCTGGTCAGTCACGCCTCCAAGCGGTGATACTCCGCAGGTGGATTTTGGGGGTGTGACAGATTAGTATCAGAGCCATTGGTTATAGTGAACTTGGTTTTAATAAGGGGAAAGAGTTTTATTAAAATTAGACTATAACCTATACAATGCTCTACGGTCCACAACGACGCTTCACTCCACATGCAAGGCTCAACATTCTAGGTGATATGATCTGTGTATATATTGCCTACTTGTTAGTTACATAGTACATTGCTCATGGTATGCTTGGTTAGTATAACTACTGTTGCTTGAACACGTGTGTGCTTACTCCCTTCTGCCATCGCACTTTCGCGAACCTCTCTCACTCATGTTTCCCTCTTGTATGAAGATCATGAGTGGACGCGTTAACATGACTCAAGCCCAGTTGACGTCTCTGATTAACGAACGAGTTGCTGTGGCACTTGCAGCTGCACACGCAGGAGGTATATCCTGCAGTCCAAACTCATTCTAGGATCTTTAGATCCTACTCTCGTGAACCAACCTTTGTGTTAAACTCTGTCCTTTCTTTCACCCACAACAGGTCAACATGCTCAGCCACCTGTGTGCACCTTTAAAACTTTTATGGACTGCCGACCAACTACTTTTAGCGGCACTGAAGGAGCTGTAGTTCTCCTCCACTGGTTTGAGAAACTAGAATCTGTGTTCGAAATGTGTGAATGCCCTGAGGCACGCAGGGTGAAGTATGCTACCGGTACTCTTGAGGGTTTAGCTCTCACATGGTGGAATGCTCAGGTCCAAATGCTGGGGCTGGTTGCTGCTAACGCCACCCCATGGAACAATTCTAAACAGATGATCAAGGAAGAATACTGCAGTCGTGATGACATTCATAAGCTGGAAGTCGAGTTCTTCAACCTCAAGATGACGGGGTCAGAAATTGAGGCATTTACAAAGAGATCGAATGAGCTGGCATTACTGTGTCCCACTATGGTGGACCCTACTATTAAGCGTATTGAACTTTATCTCAAGGGCCTAGTGCCAGAAATCCAAAGTCATGTGACTTCAGCAAACCTCGCCACCTACCAGCAGGTTGTTCAGCTGGCTCACCGCCTCACTGATCAGGCGGTGGAGCAGAACAGGTTACCAAAACGTATTAGTGCTACAGCTACCTCTGAAACTCCCAGCGACAACAAACGTAAATGGGATGGGGCTTCAAGTAAGGGTTCGACTTCTGTCCAGTCTCAGTCTCAGCAGAGGAGGACTGATGACTACAAGAGCCCCCGTCCGCAATCATCTGGTGGTCAAAGTCATGGTGGGTACAAAGGGAATCACCCAAAGTGCAATCGCTGCAACCTACACCACAGCGGTCCATGCACCAGGGGTAACTGCCACCGGTGCAACAAGCCAGGTCACGCCGCCAAGGACTGCAGAAGCTTATACCCCACAAACCAGAATCGTCAGGAACAACAAGCTCAACAGAATCCACGCCAGCAGCAGCAGCAGCAAGGTAACAACAAAGGATGCTTTCAGTGTGGAGCTGAAGGCCACTTCAAGAAAGATTGTCCCCAACTGAACAGGAACCAGAACAACAACAACAATAATCAGGGGAATGGCAACAATGGGAACAACAACAACAACAATGGTGCCAGGGGGCGGGTGTTCGTGATTGGCCAAGGTGAAGCAAGGAATGACCCCAATGTTGTGACGGGTAAGTTCCTTCTCGACGACTTTTATGTTACAGTTTTATTTGATTCGGGTGCCGATACTAGCTACGTGTCACTAGAAGTTAGTCAAATGCATAAGCGTATTCCAACTCCCTTGAACAACAAGCACACTGTAGAGCTAGCAAATGGTAAGAGTTTAGAGGCCGCACACGTAGTCAAGGGTTGTAAACTTGTTCTTGCTAACCAGACCTTCTCTATCGACCTTATTCCTATTGTCTTGGGTAGTTTCGACATTGTCATTGGAATGGATTGGTTATCCCAACACCGAGCAGAGATCCTTTGCAACGAGAAGATTGTTCGTATTCCTAGTTCCGGTGATGAACCTCTCATGATTCGTGGTGACAAGAAGGGTACTGTTGAGAACGTCATCTCTTTCCTTAAGGCTCAGAAGTGCTTGCGAAAGGGCCACACTGCCATTTTGGCTCTCGTTACTGACACCTCGAAGAAAGAGAAGAAGATAGAAGATTTTCCAATTGTACGCGACTATCCTGAGGTATTTCCTGAGGAATTACCTGGTCTTCCGCCTCATCGCCAAGTTGAGTTTCAGATTGAACTAGCTCCTGGAGCTGCGCCTATAGCTCGTGCATCGTATCGTTTAGCTCCATCAGAGTTGGAGGAACTCTCTACGCAACTACAAGAACTCTTGGATAAGGGTTTTATTCGTCCTAGCTCATCGCCCTGGGGAGCTCCAGTGCTATTTGTGAAGAAGAAGGACGGTACCTTTAGAATGTGTATCGACTATCGTGAACTCAACAAGGTAACCGTGAAGAATCGTTATCCTCTACCGCGTATTGACGACTTGTTCGACCAGCTGCAAGGGTCGAGTTACTATTCAAAGATTGATTTGAGATCAGGATATCACCAGCTGAGAGTCCGGGAAGAGGACGTCTCCAAAACAGCTTTTAGAACTCGATATGGACACTATGAGTTTTTGGTCATGCCTTTTGGGCTGACAAACGCACCTGCGATTTTCATGGACTTGATGAATCGAGTGTGCAAACCTTACCTGGACAAGTTCGTTATAGTCTTCATTGAAGACATCCTGATCTATTCTAAGAGTCAGGAGGAACACGAGCAGCATCTGCGACTTATTTTGGAACTCCTTCGAACGGAACAGCTTTACGCAAAGTTCTCGAAATGCGACTTCTGGCTTCGTGAAGTCCATTTCCTAGGCCACGTGGTAAACAAGGATGGGATTCACGTTGATCCATCCAAGGTAGACTCAATTAAGAACTGGCCTGCACCTCGTACACCAACGGAAATTCGCCAATTCTTGGGTTTGGCAGGTTACTACAGGAGATTCATAAAGGATTTTTCTAAGATTGCACAGCCTCTCACCTCACTAACGCAGAAAGGCGTTGTTTATCGATGGGGAAATGCACAGGAATTAGCATTTCAGCATTTAAAGGATAGACTTTGCAGCGCACCTATCCTTTCCTTACCAGAGGGCACAGACGACTTCGTGGTCTACTGCGACGCTTCAATTCAGGGTCTTGGTTGTGTACTGATGCAACGGGATAAGGTTATCGCCTACGCCTCACGCCAACTCAAGGTTCATGAAAGAAACTACACTAAGCATGACTTAGAGTTGGGAGCTGTATTTTTTTGCACTTAAGATATGGCGACACTACTTGTACGGTATCAAGTGTGCCATCTACACCGACCACAGGAGCCTCGAGCACATCTTCAAACAGAAGGAACTAAATATGCGACAACGACGATGGGTCGAGCTACTGAATGACTATGAGTGCTCGATCAGGTACCACCCAGGCAAAGCCAATGTTCTGGCTGACGCCCTCAGTCGAAAGGACACTGCGCCTAAGCGCGTACGAGCTTTGCAACTCACAATACATTCTAGTCTTCCTTCCCAAATACGAGACGCTCAGATAGAAGCATTAAAACCAGAAAACGTCAGGGCTGAAGCCCTACGCGGCTCAAGGCAACGCTTAGAACAGAAGGAAGACGGTGCTTACTACATAACGGGACGTATTTGGGTCCCACTCTATGGCAACCTACAAGAGCTTGCCACAGTTCTGAAGTAAAACGTGCATCTCGATCTGAGATAATAGAGGTGGGCACCCCGTGCCTCGAAACAACTTCCTTGAGATATACTTCTGCTAGAGTGGAGAATTTATCCGTCTCCTTGATAGCCAAGAAGTGAGCAGACTTCGTGAGTCGATCCACGATCACCCAAATAGTATCGTTTCCGCGCTGGGATCTAGGCAGGCCAGTAACGAAATCCATGGAAATTTGCTCCCATTTCCATTGTGGTATCTCTGGTTGTTGGAGTAGGCCTGAGGGTTTTTGGTATTCCGTTTTGACTCTCGCACAAGTCAAACACTTGCTGACGTAAGTTGCTATGTGGGCCTTCATGCTAGGCCACCAATACGTAGTTTTAATATCGTGGTACATCTTATCCGATCCAGGGTGTACCGAGTAGCGAGACTTGTGTGCCTCATCCATCACAAGCTCTCGTAGGTTGCCATAGAGTGGGACCCAAATACATCCCATTACGTAGTAAGCACCGTCTTCCTTCTGTTCTAAGCGTTGCCTTGAGCCGCGTAGGGCTTCAGCCCTGACGTTTTCTGGTTTTAATGCTTCTATCTGAGCGTCTCGTATTTGGGAAGGAAGACTAGAATGTATTGTGAGTTGCAAAGCTCGTACGCGCTTAGGCGCAGTGTCCTTTCGACTGAGGGCGTCAGCCACAACATTGGCTTTGCCTGGGTGGTACCTGATCGAGCACTCGTAGTCATTCAGTAGCTCGACCCATCGTCGTTGTCGCATATTCAGTTCCTTCTGTTTGAAGATGTGCTCGAGGCTCCTGTGGTCGGTGTAGATGGCACACTTGGTACCGTACAAGTAGTGTCGCCATATCTTAAGTGCAAAAACAACAGCTCCCAGCTCTAAGTCGTGCGTAGTGTAGTTTCTTTCATGAACCTTGAGTTGGCGTGAGGCGTAGGCGATAACCTTATCCCGTTGCATCAGTACACAACCAAGACCCTGAATTGATGCGTCGCAGTAGACCACGAAGTCGTCTGTGCCCTCTGGTAAGGAAAGGCTAGGTGCGCTGCAAAGTCTATCCTTTAAATGCTGAAATGCTAATTCCTGTGCATTTCCCCATCGATAAACAACGCCTTTCTGCGTTAGTGAGGTGAGAGGCTGTGCAATCTTAGAAAAATCCTTTATGAATCTCCTGTAGTAACCTGCCAAACCCAAGAATTGGCGAATTTCCGTTGGTGTACGAGGTGCAGGCCAGTTCTTAATTGAGTCTACCTTGGATGGATCAACGTGAATCCCATCCTTGTTTACCACGTGGCCTAGGAAATGGACTTCACGAAGCCAGAAGTCGCATTTCGAGAACTTTGCGTAAAGCTGTTCCGTTCGAAAGAGTTCCAAAATAAGTCGCAGATGCTGCTCTTGTTCCTCCTGACTCTTAGAATAGAGCAGGATGTCGTCAATGAAGACTATAACGAACTTGTCCAGGTAAGGTTTGCACACTCGATTCATCAAGTCCATGAAAATCGCAGGTGCGTTTGTCAGCCCAAAAGGCATTACCAAAAACTCATAGTGTCCAAATCGAGTTCTAAAAGCTGTTTTGGAGACGTCCTCTTCCCGGACTCTCAGCTGGTGATATCCTGATCTCAAATCAATCTTTGAATAGTAACTCGACCCTTGCAGCTGGTCGAACAAGTCGTCAATACGCGGTAGAGGATAACGATTCTTCACGGTTACCTTGTTGAGTTCACGATAGTCGATACACATTCTAAAGGTACCGTCCTTCTTCTTCACAAATAGCACTGGAGCTCCCCAGGGCGATGAGCTAGGACGAATAAAACCCTTATCCAAGAGTTCTTGTAGTTGCGTAGAGAGTTCCTCCAACTCTGATGGAGCTAAACGATACGGCGCACGAGCTATAGGCGCAGCTCCAGGAGCTAGTTCAATCTGAAACTCAACTTGGCGATGAGGCGGAAGACCAGGTAATTCCTCAGGAAATACCTCAGGATAGTCGCGTACAATTGGAAAATCTTCTATCTTCTTCTCTTTCTTCGAGGTGTCAGTAACGAGAGCCAAAATGGCAGTGTGGCCCTTTCGCAAGCACTTCTGAGCCTTAAGGAAAGAGATGACGTTCTCAACAATACCCTTCTTGTCACCACGAATCATGAGAGGTTCATCACCGGAACTAGGAATACGAACAATCTTCTCGTTGCAAAGGATCTCTGCTCGGTGTTGGGATAACCAATCCATTCCAATGACAATGTCGAAACTACCCAAGACAATAGGAATAAGGTCGATAGAGAAGGTCTGGTTAGCAAGAACAAGTTTACATCCATTGACTACGTGTGCGGCCTCTAAACTCTTACCATTTGCTAGCTCTACAGTGTGCTTGTTGTTCAAGGGAGTTGGAATACGCTTAAGCATTTGACTAACTTCTAGTGACACGTAGCTAGTATCGGCACCCGAATCAAATAAAACTGTAACATAAAAGTCGTCAAGAAGGAACTTACCCGTCACAACATTGGGGTCATTCCTTGCTTCACCTTGGCCAATCACGAACACCCGCCCCCTGGCACCATTGTTGTTGTTGTTGTTGTTCCCATTGTTGCCATTCCCCTGATTATTGTTGTTGTTGTTGTTGTTGTTGTTCTGGTTCCTGTTCAGTTGGGGACAATCTTTCTTGAAGTGGCCTTCAGCTCCACACTGAAAGCATCCTTTGTTGTTACCTTGCTGCTGCTGCTGCTGGCGTGGATTCTGTTGAGCTTGTTGTTGCTGACGATTCTGGTTTGCGGGGTATAAGCTTCTGCATTCCTTGGCGACGTGACCTGGCTTGTTGCACCGGTGGCAGTTACCCCTGGTGCATGGCCCGCTGTGGTGTAGGTTGCAGCGATTGCACTTTGGGTGATTCCCTTTGTACCCACCATGACTTTGACCACCAGATGATTGCGGACTGGGGCTCTTGTAGTCATCAGTCCTCCTCTGCTGAGACTGAGACTGGACAGAAGTCGAACCCTTACTTGAAGCCCCATCCCATTTACGTTTGTTGTCGCTGGGAGTTTCAGAGGTAGCTGTAGCACTAATACGTTTTGGTAACCTGTTCTGCTCCACCGCCTGATCAGTGAGGCGGTGAGCCAGCTGAACAACCTGCTGGTAGGTGGCGAGGTTTGCTGAAGTCACATGACTTTGGATTTCTGGCACTAGGCCCTTGAGATAAAGTTCAATACGCTTAATAGGAGGGTCCACCATAGTGGGACACAGTAATGCCAGCTCATTCGATCTCTTTGTAAATGCCTCAATTTCTGACCCCGTCATCTTGAGGTTGAAGAACTCGACTTCCAGCTTATGAATGTCATCACGACTGCAGTATTCTTCCTTGATCATCTCTTTAGAATTGTTCCATGGGGTGGCGTTAGCAGCAACCAGCCCCAGCATTTGGACCTGAGCATTCCACCATGTGAGAGCTAAACCCTCGAGAGTACCGGTAGCATACTTCACCCTGCGCGCCTCAGGGCATTCACACATTTCGAACACAAATTCTAGTTTCTCAAACCAGTGGAGGAGACCTACAGCTCCTTTAGTGCCGCTAAAAGTAGTTGGTCGGCAGTCCATAAAAGTTTTAAAGGTGCACACAGGTGGCTGAGCATGTTGACCTGTTGTGGGTGAAAGAAAGGACAGAGTTTAACACAAAGGTTGGTTCACGAGAGTAGGATCTAAAGATCCTAGAATGAGTTTGGACTGCAGGATATACCTCCTGCGTGTGCAGCTGCAAGTGCCGCAGCAACTCGTTTGTTAATCAGAGCCGTCAACTGGGCTTGAGTCATGTTAACGCGTCCACTCATGATCTTCATACAAGAGGGAAACATGAGTGAGAGAGGTTCGCGAAAGTGCGATGGCAGAAGGGAGTAAGCATACACGTGTTCAAGCAACAGTAGTTATACTAACCAAGCATACCATGATCAATGTACTATGTAACTAACAAGTAGGCAATATATACACAGATCATATCACCTAGAATGTTGAGCCTTGCATGTGGAGTGAAGCGTCGTTGTGGACCGTAGAGCACTGTACAGGTTATAGTCTGATTTTAATAAAACTCTTTCCCCTTATTAAAACCAAGTTCACTATAACCAATGGCTCTGATACCAATCTGTCACACCCCCAAAATCCACCTGCGGAGTATCACCGCTTGGAGGCGTGACTGACCAGGATCCAGCCACCAATCATATTGAACAAGCAAGCAAGTAATTATAAAAGTTCAACCAATACAATTGGTGTCCAACCAAAACATAATTTAAGTTGCAAGCGGAAGCATAACGTTTAAGAACCAAAACATAAGTTTAATTGTTTCAAAGTTTAACATGGTACCCAGCTGTCCATGTCCCACAACGACTCTCTTCCATGCAAGCTCCAGCTAAGTACCTATTGTCCTGCAAAGCATGTAGTAACGAGTCAACAACAAGTTGAGTGAGTTCACTGTTGGGTGTTCATTTTTAAGTTGTTCCGAAAACAGTTTCCTTTAACTGGCATCCTGCCGTGGGGGTTACCCCATAGTTGAAAACGTGATTTGTTTACCCATTTATCCTGGCAATACAGCCGTGGGGGCTACCCCATGTTAGTTATCTGGCATTTCGGCCGTGGGGGCTACCCCATGTATACACTAGACTCGTTACCATATCGACTGCTGACTGTAGTCATGTTTATGTGCCCTGAACTGTCAATGTCTATCATCATTGACGTGCCCAGATCCATTAGTTCACGCCCGTCCTCTGCGGCACGGTGTGAGGCTTGTCAGACCTAAATAGCGCTATCTAACTAATGACCCGCTCGCCATTGGCCCGGCGATTATGTCGATATGAAAAGGAGGGACTTCGTGATAGAGTTTTGGTCTAGTACGAGTTATCTGTCCATGAGGACGAGGAATTATATTCCTGAGCCAATACTGTCCTACCCAAGTAAGGACGAGGAATCCATGTTCCTTAACCCCATTCCCAACCCTGGGAATCCCATGCTTTGTAGAGGGTGTGAACTCACCTTGGTTTGCTCGGCAGATACACAGAAAGGCCAATCAAGCTATATCGTGGTCAACCACGTCCTAACATAGTTGTACCACACAAGTCAGGTTCGTATTTAGGTAGTGCACGTATGTTTTCTACACACATTGGCATACATGTATTGATCATGGCACACACGTATAAACACTTCGGTTAATCAACAGGGTACAAACACATCCAATAGCCTCATCTACGTAAATAAGCAAAGTCTAAGTGTGCGGCCCAATTAATTGGGCTCGTAGTAGCATGCAAGTCCAAAACAGTGTGCACGTGTAAATGGTCTCGAGTCGAGACTAGAGGTCCCGAGTCGAGACTGTGCGGTCTCGAGTTGTAGCCTACAAGATCTCGAGTCGCAACTGAGGAGGTCTCGGGTCATACATCCATCACTCAAAACTGGGCGGTCTCGAGTCATGTCTCGAGTCGCAACAAGACCCGCAACCATGATCTCGAGTTATGCTGTTTTTGTGCCGATGTGGTGTGGTCTCGAGTCGAGACTGTGGGTCTCGACTCCCATCATCTGCTGATTCTACACAGTGTACTATCCAATAGAATTTCCATTTCATGATATGGCGTACTAGCCAATGACAATGCACAAACATGGTTCTTTGTCTAACAATTAATCGAAATGGATCAAACTACAAGTTTTTCAAATATTCAAGGCACCTTCAATTCATATTCATGTTGTTCATCATTCATTCAAGTAGTTCATCATTTTAAGGTTTTTATCATAACATGCTTTATCAAGAAAATCTATCCTAGCATGAACTCGAGTTGACGACATCATCGGCTCCTACATCTAGCACATTCAATCAATACAATAGCATACTTACACAAGATTTATCCTCAACATATGCTAATCCGATTTCATTGAACACAAACCTCCTCATTCATACCTAAGCATAACCAAACCATTCGGATTCAAACCCATATAGAGCCGATTACAACCATTCATGATCAATCACATATTATATATACCAAGACAACATTTCATCATCATATATAACATCATCATCCGAAATAACAACATATAGCATGCATCATTAACCTATATCATCACACATCAACACCTTTTATCATGTATGTCATTTACTAACCAAGCATTGTAACATCTAGAAACATAAAACACTAACCGGATGGTGTTTGGGTTTGAAGAATCAATGAACCAAATGCCGAGTGATGATCCCGAGTTTGATCCGACAGTTTTGGGGGCTATCGGTTGAATCCGAGAGAGGTGAGGAGAGGTTTGTGGTGGTGTTCTAGAGTTTTAGAGAGAGAGAGAGAGAGTGTGTGTAGGAGAGTGTGGGAGTGAGATGTGGATGATGGCATGGTTTCCGTATCAAATGGTGCACCTTATGGGCTTTCGGGTGGGCTAAGGGAGGTGCGACCCAACTGTTCACTCGAGGCTAGGTGGTCTCGAGTCGGGTCCTTGTGTCTCGGGTTACATAAACACACGCATACATACAAGCACAACACATAATCACATAAATTCACTTATATCATTCATTAAACCAACAAGTCAATTAGTCACATAACGTTCAAGCATGTTACATGAAGATACAACGAAGGGTTCTAAATTACGAGTTGTCACATTATCCCCAAGTTGAAAGAAATTTCGTCCCAAAATTTGGTAAGTACTCACTGAGGAAGCTAGTTAAGTTGTATGGTTTTCACTGGTTTTCCTGGGGTGTCACAATATTAAGCTGAGGCGGGCCGCGTAGGACCTCACCCCAAGCTCACGCGGGCGATATCAAGGCTGAACCTTGACTCCTGTGAAATTATAAGTTAAGGCGGGCCGCGTAAGCTCACCTTAACTCTTACGCGGGCCGTGTGAGATCATCAAACGCGGAGACACCAGAGGCCGACACGTGTCGACATCGTGGCGGACCTACAAGCTGACCCAGCTAAGTTATGCTGTTGACTGGAGTCAACGCGGGCCGCGTAAGGCTTAGCCTTGTGTTACGCGGGCCACGAGAGGACGAGATATCAGCACTATATAAGAAGGCCATCGGGTTTCACTTTCCGTCATTCACAATTCAATTCTCAATCTCAATTTCTGTAGAAAAGTTATAATACTCGGGTATTATACCCCTAATTAGCGAGGTTCTGCTCCGTTATAAGTATTATAACCCCAGTTTCGTAACAGTTACGCTGCCCGATTGATTTATGGTTCCGTAACAACTGTCGTGGTTCTGCCCGACGTAGTTATTGGAATGCCGTCTCGGGGAGGGTATCATTAATATTTGCAAAGGGTTATGATACTAACCGATGTACATTTGTATAAATTATAGATTATTCCCAGGAAACCCTTACGCGAAGTCTAAGATAGCAATGTGAATTTATCCTCTTTTTGTTCACCTTTTTGGAATATTTTACAAAACCTTAACTATTTTACAATGTGATTAAGCGGTGATTGAGTCTTTGTAGTTCTTCAATTACTGCCGGTATGTTGGGGTTTTGTATACAAAATGTACTACACTGTGAGTAGTAAGTCGGGATGACAATACGTTACCATTGGACAATGAGTTAGCCAATGTGTAATATGACCCACAAGTCAGGATTGACAGTACTAATGGAGTAATTGTGTAGAAATAAACAATGTGATCGCTCTCAATACTGTTTTAATTGATAAAATGTTTCTTGATTAAATTGGGATTCACTCACCAGTATTTCCGACTGACAAATGTTTTTAAAACCAGTTTCAGGTAACACAATGTGACAGCCAATTAGTAAAAAGCCAGGTGGAGAGCACTGAAGGCTTGGGAAAAATGTGGCTATAAAAGTTACCTAATAGACGATGTTTTAAATTCAATAAAATAGGGTTTATCCCTATAATTGTATTGTAATGAGAAACTTGGGTTTTACCCATGATATGATTAATATCAAATATGGTGGTTTTACTCTGATAAACATTTCCTAACTACGGTCCTTATGTAATTTCCGCTGCAAGATTAAATAACTGATACCACCAAAATTCTGAGCTCGCGTCCGCCCGTTCCCGGGACTCAGGGATCGGGGGTTGGGACAGAAGGTGGTATCAGAGCCTAGCCACTGGTCTAAGCCAAAGAAGTGTTCTGCTGACACTTAAAATTCTAAATTTTATGTTAGGAAATAAATTACCGAAATACGTGCATAACTATATTTATTTGTTATGTGTTATTTGACTATTTGTTAGCTTACAGTATGAGTGATCAAGGACCCTCATACATGAGTCGTCAGTTGTCTGATTCACCTAAGAGTGAAGGTACTTCTTCACAGCCTGCCCTTTCTGGGTATTCTGCTGATCAGGAAGAATGAGTGTTTGCTTTTAGAGCTCAGTTAGAAGAGCCATTCCCTCATAAGAAACGAGGATGGTTCAGTAAGGAAGCCTTTGCTCGTAGGAAAAGAATGCGAAAGTTGCAACAGCAAAGAGTTTTAGCAGCCACTAAGCGAAAGACAGATGCCCATACACAGGATATGCTTAATAGAAGCCTAGCCAATTTTCATATCCTAGCTACAACTGCAGCTGACCCAAGTCTGGAACAATTAGTAGCACCCCAATCACAACCACAAATCCCAGACCAACCCATGGAAATAGAAAACCCTGAAAACCAAGTGGAGATGCATGACTTCAACCCAGAAGAAATCCCCAGGGTACCTGCACCAAACCCCCTAGACCCAAATTACGACCCCTGGTGGGATGATAATAGGGACTTTGTGCAACGTTACCCTATTCATGAAGACACACCCGTACAGAACATAGGAGCCTATCCAGGTATGGACCCTTTAGATCCCTATTACCACGATGATTATATTAGGGAGATCATAGAAGATCCTTACCGATTTCAGGCACTTTCACCCCCATATCAGGAACCCGCACCCCAGATTCCAAACCCAGTCCGAGAACCTGCACCCCCAATGAGTACAGAAAACGTACAAGAACTTAGGACTTTTAGGGAGGAAATTTTAGAGAGCAGTGAGAGAATGCGTCAGGTGGGAGAGCGTCTCGTATGGAAATACGATGAACGCAATATGGATTTTTGGATAAATTCATATCCGTGAATGTGAGAATGGAGGAAACGGTAGTAGTAATAATAATAATAATAATATAATAGAATAAAATAATAAAATAAAATAGGTGTGTACGGATGCATATTACTATTAGTGTGATTCTATTTCTGTTGGTATTGTAATTTTATTTCAGTAATAGTGTGTAATAGACGCATAGTATATGGAAATAGAGTACAAGTCGCAATGATCGACGCTTTTGGCTAGATTACGTGCCATGTGATTAACTATAGTAAATATTATCTTGTGATATTAATTACTGGTAAATGTTTAAAATTCAGATGGCCGACGAAGGAAATCAAGGAAATCTGAATAACGATAACCAGAGTAACATTAACGTGGTTAATGAAAATCCAAGCATCAATAACAATGGAAATCAAGTGGATAATAGTGTTATCCAACACATAGTGGCACAAGGAATTATAGATGCAATGCCATTTATTCTTCAAACGGTTCAAGAAGCGAATAATAAAAGTAAACATAGCAGTAAGCGACCAATTGAACCGGAACACAGTGTGAACAATGGCCCTGTCCTTCAAATGCCTATTCCCAAAAGAAGAAGAACCATGCCTTACGGTTGTTCTTACAAAGAATTTTGGTCTTGTAAACCAATAGAATTCTCGGGCAATGAAGAATCCATTGCAGCTCTACGCTGGATAGAAAAGGCTGAGGCTGTTTTGAAAATAAGTAAATGTGCGGAAGAGGACAAGATAATGTTTGCTTCCAATCTATTTAAGAATTCAGCATTAGAATGGTGGAACACTATCCTTCAGTCTAGAGGAAGTGATAGGGTTTATAGTATGGATTGGGAAGAATTTAGGAATATGGTAGAAAGGAAATTCTGCCCTCCTAATGAAAAGGAATAGATAGCAAACAAATTCCTAAACCTTAGGATGACTGGAGTGGATAGTAAGGGATACACTAAAATATTCTTCGAATATGCTAGAATAGTGCCAACTCTTGCTTCACCAGAACCAGTGTTAATCTCCCGTTATATTTGGGGATTAATTGGAGAGATTAGACATCTAGTCATGGCAGCTAGACCTCAAACTATAGAAGAAACTGTAGAACTAGCCAATACCTTGATAGATGAATTAATCCGTACTAGAGAAGAAGACCAGAGGAGGAACCTAACCCAAAGGCTTACTCAAGAATTCCGTTCTGGAAATTACAATCGTAGGAATATGGGTTCTACCTCTGCACCATACTGCAAGGTCTGCAAGAAAAAGAATTCGGGAAAATACTCCACTCTCTGCAATTATTGCAAGATGCCAGGACACAAGGAAGAAAATTGCAGGAAGAAATCCAGTAATGGATTATGCTTCAACTGTGGAGAAAAAGGTCATATCAGGCCAAACTGTTCGAAATTAGCTCCAGCTACAAACAACAAGAATACTAAAAATGCTAGAGCATTTGTTCTGACTGCAGATGAAGCTAATATGATTCCAGATGTCATAGCTGGTACATTTTTAGTTAATGATATTTTTGCTAAAGTATTATTTGACTCTGGTGCAAACCAAAGCTTTATTAATACATCGTTTTGCAAATTTTTAAATCAGTCATTAACTAAACTACCACATGAATGCTTAGTAGAGACAGCCAATGGAGAAACCGTTAGAATTTCTGAAATCTTCCAGGGAGCAAGCATAGAAATTTTAAATCAGAAATTTATTGCAAACCTTTATCCTATGAATCTGGCAGGATTTGATGTTGTTTTAGGAATGGATTGGTTAATAGCCAATAAAGCCAGTATTTTATGTGATCAAAAGTCAATACAAGTAAATTCACCAAAAGGTAAAACGATCACAATTAAAGGAGATAAGCCATTTAGATCCACGAAATTCATCTCTGTGATGAAAACTGCAAGTTCTATAAGAAAAGGTTCTATAGTGTATTTGATTTCTATAATCACTAACACTAAAGGAAAAGAACTAAAAGACATTCCAGTAGTATCTCAGTTTTCAGATGTCTTTCCAGAAGAATTATCAGGACTACCACCCGACAGAGAAGTTGAATTCAGGATTCATCTACTACCAGGAACAGCACCAATTGCCAAAGCACCCTACCGTTTGGCACCCACTGAAATGCAGGAACTAAAGAAACAATTAGATGAATTATTGGAAAAGGGATTCATACAGCCAAGTTCGTCGCCATGGGGAGCGCCAATACTGTTCGTTAAAAAGAAGGACGGATCAATGCGTATGTGCATTGACTACCGTGAATTAAACAAGGTCACGATTAAGAATCGGTACCCATTACCAAGAATCGATGATCTGTTTGATCAGCTGCAAGGAGCTCGATTTTTCTCTAAAATTGATTTAAGGTCAGGATATCATCAATTAAAGGTACAGGAAGAGGACATTCCTAAGACCGCATTCAGAACGATGTATGGCCATTATGAATTTACTGTCATGCCATTTGGTTTAACCAATGCCCCAGCTGCATTTATGGACATGATGAACCGAATATGTAAGCCATATTTGGATAAATTCATAATTGTCTTTATAGATGATATTCACTCTAAGAGTAAAGAGGATCATGCAAAGCATTTGCACGCACTTTTAAGTTTATTAAGAAAGGAAAAGCTTTATGCTAAGTTTTCAAAGTGCGAATTTTGGTTAGAACAAGTACAATTCCTTGGACA
Organism: Helianthus tuberosus; assembly: GCA_030545235.1. Classification (NCBI taxonomy): domain Eukaryota; kingdom Viridiplantae; phylum Streptophyta; class Magnoliopsida; order Asterales; family Asteraceae; genus Helianthus; species Helianthus tuberosus. Next base: position 165,327,316 of record CM060406.1, read on the forward strand.
CTTAGTCAATCATGAAGGAATTCATGTAGATCCAACAAAGATTGAGGCAATTACCAAATGGAAAACCCATGAATCACCAATCGAGGTTAGAAGTTTCTTAGGATTAGCCGGTTATTATAGAAGGTTTATTCAAGATTTTTTCTAGAATAGCCATTCCCTTAACTAAGCTAACCTGTAAATCTGTTAAGTTTGAATGGGGAGTAAAACAAGAAGAAGCCTTTAGAATCCTTAAGCAAAGATTAACCCATACACCCATACTAGCATTACCAGAAGGAGCTGAAGACTTTGTAGTCTATTGTGATGCTTCCAAATTAGGCTATGAATGTGTATTGATGCAACGACAAAAGTTTATAGCTTACGCATCTAGACAACTTAAGAATCATGAAGAGAGTTATTCCACCCATGATTTAGAGTTAGGAGCTATAATTTTTGCTCTTAAGATTTGGAGACATTACCTTTATGGTAGTAAGTTTATCATATTCACTGATCATAAGAGTTTAAGGTATATTTTCAAACAAAAGGAATTGAATATGAGACAAAGACGCTGGATGGAGATGCTTAGTGATTATGATTGTGATATCCAGTATCATGAAGGAAAAGCATATGTAGTAGCAGATGCTTTAAGCCGAAAGTATCATGAAAAGCCAAAAAGGGTACGTTCTCTTAAATTAAATCTGCAAATAGATTTAAATGATCAGATAAGAGAAGCACAAGAATCAGTAATCAAGGATGATTCTGAAAAATTAAAAGGTATGCTAAAAGAATTGGAACAAGGAATAGATGGAATTTGGAGATTCCATAAAAAGAGAATGTGGATACCTAAATTAGGAAATCTACGTCATCGTATATTAGAAGAAGCCCATAAGTCTAAGTATACGATGCATCCAGGAAATGATAAAATGTACCAGGATTTAAGGAAAAATTTCTGGTGGATAGGAATGAAAAAGGACATAGCAGCCTATGTTTCTAAATGTTTAACTTGTTCACAAGTTAAAGCTGAACACCAGAAAACCTCAGGTTTGTTACAGCAATTAGAAATACCAGTGTGGAAATGGGAATTGATAACAATGAATTTTGTTACTAAATTACCTAAAACAAAGAAAGGAAATGATACAATCTGGGTGATTGTAGATAGGCTAACCAAGTCAGCTCATTTCCTACCAATGAAGGAAACAATTAGTATGGAACAATTATCTAAATTATATGTAAATGAAATTGTTTCTTTACATGGCATTCCTTTATCAATTGTTTCTGATAGAGATAGTCGATTTACCTCTCATTTTTGGTCAAGTTTCCAAAAGGCAATGGGAACCAAGTTAAAATTAAGTACAGCTTATCATCCTCAAACGGATGGACAAAGCGAAAGGACAAATCAGACAATGGAAGATATGCTTAGAGCTTGTGTAATTGATTTTGGAGGTAATTGGGATGATCACTTACCTTTAATAGAATTTTCATATAATAATAGTTATCACACAAGTATCAACGCTGCACCATTCGAAGCACTTTATGGACGAAAGTGCCGAACCCCAGTCTGTTGGGCAGAAATTGGGGAAAAGAAACTATCTGGACCTGAGATAGTACAAGAAACAACTGACAAGATTATTCAAGTCAAGGAACGACTAAAAGCAGCACGTGATAGACAGAAAAGTTATGCTGATAACAGGCGAAAACCATTGGAATTTCAAGTAGGAGATAAAGTATTGTTGAAAGTCTCTCCTTGGAAAGGAATAGTAAGATTCATCAAATGGGGAAAGTTAAGTCCCAGGTATGTTGGACCTTTTAAGATTATTAGAAGAATAGGACCTGTAGCCTATCAGCTACAACTGCCAGAGGAAATGGCAGGAATACATGATGTGTTTCATGTATCTAATCTCAAAAAGTGTTTAGCTGATGAATCACAGATAGTACCTCTTAAGGATATAGAGGTAAATGAACAACTCAAATTTGTAGAAAGGCCTCTACAGATTGATGACAGGAAAGTCATAAATCTCAAGCATAAGAGACTAGCTCTGGTCAAAGTGAAGTGGGACTCCAAAAGAGGACCTGAGTACACATGGGAACTTGAATCTGAAATGCAAAAGAAATATCCGCATTTGTTTCAGTAGATCTCGCGGACGAGCTCTAAAACAAGGTGGGGAGAATGTAACAACCCTCGGTAAAACCAACACCCTTTTAATATTTCCGACACCCTAGTATGTCCCAATATGTCTTTAAATACACCCCGTATGTGAAAACTGAGCCCGAAATATGTTATAACATATGAAATAAATTAAAAACAATAAATATTAAGCTGAGGCGGGCCGCGTAGGACCTCACCCCAAGCTCACGAGAGCGGTATCAAAGCTGAACCTTGACTCCGGTGAAATTATAAGTTAAGGCGGGCCGCGTAAGCTCACCTTAACTCTTACGCGGGCCGTGTGAGATCATCAAACGCGGAGACACCAGAGGCCAACACGTGTCGACATCGTGGCAGACCGACAAGCTGACCCAGCTAACCTATGCTGTTGACTGGAGTCAACGCGGGCTGCGTAAGGCTTAGCCTTGTGTTACGCGGGCCGCGAGAGGACGAGATATCAGCACTATATAAGAAGGCCATCGGGTTTCACTTTCCGTCGTTCACAATTCAATTCTCAATCTTAATTTCTGTAGAAAAGTTATAATACTCGGGTATTATACCCCTAATTAGCGAGGTTCTGCTCCGTTGTAACTATTATAACCCCAGTTTCGTAACAGTTACGCTGCCCGATTGATTTAGGGTTCCGTAACAACTGTCGTGGTTCTGCCCGACGTAGTTGTTGAAATGCCGTCTCGGGGAGGGTATCATTAATATTTGCAAAGGGTTATGATACTAACCAATGTAGATTTGTATAAATTATAGATTATTCCCAGGAAACCCTTACGCGAAGTCTAAGATAGCAATGTGAGTTTATCCTCTTTTTGTTCACCTTTTTGGAATATTTTACAAAACCTTAACTATTTTACAATGTGATTAAGCGGTGATTGAGTCTTTGTAGTTCTTCAATTACTGCCGGTATGTTGGGGTTTTGTATACAAAATGTACTACATTGTGAGTAGTAAGTCGGGATGACAATACGTTACCATTGGACAATGAGTTAGCCAATGTGTAATATGACCCACAAGTCAGGATTGACAGTACTAACGGAGTAATTGTGTAGAAATAAACAATGTGATCGCTCTCAATACTGTTTTAATTGATAAAATATTTCTTGATTAAATTGGGATTCACTCACCAGTATTTTCGACTGAGAAATGTTTTTAAAACGCGTTTCAGGTAACACAATGTGACAGCCAATTAGTAAAAAGCCAGCTGGAGAGCACTGAAGGCTTGGGAAAAATGTGGCTACAAAAGTTACCAAATAAACGATGTTTTAAATTCAATAAAATAGGGTTTATCCCTATAATTGTATTGTAATAAGAAACTTGGGTTTTACCCATGATATGATTAATATCAAATATGGTGGTTTTACTCTGATAAACATTTCCTAACTACGGTCCCGATGTAATTTCCGCTGCAAGATTAAATAACTGATACCACCAAAATTCTGAGCTCGCGTCCGCCCGTTCCCGGGACTCAGGGATCGGGGGTTGCGACATGTCGTTTCTGGCTACAAACGCTTTTGCCTCTTTAGGTGGGTTGGTTTCTCTTTTCTTCTTGTTGTTGTTGTTGGTGTTGTTCAAACAAATACCTTTCTTGAAATTCGAGTACTTTCTATTCCCATCACTTGAAGATTCTACATGAGATTCCTTCTTCTCAGTTCCTTTCACAAACAACTTCTTCATCCTTGCCGCCTCTTCAGTGAGACTGATGGCTAAGGTCACAACCTGGGTGATGGTGGTGGGGTTTGCCGATGTAACCACGCTTCGAATCTCGGGAGCTAAACCCCAGATATAGCCTTCAATATGCTTGAATTCAGGTGTTACAAGATAAGGGATCAAGTGAGATAGGTCGTGAAAACTTTGCGTGCACCCCATAATGTCAGCTCCAACCATGGTAAGGTTCCAGAATTCAGTCTCCTATTTCTGGAGTTCAGCCTGAGAGCAGTATTTCTCCCTCATCCGTTCTTTCAGCTCTTCCCACGTCATTCCATAAGCAGCATCGTCACCCAAAGTTTGCACTTGTAGATTCCACCAAGTAAGTGCCTCATCAACAAACAAACCAGTGACAAAAGTAACTTGCTGATTAGCGGAACATTTGCTTATTCGGATGCTCGAATCCGTTTTCTCAGTCCAACGCACAAAAGCCACGGCACTGTTGGTGCCATCATAGTTCAGTGGCTTGCAGTCTAGAAACTGCTTGCATGTGCATCCTGAATTTTTCATAACCGGATCATGAATGAGAAAATAATGAAACACACAGATAGATTATAAAAAGAATTGTTTAAGTTGTAACAAATCAACAAAATATTATCGTTGACATTGTTTCCTCCAGAAGAACTGCCTTGTCCCTGATCGCCTGATCCGCCTGTGCCACTGCTATTTTCAGCACGGTTCGCCTCATATTGGGCGATTGCTTGAGATATATTTTATTCTAGTAGCAATTTTTGTTCCGCCTCAGTCCTAGGCAATGGATGGGGTGGGGTTGGTTTACCATCCGTGTGCGAACAGCTCTTCTTTTTGGTGCCATGTTCTTCCAAAATGATATAACGATAGAGATTAGGCGGTTATTTAATAATAAACATTTTTTACTAAGTATGTATATATATATTATGTATATAATATAACTAAGCGATCCATCATGCGAATAAATCAATTCATATAAGCAATGAGACATGTATAAACAGATAAATAAAATGTGTCATAAAGAAACACCAAGTTTATATATATATATATATATATATATATATTAAGACAACTTGTTATATAATCGTTTGTAAAGTAAAGAAAAATGTACTCCGGCTACATCACCCGGTCATACAAGTCTAATACATATAAAGTGGTAAACTCTTCCTTCAAATTGAGCGATCTTCATTCTTCTAGTTGTCTACAAAACTTTGATGTGTGGTCTTCATGCACAATAACGGGTAGCTAGCAAATAAAATCTAGGGTGCGGGGGGGATGGTTGTGGAGTCGGGAATGATAAACTGCAGAGCTGGGCGACCTCCTCCTCGAGCTTGTAGACTCGACGAAGCAGAATGCCTATCTGCTGCTCGAGTGTCAGTATGGGTGGTGGAGGTACGGACAGAGGTGTGAGTGGTGGTAGAAGTAGGAGTAGGAGTAGTAGTAGTAGGTGTGGGGGTAGCTGGGACAGTAGAGGTGGCATCATCAGCGGGGTATACCTCACGGCCAATGGCCCGAAGTGCGGAGGAAGTCACTGACTCCTTAGAGTCTGAATCTGAAGATATGTCAACCACAGAAACAACGGTAGAAGCAACCTCTAAGATGCCAACATTGAAGACCTCCCCGTCACCGAGGTCCTCATTAGGGTGGTGTAACAACTCTCATCAAAAGTCTTAAATATTATTTTAATTGTCCAATAGGAAACCCTAATTAAGACACCCAAGTGATTCTGAATAAACCCTAAAATTTTCAGAACAATCGAAATCAGGATCAGGGCCCCTAAAACTCAAGGGGGTTAAACCCTAGTTGATAATATCCAAACAGTTTTACGTGTGATTCGAAAATTAACGAGCGACCAACTCACCTGAGCTACCTGGACACGAGGCTACCCTATGGTAGTAGGGTGTCCCTCGTGCCACGCGACGCGCACAAGAGGACCTCTCGCGACACGCGAGAGGGACAAATTTTAAGTTTAAATAAAGGGGCTTGGGACTTGATATTCTGCGTTCGTTCGACGTTCAAACTCAAAACGTACACTGAGATATTATAGAAACAGTCCCAAAACACATATAATCTCGAAGTTCTGCCGTGATAACAGGGTAATAACCCGATCGCTGCTACGATTCAATGTCCGATCGATTAAAACTATCCAATGGATGTTTAAGTGCTGCCCACATTAGGGTTTATGCTTTGTCATTCGTCGTGAATACGATGGATGTTTAAGTATCGTACTTTGTCATTCGTTGTGAAGGTTTAATCTCATGAGTTATCGTAAATGCTGTATTAGTTACTAACCGAGTTCGTGTGCATGTTATTAAATTTCGGTTAAAAGGCTAAGCTCTGCTCATATAACATCTGCAAAGTGAGTCATTCTCTTTTTATCAAATTAATTTCAAAAGCATGTTTATTTTTCAAGTTATAATTACAGGGATTAAGTCTTTGTAGTCACCAAATTACAGCCGGTATGTGGGGTTTTGTATACATTACTTGATAACCTTCACCATTGGACAACGAGTTAGCCAAGGGGTGATATGACCATAGTCACAGACACCATTGGACTCTGAGGTTACCGATGGATGTTCGAGTGACAAATACTGTGGGTAGTTGGTTGATATATGGAAACATTGTAATCGCTCTTAATACTGTAACTTATAACAAACGCGTCGTTTTAGTAAAAAGAATGATTCACTAGTATTTCCCACTGACAAAACTTTTTCAAACATGTTTCAGGTGATCTGTTGTGATCCAGGAAAAGTGCCACGAAGCACTATAAGCTTAAGGAAGTGGCTCAATATAAAAATAAAGAAACATGTTTTGTAAAATAAAGATTTCTCCGTGAAATCATATGATTGTAAATTACCGGGGTTTATCCCGAATTGTGAAATAAAATAATCGGGAAATTTCAGTTTTAAAAAGATCCTGATAAAGTCTTCCGCTGTCAACTTAATTAAATAAATACCACGGGATTTTCTGTCCCGCGACTTCTGAACTGGGTCAACCCGGGTCGGGGGCCGTGACAGAAAAAGGTGGTATCAGAGCCACTGATTTAAGCCTATTAAGTATTTGAAAAATACTTAATTTTACTGATTACCATTTTGTGATTACTTGTTTTATTATTTGAATATTTATTTACAGTATGGGTAAACAAGGACATCTATCGTAAAATAGATAGTTCATCAAAGGATAAGGGATCATCATCCTCAAATTACCCAGTAAATATTGAGGAAGGGATATTTGTCCGTAAGGCACAATATGAGGAAACACTTTCTCCTAATAAAAGAAGTTTGATTATTAGGAAAAGTCAGGAGAAAATAAAGAAATCCCGAGAAAGGAAAGTTAATCAGAAAACCCAAGAACTAGGCAGTAAACCACCATGGGAAGACAAGTTAGATGAAAAATGGGCAGATCTCTATATGCTAGCCACTGTAGCAGTAAATACAAATCTTTAAATACTCTGACTTAAGTTTTAGCACCTTTATCACTTACAAGTCAGAAACCTTATCCAGTAAATAAATAAGTTTACAATAAACCCTAATGTGTTTTAATTATCAAGTTGTCCTTTGTATTAAATTAGTCACACGGTATGAAATAATATTTAAAGGTTATCTATGAAATTTTGTTATAAAATTTTAACTTAGTAATTTTGTGTATTTTGCATATATGCTAAACAGCATGAATGACTTATCTGAAGCCCTTCAAAATCTAAATCTCTATCCGGTGAAAATAGAGGTTTCTCGAGATTTTTCTGGTTACATACCCGATATAGAAGAACCTATGGAATTCAACGCTCCACCTCCGGAGAAACCCAAGCCTAAGAAAAGGAGAAGATTTGTGGGATGGAGGCATGTGCGTAGGAGGAAACCCGCAACAAGGAAGATTCCCAAAATAGAAAATCCCTTAGATAAAGGAAAGGGGATTGAAGTCGGGGAAGGTTCTAGGCAGATGGAAAAGGAGTTTGGGGAAGGTTCTAGGCAGACGGAGATGGAAATTGGGGAAAGCTCTAGACAAGTTGAGGAGTTACCATTTCAGGATGAATTGGATCGCGCATTGGCGAGCTGTGATATCGTCAGGCCTGTCAATAATAATTTCTACTCTTATCCTGTTGAAAATCAACTTCCAATAAACTTAGAACCTGCAATCCCAGAACTTATAATCCACACCCAACCTCTAGGAATGGACGAGTGGTGGACTAATGATTGGCAGTTCCAAAACCTTCTCAACAATCCTTATACTTTTCTTCCTCAGTTCGACCCAGAACCTATACCAAATCCACCAATGAGCAATGAAAATCTAGCTGAACTCTGCCACTTTGGCGAGGAGCTGGTGGATGCAGGAAATAGGATCAGGGAAGTAGGAGAACAGATCTCCTGGAAATACGACGAGAGGGAACGTCGTTATTAAAATACCAACTGATGAGGGATAGTGTGGTGTGAGAATGTGAAACTGTGGTTGTAAAATAAATAGTAAAATATAGTCTGTAAAATAACTACCAATAAAACTTTGTAAGATAAAGGTGTGTAATGATGCATAATATATAAATATATATAAAATGGGAATCGAGAAATCAATAATTTTGGCTTTATGTGTGTTGTGAAATTTATATGATTATTTTGTGTATGATTGTTATTTATTCGATACTAATAAATTATATATATTAATTATCAGATGGAAAACGCTAATAATGAACCAGTAAACGAGGTTAACCATTCTGAACAACACCCGGAAGATCAATTTATGACTAGGCAAGATACAGAAAATATCGTTGCTCAAGGAATAGCCAATGCTATTCCAGCAATCCTTGCTGCTGCCCAGAAACCTGTTGAACCTCAACAAATCATTCCTAGCAAACGTATTTCTGAAGATAACTTCAGTAATAGCATAAACGGAGGTGGTAATCATACTAACCACGATAATGAACCACGGCAGGCTCCGCTCCCTAAGAAAATGAAAGCTGCAACGTCTGGTTGCACTTACAAAGAATTTCTTGCTTGTAAACCCGCTGAATTTGCAGGCAATGAAGGAGCGACTGCGGCACTGCGTTGGTTAGAGAAAACTGAAGCAGTGATTACAATAAGTAAATGTGCCAAGGATGACAAGGTCATGTATGCATCAAATCTTTTCAAAGAAGGGGCTCTAGAATGGTGGAATACAGTACTTCAAGCCAAAGGAAGAAATATGGCTTATGCCATGAATTGGGAAGAATTTAAGAGTCTTATAGAAAGAAAATTATGTCCCGAATATGAAAAAGATCAAATGGCAAATAAATTCCTAAATCATCGAATTATGGGTGTAGATTGTCGCGGGTATACTTCGACATTCTTTGAATATGCTAGAGTGGTACCAACACTGGCTTCGCCAGAACCGGTACTCATTTCTCGCTATATTTGGGGATTAATTAGCGAAATCCGTAATATCGTAAAAGCTGCGAGACCTCGTACTATTGACGATGCGGTAGAATTAGCTAACACCCTAACTGATGAACTGGTACGCACAAGAGATGAAAACAGGAAAAAGGAACTGGCTCAGAAAATTACCCAAGGATTTCGTACGGGTAATAATAGCAGCTTCAAGAGAAGAGGAACAAGGCAATCTTCAACTCCGCCGTTCTGCAGGAATTGCAAAAAGAAACATTATGGAAGATGTAATGTAACCTGCAACTTTTGCAAAGTCGTAGGACATCACGAAGAAGACTGTAGAAAGAAAACAAAGATCTGCTTTAACTGTGGAGAAATGAGACATTTTAAACCAGAATGCCCTAAATTGGTTAAACCAGCAGACAACAAAGTAAAGCCAGCTGACGGAGCTACCAAGAAGAATGTTCGAGCATTCCAGTTAACTACTCAGGAAGCCGAGCTAATTCCTGACGTGATAGCTGGTACGTTCCTAGTTTACAACATTTACGCAAAAGTATTATTTGACTCTGGTGCAAACCAAAGTTTTATCAATACTTCATTCTGCCAAGCTCTTAACTTACCTTTAACCAACCTTAGGCATATTTTTACAGTAGAAACAGCAGATGGGAATTTTATTAAAATAGATAAGGTTTTGCAAAAAGAAAATATAGAACTTTCAGGTTATAAATTTCATGCAAACCTATTACCAATGAATCTAGCTGGGTTCGATGTTGTGTTAGGAATGGATTGGTTAGTAGCCAACCATGCTCGAATCCTTTGTGATAAAAATTCTACAGAGATTCAGGCACCTACTGGGGAAGTAATCATGATTACAGGAGATAAACCACGTAAACCCATGAAGTTCATATCAGTAATGAAAGTTGCTAGCTATGAACGAAAGCAAGGAATAGTATATATGATTTCAGTAATCATTAGTACTAAGGGTAAAGAACTTAAGGAGATTCCTGTAGTCTCAGAATACCCAGATGTATTCCCAGAAGAGTTACCAGGACTACCACCAGATAGGGAAGTAGAATTTAGAATTCATCTAATTCCCGGAACTACACCGATAGCCAAGGCACCTTATCGGTTAGCACCCACAGAAATGTTAGAATTGAAAAAGCAATTAGATGAATTACTAAGTAAAGGTTTCATACAACCTAGTTCATCCCCGTGGGGAGCACCAGTGTTGTTTGTAAAGAAAAAGGATGGTTCGATGAGAATGTGTATTGATTATAGAGAATTGAATAAGGTTACAATTAAGAATCGATACCCATTACCTAGGATTGATGATCTTTTCGATCAACTTCAAGGAGCTAGATACTTTTCTAAGATCGACTTACGCTCCGGATACCATCAATTGAAGGTACAAGAAGAAGACATACCTAAAACTGCTTTCAGAACTAGGTATGGTCATTACGAGTTTACAGTCATGCCCTTTGGACTAACAAATGCACCTGCCGCATTCATGGACATGATGAATAGAATCTGTAAACCGTATTTGGATAAATTTGTAATTGTTTTTATAGACGATATACTTATTTATTCCAAAAGTCAGGATGAGCATTGCAGCACTTGCATGCACTCTTAACTTTGTTAAGAAAAGAAAAACTTTACGCCATATTCTCGAAGTGTGAATTTTGGCTACAAGAAGTGCAATTTTTAGGACACATGGTGAATCATGAAGGTATTCACGTAAATCCCGCTAAAATAGAGGCAATTACCAAATGGAAGGTTCCACAATCAGCAATGGAAATTAGAAGTTTTATAGGTTTAGCTGGATACTATAGACGGTTTATTAGTGATTTTTCTAAAATAGCTGTACCATTAACTAAGCTGACCTGTAAAGCAATTAAGTTTGAATGGGGACCTAAACAAGAAGAAGCCTTTAGGATCTTGAAGCAGAAATTAACAAATGCTCCAATCCTAGCCTTACCAGAAGGAACAGAAGATTTTGAAGTTTATTGTGATGCTTCAAAACTAGGATTAGGATGTGTGCTTATGCAACGCAAGAAGGTAATTGCGTATGCATCAAGGCAATTGAAAAAGCACGAGGAGAACTATACGACTCATGACTTAGAATTAGGCGCCATAATTTTTGCCCTTAAAACTTGGAGACATTATCTGTACGGAAGTAAATTTACTGTCTATACGGATCACAAAAGTTTAAGATATATATTTGGGCAAAAAGAGTTAAACATGAGACAAAGGAGATGGATGGAAATCCTAAGTGACTACGACTGTGATATTCAGTATCACGAAGGAAAGGCAAATGTAGTTGCAGATGCCTTAAGTCGTAAGTACCATGAGAAACCACGACGAGTTCGTGCTCTTAGATTAAATCTACAGTTAGATTTAATGGAACAAATAAAGACTGTTCAAGAAACAGCTATCAAGGATGATGCTGAAGGAATGAAAGGACGAACAAAAGAATTAGAACAAGGAGCTGATGGAATTTGGAGATTCCATAAAAGAAGAATTTGGGTACCTAAACAGGGAGAATTAAGAAATAAGATTTTAGAAGAAGCCCATAAATCTAGGTATACCATGCACCCTGGAAACAATAAAATGTACCAAGATTTAAGAAATAACTTTTGGTGGATAGGAATGAAAAAGGATATAGCTCGATATGTTTCTAAGTGTCTTACTTGTTCACAAGTTAAGGCAGAACACCAGAAACCTTCAGGTCAACTACACCAACTAGAAATGCCTGTATGGAAATGGGATCTCATAACAATGGATTTTGTTACTAAGTTACCCAAAACCAGAAAAGGTAATGATGCGATTTGGGTAATTGTGGATCGATTAACCAAATCAGCTCACTTTCTACCTATGAAAGAAACCTTTAGTATGGAAAGGTTGGCAAAGTTGTATGTAGATGAAGTAGTATCCTTACATGGAGTTCCACTCTCCATTGTATTGGATAGGGATAGTCGTTTTACTTCCCATTTCTGGACAAGTTTCCAAGAAGCAATGGGAACTCGACTAAATTTTAGTACTGCATAGCATCCACAAACAGATGGACAAAGTGAAAGGACGATCCAAACTCTGGAAGACATGCTCAGAGCATGTGTAATAGATTTTGGTGGAAATTGGGACGATCATTTACCCTTAATTGAATTCTCCTATAACAATAGTTATCACTCAAGCATTGAAACTGCCCCATTTGAAGCACTGTATGGAAGAAAGTGTCGAACTCCAGTTTGTTGGGCAGAAATAGGAGAGAGTCAATTATCAGGTCCGAAGATTGTGCAAGAGACGACCGACAAAATTTCTCAAATCAAGGAAAGATTAAATACTGCTCGAGATCGTCAAAAGAGCTATGCCGATAATCGACGCAAACCACTCGAGTTTCAGGTTGGAGACAAAGTATTATTAAAAGTTTCTCCTTGGAAAGGAGTAGTTCGATTCGGTAAGAAAGGAAAGTTAAGTCCAAGATACGTAGGACCATTTCCAGTGATCCAACGTATAGGACCAGCTGCCTATCGTTTGCAACTACCAGAAGAGTTAGCTGGAGTACATGACGTGTTTCATGTATCCAACCTCAAGAAATGCCTATCTTACGAATCTCTGGTAATACCCCTTCAAGACATAGAGGTAAATGAGAAGCTAAAATTTGTGGAGAAACCACTGCAGATAGAAGACAGAAAGATTAAGTTTCTCAAGCACAAGCGGCTAGTGCTGGTCAAAGTCAAGTGGGATTCTAAAAGAGGACCCGAATACACTTGGGAGTTGGAATCAGAGATGAAGCGAAAGTATCCCTACTTATTCCAGTAAATTTCGAGGACGAGATTTTTATTAAGGTGGGGAGGATGTAACAACTCTAATCAAAAGTCTTAAATATTATTTTAATTGTCCAATAGGAAACCCTAATTAAGACACCCAAGTGATTCTGAATAAACCCTAAAATTTTCAGAACCATCGGAATCAGGATCAGGGCCCCTAAAACTCAGGGGGGGGGGGGGGTAAACCATAGTTGATAATATCCAAACAGTTTTACGTGTGATTCGAAAATTAACGAGCGACCAACTCACCTGAGCTACCTGGACACGAGGCTACCCTATGGTAGTAGGGTGTCCCTCGCGCCACGCGACTTGCACAAGAGGACCTCTCGCGACACGCGAGAGGGACAAATTTTAAGTATAAATACAGGGGCTTGGGACTTGATATTCTGCGTTCGTTCGACGTTCAACTCAAACGTACACTGAGATATTATAGAAACAGTCCCAAAACACATATAATCTCGAAGTTCTGCCACGATAACAGGGTAATAACTCGATCGCTGCTACGATTCAATGTCCGATCGATTAAAACTATCCAATGGATGTTTAAGTGCTGCCCACATTAGGGTTTATGCTTTGTCATTCGTCGTGAATACGATGGATGTTTAAGTATCGCACTTTGTCATTCGTTGTGAAGGTTTAATCTCGTGAGTTATCGTAAATGTTGTATTAGTTACTAACCGAGTTCGTGTGCATGTTATTAAATTTAGGTTAAAAGGCTGAGCTCTGCTCATATAACATCTGCAAAGTGAGTCATTCTCTTTTTATCAAATTAATTTCAAAAGCATGTTTATTTTCAAAGTTATAATTACAGGGATTAAGTCTTTGTAGTCACCAAATTACAGCCGGTATGTGGGGTTTTTATACATTACTTGATAACCTTCACCATTGGACAACGAGTTAGCCAAGGGGTGATATGACCATAGTCACAGACACCATTGGACTCTGAGGTTACCGATGGATGTTCGAGTGACAAATATTGTGGGTAGTTGGTTGATATTGTGACAACCCTCAAAAAAAATCCCATGTATTCCGTACAATTCAATTAATAATAATTAATGTGCTTGACGACTGTGTGGAATCACTTAACTGCTTTCTGATATCTGTGTTATGCTTACACGTATTTGTTAATATACTAATAGTGTACAGAAAGGTCACTAAATAGTCCGTTATATTTTCCTATGTGTTAGAAAGTAAAAACATTGCAAAAATATACATATAGGACGCTTTGCGAATTAATTAAGCAGTTTAGCGGAACAGTGTCAAACCGAACAACCGGACTTTACCCGGAACATGAAAATATTATTACTTTCACTATTTATATTTTCTGAGCTAGTTAGGGTCCCTGATTACCCTAACACCCGTCATAACGCGCTTTATATTACTAACGAGGTTAAACACTTAACTTAACTTAGTTAACATAACTAACCTCCTAACTACCTAGTTATAATCGAACTAACCCCCCCCCCCATTCTCTAATCGGCCCTAACTATGGGGGAACACAATGGTACAAGTTTGATTAAGATAATCTACCTTGTCTAGTATCTAGACAACACATAAACCAATGGATAATTACCTTCAAATTTACCTATAAGTTCTTGTCATTACACTCATGATCTTTCACTTCACATTTCAACACTTGAACACTTCTCTCTCTCTCTCAAAGGCTACGGCCAAACATCACTACCATCCATCCATCATTTTCGATCTTGTTCAAGTAATTCCAAGTCCATGCAAGTGTCGAGGATCACGTATTAGGAGCCTTGGAGCAAACGGAACGCGAAGAACCTCTCCGCTTTGCTTTTATCCACGCATTTTCCATCAAGAACTTCCCTAGCCTTGAGCTAGTGGTAAGAACTTAGATCCGTTCCTTCTTTATGGTATTTAGGTGGTTAATAGATGTTCGATGATGAAAATGCATGAAACACTAAAGAACTTACATTAATCTTAAACATAAAGTGATAAAGGGTGGATAAAGAAAAGTTAGGTGTATAAATCATGTGGATCTTGTGTGATCATGATTATTTGTTGATTATCTGATGCTTTACTGAATGATATTAGTATATGATGTTGTCGTGGTCACTAAACTCGTTAACGGAATCGATCGAACACAATTTAGAAGGTTAAACACTTTAAATCAGAATCTGCCCAACTTTTACAGCCCACTTCTGTTGGCTGTAAACAGGTCTTAACCTCAACGAAAAATCGATATTTGGAATCCAAAATATGTTATTATGAAATACGGTTCTAATGGCACCGGAATCGTAATTTTTGGACTCCGTTTACTATTTTTAAAGTGTTAATTTGTAACAGCTACTTAAGCTGAATTTTGACAGCAATAAATGGGCGTCGTACTTTCGGTCATAACCTGAGTTTTGTGATGAATCGGACCATGAAAATTTTACTGTAGATGATAACTGAAGTATTTGTAATTACCCCACTGGAATTCCGCAAATCGGACTTACGATGAATTTGTAATAAATTGTTTCGTGGACTGTGGTCAGAAATACATAAATCTGAGTTCAGTCCCGAATATGAATTTTTATAAAATATTGGTGATAAACCGGACCCCGATATTTTTACACAATAAAATATGGAATGTTTATGATGTTCTATAAAAATTTGGGAATTTTTGGAATAATCTAACTATTTTATTTAAATGTCCGAAAACAGCCGGTTTTGAGTATTAATGCTGAAACGACATAAGTAGTGATTTGCGTGTCTAAATGTCGAGTGTGCTATCTGTGAATGATTTGACATGTTATATATGTTATGTGCATTATCGTATGTTTGATTTTGAGTGGGGAATGGACGGGAAACTTAGATGGGCATAAACCGTTACAGTGATGCATGTTGTGTGATAGATACGTGTAGGAACCTTGTGTTCTATTTGAAAGCCACTAAATGACTAACTGGTAAATCATACTAGGACGTGATTGACCGACTTTGACTGTTAGCTATATTGAGAATCTAACCGAGCAAACCGAGGTGAGTTCACACCCTTACTAAGGCATGGGAATCCCGGTGGTTGGGAATGGGATTGAATAACTATTCGTACTATCACTCTATTTATATTACCAACACTACTAGACTACCTACTACTGTCCTCGGATTGAGAAGGGCACGTACGTAAAACCTACGTACACTCACACTTACTACTGTCCTCGGATGAGAAGGGCACGTACGTAAAACCTACGTACACTCACACTCACTACTGTCCTCGGATGAGAAGGGCACGTACGTAAAACCTACGTACACTCATACTTAACACCGTCCTCGGATTGGGAAGGACACTTATGGATATGCCTAGTCTAGTAACATACATAATGGGAAGCCCCCACTAAATATCGTAAAGGTTTGGGAATCAAGGATAATGGGTAATACTTGGTTATGAAACGAACTTCCGATTCCTGATACGAACTCATTAACTAAACAACCAAACGTGAACTCACTCAACTTTGTTGTTGACTAGTTGTTACATGCCTTACAGGTCGTTAGATGCTGTGGAGCTTGCACATGGAGGTGGTCGTTGTGGAATGCGAACTAATATGTCCCGTACTTACTAAATAAACGTTATGAACTTATGAAACTACAAACTTATGTTTTGGTTTAACGTCTTATGCTTCCGCTGTTTAAATTGAACTTGGTTAACTTCCTTTTGGTCACCAATGGTATTGTGATTGGTTTTATTTACTAAAATACGTTGTTCGATATGATTGGTGGCTCGATCCTGGTCACGTCACGCCTCCAAGTGGTGGTACTCCGCATGGTGGATTTTGGGGGTGTGACAGATTGGTATCAGAGCCATTGGTTATAGAGAACTTGGTTTTAATAAGGGAAAAAGTTTTCATTAAAACCAGACTATAACCTGTACAGTGCTCAACGATCCACAACGACGCTCCGCTCCACGTGCAAGACTCGACACCATAAGTGGTATGATTTATGTTATATTGTCGGTTAGATAGTTCTCACTGTGCATTAGATAATGTGATAATTGCTATTTGAACCTTGTGTGCTTACTCTCTAATGTCGTCCCACACACTTACACACTTTCGCGACACTTTCCTCACTTACGTTGCTTCATTATGAAGATCATGAGCGGACGCGAAGGACGTATCAACCTCACTCAAGCCCAGTTGACGGCTTTGATCAACGAACGAGTTGCGGAGGCACTCGCAGCTAATCCTGCAGGAGGTATAACCTGCCATACCAACTCACCTTAGGACATTTAGATCCTACCTTCGCAAACCAACCCTCGTGCTTAATCTTGTCTTTTATTCTCGCACAACAGGTCAACATGCTCAACCTCCTGTGTGCACATTCAAGACGTTCATGGACTGTCGACCTACCACTTTCAGTGGCACCGAAGGAGCAGTGGGCCTTCTTCACTGGTTTGAAAAGCTTGAGACAGTTTTCGAGATGTGCGAATGCCCCGAAGACCGTAGGGTGAAATATGCTACCGGAACACTTGAAGGAGCTGCGTTAACCTGGTGGAAGGCACAGGTTCAACTACTAGGACTGGCAGTTGCTAATGCCACGCCCTGGAATGGTTTCAAAGAGCTGATCAAAGAGGAGTACTGTAGTCGGGATGACATCCACAAGCTAGAAGTGGAATTTTACAATCTGAAGATGACAGGATCTGAGATTGAGGCGTATACCAAGAGGTCGAATGAACTGGCCATCCTGTGCCCAACTATGGTGGACCCTCCCATCAAACGTATTGAGCTTTACCTCAAGGGCCTTGCACCAGCGATTCAAAGTCATGTGACTTCAGCCAACTTGGGTACCATCCAGCAAGTCGTCAAATTGGCTCATCGTCTCACCGACCAGGCAGTGGAACAAAACAGACTACCCAAGCGTATTGGTGCTGCTACTTCTGATGCACCTACCGACAACAAACGAAAATGGGATGGGAATTCCGGCAAAGGCTCTACCTCTGTTCAGTCTCAGTCTCAGCAACGAAGGACTGAGGACCATAGGAGCCCTGGCCAGCACTTTTCTGGTAGTCAAGGGCAGGGTGGATATCGAGGAAACCACCCAAAGTGCAACAAATGCAACAGACACCACAGTGGTCAGTGCAACAAGGGACACTGTCAGAGGTGTCTCAAGATGGGTCATGAAGCCAAGGATTGCAGGAGCCCACGGCCTACGAATCAGAATCGTCAGCAGCAACAGCAAGCACCGCAGAATCAGCAACAGCAACAGGGCAACAAGGGATGCTTTCAGTGTGGTGCTGAAGACCACTTCAAGAGACACTGCCCGCAGTTAAATCAGAATCAAAATCACAACCAAGGAAACGGGAACAATAATGGGGGCAACAATGGGGGAGACAACAATGGCAACGGGGCAAGGGGTCGTGTGTTCGTGATTGGTCAGGGAGAAGCAAGGAATGATCCCAACGTTGTGATGGGTAAGTTTCTTCTTGACGACTTCTTCGTTACTGTTTTATTCGATTCGGGTGCCGATACCAGTTATGTGTCCGTAAAAGTTAGCCAAATTCTTAAGCGCACCCCAACACTCCTGAACACCAAACACACGGTAGAACTAGCTAACGGTAAAAGTCTTGAAGCCACACACATAGTTAAAGGTTGTAACCTCGTCTTAGCTGGTCAGACTTTCCCTATCGATCTTGTTCCTATCACACTTGGTAGTTTCGACGTCGTTATTGGGATGGATTGGTTATCTCATCATCAAGCGGAGATTGTTTGCAAGGAGAAAATCATCCGCATTCCTCGTTCTGATAAAGAACCCCTCGTGATTCGTGGCGACAAGAGTGGTGCTGTCGAAGGCATCATCTCTTTCCTTAAGGCCCAGAAGTGTTTGCGAAAGGGCCACACTGCTATTTTAGCACTCGTTACTGACACATCGACGGAAGAGAAGAGAATTGAAGACATCCCTATTGTGCGCGAATTTCCCGAGGTATTTCCTGAGGAATTACCTGGTCTTCCTCCTCATCGCCAAGTTGAGTTTCAAATCGAGCTAGCTCCTGGAGCAGCGCCAGTAGCTCGAGCACCATATCGTCTAGCCCCATCAGAACTCGAAGAACTGTCCACACAACTACAAGAACTCTTGGAAAAGGGTTTTATACGTCCTAGCTCTTCACCCTGGGGAGCTCCAGTCTTGTTCGTGAAAAAGAAAGACGGTACCTTCAGGATGTGTATTGACTATCGCGAACTTAACAAGGTGACTGTGAAGAATCGTTATCCTCTTCCACGTATTGACGACTTGTTTGACCAGTTGCAAGGGTCGAGCTATTACTCCAAGATTGATTTGAGATCGGGATACCATCAGCTGAGAGTCCGAGATGAGGACGTCTCCAAAACAGCATTCAGAACTCGTTACGGCCATTACGAGTTTCTGGTTATGCCATTCGGGCTGACAAATGCACCAGCGGTCTTCATGGATCTCATGAACCGAGTGTGCAAGCCTTACCTGGATAAGTTTGTTATTGTGTTCATCGATGATATCCTGATCTATTCTAAGAGTCAGGAGGAACACGAGCAGCATCTACGACTTATGCTGGAACTTCTTCGAAAAGAACGGTTGTATGCCAAGTTTTCGAAATGTGATTTCTGGCTTCGCGAAGTCCACTTTCTAGGCCACGTGGTAAACAAGGATGGAATTCATGTGGATCCATCTAAGGTTGAATCGATCAAGAACTGGCCCGCACCCCGCACACCAACGGAAATCCGCCAATTCTTGGGTTTGGCCGGATATTACAGAAGGTTTATAAAAGATTTCTCCAAGATTGCGCAACCTCTCACTTCACTAACTCAGAAGGGCATCATCTATCGTTGGGGTGATGCACAGGAGTCCGCGTTTCAACATCTAAAGGATAGACTTTGTAGCGCGCCTATCCTCTCATTGCCAGAAGGCACCGATGATTTCGTGGTTTATTGCGACGCTTCCATCCAAGGACTTGGTTGCGTATTGATGCAACGTGACAAGGTCATTGCCTACGCATCGCGCCAACTTAAAGTTCACGAAAGAAACTACACTACTCACGATCTGGAACTGGGAGCAGTTGTATTCGCACTTAAGATATGGAGACATTACCTGTACGGTACCAAGTGCACCATTTACACCGACCACAGGAGTCTCGAGCATATCTTCAAGCAAAAAGAGTTAAACATGCGACAACGCCGATGGGTCGAACTCTTGAATGATTACGAATGCGCTATCAAGTATCATCCGGGCAAAGCCAATGTTGTGGCTGACGCCCTCAGTCGAAAGGATACTTTACCTAAGCGTGTGCGAGCATTACAGCTTACCATCCAGTCTAACCTTCCTGCTCAGATTCGAGATGCCCAGGTCGAAGCATTGAAAGCAGAAAACATCAGGGCTGAGTCCCTACGAGGATCGAGGCAGCGGCTAGAACAAAAGGGAGACGGTGCCTACTATGTTAACGGACGCATCTGGGTTCCATATTATGGCAACCTACGCGAGCTTGTGATGGATGAAGCACATAAGTCTCGTTATTCTGTACACCCTGGTTCAGACAAGATGTACCACGACCTCAAGACTACGTATTGGTGGCCTGGCATGAAAGCCCACATAGCAACCTACGTCAGTAAGTGCTTGACTTGTGCGAGAGTCAAGTCTGAATATCAGAAACCATCAGGCCTACTTCAACAACCGGAGATCCCAAAATGGAAATGGGAGCAAATCTCCATGGATTTTGTTACTGGCCTGCCCAGATCTCAACGCGGAAATGATACCATTTGGGTGATCGTAGATCGACTAACCAAGTCTGCACATTTTCTGGCTATCAAGGAAACGGACAAGTTCTCTACTCTTGCAGACATTTACCTAAAGGAAGTAGTATCAAGGCACGGAGTGCCAATCTCTATTATATCTGATCGTGACGCACGTTTTACTTCTGAACTGTGGCAAGCAATGCACAAGTCCTTTGGCTCACGTTTAGATATGAGCACCGCTTATCACCCGCAGACGGATGGGCAATCTGAACGCACCATCCAAACCCTTGAAGACATGCTTAGGGCATGTGTAATCGATTTTGGTAACGGCTGGGAAAAGCACCTCCCGCTAGTGGAGTTCTCATATAACAACAGCTACCACACCAGCATCCAAGCCGCTCCGTTTGAGGCATTGTACGGACGCAAATGCCGATCGCCTCTCTGTTGGGCAGAAGTTGGTGACAGCCAAATCACTGGCCCAGAACATGTGGTAGATACCACCGAGAAAATTGCTCAGATACGACAGCGAATGGCGGCAGCTCGTGACCGTCAGAAACGCTATGCTGATGAAGGAAGAAAACCACTCGAGCTCCAGGTTGGGGATCGAGTGCTACTCAAAGTCTCACCTTGGAAAGGTGTAGTCCGCTTTGGCAATCGAGGCAAACTCAATCCGCGTTATGTCAGACCGTTCAAAGTCATTGAGAAAATTGGCCAAGTCGCCTACAGGTTGGATCTACCTGAAGAACTCAGCGGAGTTCACAACGTATTCCACGTATCAAATCTGAAGAAGTGTCTGTCAGATGAGCCCTTCATAGTTCCTCTCAAGGAACTCACAATCGACGACCAGCTGTGATTCGTCGAGGAACCAGTAGAGATTACTGATCGAGATGTTAAGATTCTCAAGCACACAAGAATACCTCTCGTTCGAGTTCGTTGGAATGCTCGTCGTGGCCCAGAGTATACCTGGGAACGCGAAGGCCAAATGAAACTCAAGTACCCCCAGCTGTTTAAGAAAAACGCAACCACTACTGAGGCTGAAGCTACTGCAGAATTTCGGGACGAAATTCCAAATCAACGGGGGGATGATGTGACACCCCAGGAAAATCTGGAAAACAACGCAACTTAACTAGCTTCCTCAGTAACCACGCGCTAAATTTCGGGACGAAATTCTCTTAACAGAGGGAGAATGTGACAACCCTCAAAAAAAATCCCATGTATTCCGTACAATTCAATTAATAATAATTAATGTGCTTGACGACTGTGTGGAATCACTTAACTGCTTTCTGATATCTGTGTTATGCTTACACGTATTTGTTAATATACTAATAGTGTACAGAAAGGTCACTAAATAGTCCGTTATATTTTCCTATGTGTTAGAAAGTAAAAACATTGCAAAAATATACATATAGGACGCTTTGCGAATTAATTAAGCAGTTTAGCGGAACAGTGTCAAACCGAACAACCGGACTTTACCCGGAACATGAAAATATTATTACTTTCACTATTTATATTTTCTGAGCTAGTTAGGGTCCCTGATTACCCTAACACCCGTCATAACGCGCTTTATATTACTAACGAGGTTAAACACTTAACTTAACTTAGTTAACATAACTAACCTCCTAACTACCTAGTTATAATCGAACTAACCCCCCCCCCCCCATTCTCTAATCGGCCCTAACTATGGGGGAACACAATGGTACAAGTTTGATTAAGATAATCTACCTTGTCTAGTATCTAGACAACACATAAACCAATGGATAATTACCTTCAAATTTACCTATAAGTTCTTGTCATTACACTCATGATCTTTCACTTCACATTTCAACACTTGAACACTTCTCTCTCTCTCTCAAAGGCTACGGCCAAACATCACTACCATCCATCCATCATTTTCGATCTTGTTCAAGTAATTCCAAGTCCATGCAAGTGTCGAGGATCACGTATTAGGAGCCTTGGAGCAAACGGAACGCGAAGAACCTCTCCGCTTTGCTTTTATCCACGCATTTTCCATCAAGAACTTCCCTAGCCTTGAGCTAGTGGTAAGAACTTAGATCCGTTCCTTCTTTATGGTATTTAGGTGGTTAATAGATGTTCGATGATGAAAATGCATGAAACACTAAAGAACTTACATTAATCTTAAACATAAAGTGATAAAGGGTGGATAAAGAAAAGTTAGGTGTATAAATCATGTGGATCTTGTGTGATCATGATTATTTGTTGATTATCTGATGCTTTACTGAATGATATTAGTATATGATGTTGTCGTGGTCACTAAACTCGTTAACGGAATCGATCGAACACAATTTAGAAGGTTAAACACTTTAAATCAGAATCTGCCCAACTTTTACAGCCCACTTCTGTTGGCTGTAAACAGGTCTTAACCTCAACGAAAAATCGATATTTGGAATCTAAAATATGTTATTATGAAATACGGTTCTAATGGCACCGGAATCGTAATTTTTGGACTCCGTTTACTATTTTTAAAGTGTTAATTTGTAACAGCTACTTAAGCTGAATTTTGACAGCAATAAATGGGCGTCGTACTTTCGGTCATAACCTGAGTTTTGTGATGAATCGGACCATGAAAATTTTACTGTAGATGATAACTGAATTATTTGTAATTACCCCACTGGAATTCCGCAAATCGGACTTACGATGAATTTGTAATAAATTGTTTCGTGGACTGTGGTCAGAAATACATAAATCTGAGTTCAGTCCCGAATATGAATTTTTATAAAATATTGATGATAAACCGGACCCCGATATTTTTACACAATAAAATATGGAATGTTTATGATGTTCTATAAAAATTTGGGAATTTTTGGAATAATCTAACTATTTTATTTAAATGTCCGAAAACAGCCGGTTTTGAGTATTAATGCTGAAACGACATAAGTAGTGATTTGCGTGTCTAAATGTCGAGTATGCTATCTGTGAATGATTTGACATGTTATATATGTTATGTGCATTATCGTATGTTTGATTTTGAGTGGGGAATGGACGGGAAACTTAGATGGGCATAAACCGTTACAGTGATGCATGTTGTGTGATAGATACGTGTAGGAACCTTGTGTTCTATTTGAAAGCCACTAAATGACTAACTGGTAAATCATACTAGGACGTGATTGACCGACTTTGACTGTTAGCTATATTGAGAATCTAACCGAGCAAACCGAGGTGAGTTCACACCCTTACTAAGGCATGGGAATCCCGGTGGTTGGGAATGGGATTGAATAACTATTCGTACTATCACTCTATTTATATTACCAACACTACTAGACTACCTACTACTGTCCTCGGATTGAGAAGGGCACGTACGTAAAACCTACGTACACTCACACTTACTACTGTCCTCGGATGAGAAGGGCACGTACGTAAAACCTACGTACACTCACACTCACTACTGTCCTCGGATGAGAAGGGCACGTACGTAAAACCTACGTACACTCATACTTAACACCGTCCTCGGATTGGGAAGGACACTTATGGATACGCCTAGTCTAGTAACATACATAATGGGAAGCCCCCACTAAATATCGTAAAGGTTTGGGAATCAAGGATAATGGGTAATACTTGGTTATGAAACGAACTTCCGATTCCTGATACGAACTCATTAACTAAACAACCAAACGTGAACTCACTCAACTTTGTTGTTGACTAGTTGTTACATGCCTTACAGGTCGTTAGATGCTGTGGAGCTTGCACATGGAGGTGGTCGTTGTGGAATGCGAACTAATATGTCCCGTACTTACTAAATAAACGTTATGAACTTATGAAACTACAAACTTATGTTTTGGTTTAACGTCTTATGCTTCCGCTGTTTAAATTGAACTTGGTTAACTTCCTTTTGGTCACCAATGGTATTGTGATTGATTTTATTTACTAAAATACGTTGTTCGATATGATTGGTGGCTCGATCCTGGTCACGTCACGCCTCCAAGTGGTGGTACTCCGCATGGTGGATTTTGGGGGTGTGACAGATATATGGAAACATTGTAATCGCTCTTAATACTGTAACTTATAACAAAGGCGTCGTTTTAGTAAAAAGAATGATTCACCAGTATTTCCCACTGACAAAACTTTTTTAAACATGTTTCAGGTGATCTGTTGTGATCCAGGAAAAGTGTCGCGAAGCACTATAAGCTTAAGGAAGTGGCTCAATTTAAAAATAAAGAAACATGTTTTGTAAAATAAAGATTCCTCCGTGAAATCATATGATTGTAAATTACCGGGGTTTATCCCGAATTGTGAAATAAAATAATCAGGAAATTTCAGTTTTAAAAAGATCCTGATAAAGTCTTCCGCTGTCAACTTAATTAAATAAATACCACGGGATTTTCTGTCCCGCGGCTTCTGAACTGGGTCAATCCGGGTCGAGGGCCGTGACAGGTGGTCCACATGAAACACAGGAATGACATCGTCGATGTTGTCTATATCGAAGATAGGAGGTAGGATATCAAGTGGGATGGCATCAATGGGTATGGGAGCAAGAATATGGTCTCCCTCGGGGTGACCAATCACAATCATGTGACCATGATGGAATAAGCTAGCAGCTATTACATCGTCCTCGAGAGGGACGTCAACAACAGCGTGATCGGGTAAGGTAAACGGCTGAAAATCATCCATGTCATCATCATCCAACACATAGTCTGGATCCGACTCACTGTCTGAAGTGATCACCTCTACAACGAGCCCGTACTCATCATCAGAGACGAGCTCCATCGGGTTATAGTCGTCATACACGCCACTCCCAAAAGATGACATGATAACCTAGAAAATTTATTTATACGACATATATATTAGTAAATAGATTTTACTTAATATAAATATACATGAAATGTAAGAACCACATAAGTTCATTTTAAGTTATCCTACTTGTTTTGTGCGGATTAACTTAATGTTTCATGTCTAGCTATTTATTGACTAAGCCACGTAATGTCCTTGCATTGTTTATATGAAATGAATTTGTGTAGTGGACTTTGCGAAATGTTTATGCAATGAAAATCTCTTATTCTTGTGAAACTTGTTTGTATGAGAGGATCCTAGTGATTGTAGACTAGACTCAAGAAAGAATCCTAGTTCACTACAATCAAAGCTCTTACACCAATCTGTCACACCCGCTCCTAGGCGGAAGCGCAAGGTGTGATCGTGATTGATTCTCATTGTATACGACAAAGTAAACATACTAAATGAATAAAGCAAACTCCAAATGCCATTGTCATAATAGTTTCTAATCACAACACAAGGTTATGTATATTGTTTACCTCCATTCAAATGAAAATAAGTTTCCAAAATGTCATGCATCAAAATGCAAGTTTTCAAAGTTTAAGGTTTTGATCACTATATCACCGCAATGAGGCAGTATATAATGAGCAAATCCACCAAAAGTTGGCATGGAGTTCCGACTCTTGCTTTCTTGACATGAAATCCCCGCATAGTCCATTAATTGCCTAAAATACATGTAAGTTTAAAAACGTTAACAAAGTTGGTGAATTCATGTAGTTGTTTTTGTATCAAAGGAATCTTTAAAATGTGAGATGTATTTATATAAAATCCGGTATGTTAAAGCTTCAATGAAATCGTTGATCATTAATGTTTAGCTAGGACATTAATATGTGTGACGACATAGGAAGCAATCCAACCCTTGACGAATTTTGTGTCGATTACCCTCAATTGGGACACAAAAGCACTCTTCCGTGTGGGTCCCATGGATCAAGAGTGGGGCTCGCTAAAACCCAATAGATCTACTCCTTCCGTTCCTCGGTCTAAATGTGATTAATGGTGCTTAAGTACAACCCTATTTGCACTTGATCTAACTTGTTCCATTTCCTAGCTTATTATATCACTTGTACATGTATCTCCCTAGAAATTTTAAAACTAGAAAGCATTTAAAAGAGGGGACATGAACTCACTGAATGCGTTCCGTAACCGTGCTAGAATCTCGATTAGTCTTCTTGTTTCACAAAGTAACCTACAAGTGTCCTAATTTCTGTTAGTCACTTAGGTTTATGTATAATCTATGTACATGTCTTCCATCTGTGTATTAGGACTTGTATTAAGTTGTACGGAATTATTGTTTATTGAACTATGTTTTAGATGGATAAGTTTCTAAGTTGTTAATATATATATATATATATATATATATATATATAGGGAGGAGATCATGCGAGAACCACCCTTATTGCGAGAACCGCGAGAACCAATGTGAACACAACCTAAAATAGCTAAAAAAACCTAAAAAAAAACCTAACCCCACCCCCCCAAAAACCTAAACCCCCCCAACCCCCCCACCCCCAAGCTAAATGCTAAAAACTAAAACCCCCAAAAAACCTAAAAAAAACCTAACCCCCCCCCCCCAAAAAAAAAAAAAAAACCTAAACCCCCCTCCCCCAACCCCCAAAAACCTAACCCCCCCCCCCCCTCCAAGCTAAAATGCTAAAAACTAAACCCCCAAAAAACCTAAAAAAATCTAAAAAAAATCTAAAAAAATAAAAAAAAAATCTAAATTTTTTTTTAATATTTTTTATGCTCAAATCGCTACTTTTAGTGGCAAAAAAAAAAAATTTTAATTTTTTTTTTTTTTTGGCTTCGAAAAGTAGCGATTTTTATATAAAAAAATATTAAAAAAAAAAATTGTGTGATTTTTAGCTATTTTTAGGCATTTTTGGTTGTGTTCACATTGTTTCTCGCAATAAGAGGTGGTTCTCGCATGATCTTCTCCCTATATATATATATATATATATATTTCACAAAATATATATTTTTGTATATTTGTGAGTTGTATGAACAGCCCTAGCCCTCTTGTGACTTCGTGCCTCGTACGAGTGTTATATACGTGTCCACGACATGTGTAGGGCTAAGCCCCTTGTAGTCGGGTCTCACATGTTTGTCTTGTTGACGACGTTAGCAGATATATTATATATTCTTAAAATATATTTTCTTATTTAATGTGATCTTGGATCACCTTCTAAGTTTATGTGTATATATTTCTTCAAATAAATATATATAATCCAAGTTCGATGGGTGTTAAAAATAATATATTTTTAACTTGTTATTGTATATGTATACTTATACTATTTTATGAGTTCTTGTCTTTGTGTACCCTTTACTAAGTCAAAGTAGATGTATGATTTTGTTAAATAATATTTTCAATATTATTTTAGTATAAATATACTTGTATGAATACTTTGAATATCTTGTATTTTCACTAAGTGTATACTTAGACAAGTGTACATGTATTTAGGTATAAATACCCATATATTTTGTCTTTGCCAACTAAAATTATTTCTTATGATTTTTTGATATTTTTTCAGAATTATATTTCTTAAAAATAATATATTTTTAAGATTTTTTTTTGTAATATATATATTTCTTTATATTTGTCAAGAATTTATATATATTTAGTCGTTTGTTCAATTTTTGTATAACTTTCACCAATTCTTGTTAATATATATATATATATATATATATAGGATAATGCTAGGGAGAAAACCCTCTATTTTGAGAAAACCTTGGAAACCCATCACAAGGCCTACAATTGGCCACGTGTCCCAGCCATCTTCATCTTAGACATTCCAACCCTTTAAACTGGAGGGGCATTTTAGACATTTTACCTAGCATTCTCTCTCCACTGTCAACATGTCATTTCTCTTTTAAAACCTGATGTGTCTCTCTCTCCCTCTTCAAATCCATTTGAAAATCAAAATCACAGATCTTCTTCTCCCTTTCTTCTATACCACCTTGATCATGTCTGCATTGGTAAATAAAAAGGCAACCATTTCCATCACCATTCTCGTAACGGAGAACACAATCTCAGCGATTTGAGTCGTCGTCGTCTCCGTCATCACTCAAATCGCATTCTTCGATTCACAACAATGGCGGTTTCTGACAACTCTCGTCAATCTCTCATCCCTAATTTCATCTAGACTTCTTCCAGTTCTCCTAGCAGCCTGTTAATGACGAAAACATCAAACACTAGCTTGTTTCCTTCAACTTCACCGGCTAAACAGCAAAATAGCTTCGTGATTCCTGCTCCGAACGAGCCTCTCGGCTAGATCGAGATGTATTCTCCTCGGTTTTATGCTGCTTGTACTGTTGGAGGTATTCTCAGCTGTGGACTCACTCATATGACGGTTACTCCTCTTGATCTTGTGAAATGTAACATGCAGGTAACTGATTTTGTTCTGATCTGGTTGATTTTAAGTAGTATTTGTTGTTTGAAGGTAGATTAGCGTGATTTCTTATGATATTGTGTTATGATGTTCTTCTTCATGGTTGTTTAATGTTTAGTGATAGCTGTTTTGGATCTATAGGTTGTAGTTCGTTCCGGTTGATTTGATTTTTGTTGTTTGAAGGTAGATTTGTATCGTTTTTTATGATTTCGTGTTATGATGTTTTTTTTTCTGTATAGCTGTTTAATGTTTAGTGATGGCTGTTGTGCATTTGATAAAGACACTGGTCATTTTCGACTATGATTTGTGTATTTGATGTGTTAAATCGTATATATTTAGGACAATCGGTTCGACTAAAGAGTTGTATCGTTGAGTGTAGCCTTGGTATTTGTATAGTCTAAACTCCTATTTCACAGCTAAACCAGAGTAACATGTATGTGTTTAAATGTTACATGAAAACACATTTTCATAACACATGTTAGATGTTACATGAAAACACATTTTTATAACACTTTTTTTTTCATTATTCTCTTCATTGTATCCTTAGTTGATGTTGTTTTTCATTTTCAGCCGATACACATGCTGCTTCCGATGAAGTCAGTTATCCAAAAATGCCTTCCGATGGTTCTGGATCTAATCAACTGCCCTGTGATGGTTCGGGGTCTAATCAAATGCCTTCTGATGGTTGTATCTTTGTCTGTTTTTTCTTTTATTTTTATTGATTATCCTGGTTCTACATGATGACAAGCCCGACACAAAACAATGAAGAACGTATTTTTCATCATGTTTATAAAACCGGCATGTTTCGTTGATAATTATATTGGATTACATCGTCATACCCTAATACATGTTACACTTTATACTATTAGACATAGCCATACAGTTTAAATTATTATAGTTATGACGTGTTTAACACATGCCCAATTTTTTTTATTTTTAGACGTCTAATAATCGGCACATCTGTTTTTAGAAACGAAAAGCCAAGTTTGTCTTACAGCACAACTAACGTAACACGTGTTATAGTCTGAACTCCTGTTTCACAGCTAAGCCAAGTTTGTCTTACAGCACAACCAACGTAACACGTGTTATAGTCTGAACTCCTGTTTCATAGCTAAACCATAGTAACATGTATGTGTTTAAATGTGACATGAAGGCACATTTTCATAACACGTGTTAGATGTTACATGAAAACACATTTTTATAACACTTTTTTCAACGTAACACGTGTTACATGTTACATGTTGTTATAACTTTCCATGCATACGCATTTTTATAAACCTGTAACATGTGTTTTTGTTTATGCAGAAACAACGCCACCACCCTCTGTGTTTCATTCCCTTGCAAGCAATTCATTCAAAACACGAGTCTAAACTATATACGACCCGTCAGTGCGTATAGATGTCCCGTGCCACCAATAGTTGGTCATCACATTGTTAATGGGACTTCTGTTGACTTTAAAATTTTCAGCCAACATATAAGACAACAAAGCTAGCCGCTGAACAGCGAAGGCACACCGTTAATGGAAGCCACCTCAGCTTTTTGTCTTACTGCTCTGTGTTTTCGTTGACTAGTACTATGTAATTTTAGACTCTAATTATTTTGTCCGTCAGGTGTTGTTAAGACTTTTTGGGCGTGTTGAAGTCCACTTCAGTTTTTTGTCTTGTATTCGACCTCTTCTTTAACTCTACTTTTCTTAAGTTACTAGTGGAACCCACACATCCATTTCTAGTAGTTTTAACACACGTTATAATAGAGTCTCAACACATGTCATATCTGCTAAACAGGGTTTTGTATAGTAACATGCCAGTATACAACAAATGACATGTCTGGTTACAAAAAAATTATAACAGCCGCTTAACACATGTTATGTATCAACACACGTCAGTTTACAGCTTGGTGTTTCTGCATGATCACATGTTAACACACGTTATATATCGTTCGAAAAGGGGCGTAACACATGTTATGAATCAGCACATGTCAGCTTACAGCTTTGGTGTTTCTGCTGCTGCGTGCACCACTAACACATGTAATACATGTACTAACAACTCTCCCCCGGTACAACGTGACCTATTCAAGGGTCAGTCAATGTCTATCGAGCAATCCATTCAGGCTTGTAGACATTCTTTCGATGTCTCCATCAAAACAAACCTCTTAAAATATGAAACGAAAACCAAGTGATTACATAAACCCAAAACTAATAACCAAGAGAAACAACCAACTCCAAATTAATTTTAGACTCTAATTATTTTGTCCGTCAGGTGTTGTTAAGACTTTTTCGGCGTGTTGAAGTCCACTTTAGTTTTTTGTCTTGTAGTCGACCTCTTCTGTAACTCTGCTTTTATTAAGTTACTATTGGGACCCACGCATACATTTCTAGTAGTATTAACACACGTTATAATAGAGTCTCAACACATGTCATATCTGCTAAACGGGGTTTTGTATAGTAACCTGCCTGTATACAATAAATGACATGTCAGGTTACAAAAAAATTATAACAGCCGCTTAACACATGTTATGTATCAACACATGTCAGTTTACAGCTTGGTGTTTCTGCATGATCACATGTTAACACACGTTATATATCGTTCGAAAAGGGGCGTAACACATGTTTATGAATCAACACATGTTAGTTTACAGCTTTGGTGTTTCTGCAGCTGCGTGCACCACTAACACATGTAATGCATGTACTAACAACTCTCCCCCGGTACAACGTGACCTATTCAAGGGTCAATCATTGTCCATCGAGCAATCCATTTGGGCTTGTAGACGTTCTTTCAATGTCTCCATCAAAACAAACCTCTTAAATATGAAACGAAAACCAAGTGATTACATAAACCCAAAGTGATTACATAAACCCAAAACGAAAACTAAGTAATTACCAAGCAAAACAAAGCCCTTTTCAATCCGTACTTTTCATCATAGTTATAACTTGACAAAAAAAATACAGATACGATATGTGTGTAATACCAAAAAAAAAGGAAAACATACATCCATAACCTTTAACTATCTTCACGACTCAATCACGCATCAATAATTACCCAACGCTCTTTGTGTTGGCCCAAATCCACGTTGATGCTTTGAAGGTCCTTCCTGGGCACAATCGGTGTTCCTATCATCGGATATAATAACAACACTATGTCGTCTGGTACTTTTTTGCCCTAATTTATTTCTTCTCTTCCTATATTGTAAAAAGCAAGACAAAATCAGTTTCCATATTCGCAGCCAAAAACCCCTTTTACAGGGACGATTCCACAAGAACTATAACCCTAACCAAATATTACGACTACATTGAACGCGAAATCGATTACAACAACTTACCTTTTACTCGACCCCTTCATCTTCCTTAAGCGTTTGAGTTAAACAATGAACCCATCAAGAACAAAAACCCATATATTACATCATCACTAAACTCTAGCTCATCAACAACACAAACAATCAACAATTCAGGTAAAAGGTCAAGAAAAAGATATAAAAAGCAACCACTTTTAAGTGAGGGAAGAGACGATGATAAAGCTTTAGGGCTTGTTTGTCCCGGATGTGGTGTTTTTATGCAAGATGGTGATCCTACTCAACCTGGGTATTATCAGAAAAATAAAGTGGAACTCATAGATAGGTTTGAAGATGAATTTGTTTTGGATGATATAGAAGGTGAGTTAGAAGATATTGATAAATGGAAATTTTCTATTTTGATTAGACATGTACTGCATTGTGCAGTACTCTGTGTATTCCAAAGCCCCAAAAAACCCCTTTTCCAATACCTAAATTGCCCATCCACTTGTATTTATGTACTATAAGAATTAATTTAGATTTAATATTTACCCAAAAATATGATAGCCATTGATCTAATTAGATGAAACACAATCAATTGATGATATTGGGTTTCCAAGGTTTTCTCAAATACTTAGGGTTTTCTATCTAACACTTCCCTATATATATATATATATATATATATATATATATATATATATATTGCTCTTTAATATATATGTCCATATATTTTGTCCAAAGTTCATATGTCCATAATTTGATAAGGGAATATATAAATATATATTTTTGTCCATACACCTATATATGGGTAAGTATATGTATTTTGTACTTAATTATTTTCCAATGTATTTTGGGTGTATTTTTTGTATTTGTATTTCTTGGCGTAACAGTTGAGGGTTTGACGTTTTGATCTCCAGCCATCTCCCCTTCCCCTTCATGTTTTCTTTCTCCTTCCCCTTCCTGTTCACATTCAGCTTCCCTTTCAACCTCATCTTCATTTTCACATTCTTCTCTCTCATCAGCCACTTCCTTGGCGTTTTCATCAACAAATGTTTGCACTTACTTAGCGTTTTGTTCTCCAGTCATCCCCCACCCTTTCTCCTTCCCCTTCTACTTCCACTTCCCTTTCACATTCAGCTTCTGGTGTACGTTAGGTCGGTTATGATTTTATTGATATATTAAGCCCATTTTACGCATTAGTCAAGTTTTAAATTTATAAAACACGATATTCTACTAACACTAAACACACACTTGGGCAAGTGCACCCATCGTGAGCGTAGTATAGCGTTAGTATCGGTTTATCTTCGACGTCTAATCAATCTAAAATTTTTGAGAAAAGGTTTTAAACATGAAAAATAAAAACTAAAAATGCAGAAATAAAAATAAAATAAAAACAAATAGACAAGATGAATCACTTGGATCCGACTCGCCTTTAATGTATCCTTTGATGATTTCCGCACTTTTGCACTTTTTAAGAGATTATCTAAGATATAGTAGTAGGCCCCTCTTTTGAAGGTGACATTACCCTCAACCCAGTGGTTTGAGTCAGCAAGAACACAATCCCAAAGGATCGGAATATTGAAAGATAATTAATTAACTTATTAATGCAAAAAGTGGTAGGCCCCTCTTTTGAAGGTGACGTTACCCTCGGCTAAGTGGTTTGAGTCAGCATGGATACAATCCCAAGTAGCTGGTCTAATGTATTAATAGTAGTTTACAAACGAGGGGATCAAGCCATTCGTACCCACGTCATCCAATACCAGTGGGTATTGAAGGAGGTCCTAGTAAGCTTGACCCAGATCCTTGCAGGATCTATACACTGAACAAGGCAAGAACCTTACTAAACCATTCCCTTAACCCCCGACCAGGTAGCCAACATATCTCTATATAGACCGTATAGATATGAATGGTGTAAATCTTTTACTTTATATAGACAGTAAAGTAATGCCAAGACAGCACGGACAAATAATAAAGAAGTTTCACCTTCAACATAAGAAACTAGTTATTAAAGTCATTAATACAAAACCAAATAAAAATTGCGAAAAGATTAAAAATCAAAAGTAATACATTAAAGACTTGTCTTCACCAAGTGATGTAAGAGACTTAGCCAAACATGGCCTTTGATTGACAAGAACTCTTACTATCAATCTTGGATACTGAGACTACTGCACACTCTAAAGGTGGATGATGGATGATGGTGGTGGGTGTTGGTGGTGTAGTGGTGGTGGAGTGGTGGCAAAGTGGGAGAGTAGTGGTTTGCCAAAGGATGCCTTTGAAGTGAACCAAGCACCCCTATTTATAGCCTAAGCAGAAGCCCGACCACGGCCTCGTGTCCAGCGGACACGCCCCTGTGGCCATCCCTTTTCTCTTCCTTCATTAATTGCTTTTGTCAGCACTGGGCTCCACACGGCCCGTGTTCGCTGGGCACGGCCCCGTGGGCAGAAGCGTATCTGTACTACCAAGATTTTGCAAGATTCTGCGAATCTTAGCGTTGACCACGCCCCGTGCTGAGCTGGGCATGCCCCCGTGGTGGGCGTAGAAGCTTCTACAACTTTGTCCTTTCTGAAGACATCTAACCACGCCCCCATGTCCAGTGGGCACGGGCCGTGGTCAGCCTTCTGTTTCTTATTTTTGCTCTTGGGGATGTTGTCGAGAGGTCGGGCATGTCACGTTTATTCTTTTTCTTTGTGTTTATGTTGATTTTTGCTGTATATTTGTTCCTTTTGCTCGTTTAAGCTCATTTGGTCCTGTAAATTCAAAAACACACTTTTTCCAACATTAGTACTAAAAAGGGTTAGTTTTATGCCTCATTTGATGTGATTTATATGTTGCATTTTACACACATCAAATACTCCCACACTTGAATCTTTGCTTGTCCTCAACCAAAACTCTTTATTATGTGGCTTACACACCCAAATGGAATGGGTAGAAGAGAATTTTTGGGCTTGTCTTGAGTGTTGGGAATCCAAGATCTTTATTTGGTTTTATTTTTATACTATTTACAATCCTATTCGTTATGATTTATTTAGAACATTTCATAAGAGAAATTACTTATTTGGGCATAACATACCTTTTTAAAATTCCATTTATATACAAGTTCACATACCTCACAGGAGATCACTCAACACTCGTCCGAAGATGTATTTTTGTGAAACACTCGAGACCAGCATGGAACTTGCTTCTACCATATGCTTGCCAAGCAATCAATCCTCCTCCTTTTTAACTATAAACCTTCGTAAATATCAAGAGGACTTGGGAAAGGGTTAGGCTTGGGCTAAGGCTAGGTGGTTTTGGTTAGTGGTTAGTAAAAAGGGCTAAAAGCGTAAAAAGCATCGGTCGTCGTAAAACTTTTTGTTTTTGTGACTTTTATTCAAACTGAGCATTTTCAAACAAAGTTTCTTTGAGGAACTTGTTTGTTTATTGCTTGACTTTCATTTTTTTATTTTTATAAAGAAACGTCACAAGAGAACCGAGCTTTTTACTAAAATAAAAAGGGTGAAAAGAAAAAGGTTTTGGTGGGTAAAGGTGTTTGTTTTGTGGGTTTGGAAATGAAAAGGGTTTAGGCTTAAAGGGGTTAACTAGGGGGATTTTTTTTGGGTAGGTGATAAAAAAATGAAAAACAATGGTGTTGAAACGAAAATGGGATAGTCCTAATGCCTCCATCATTTACTTACTTGGGTTTAAGTTAGTAAGGACCGGGAGTGTATCGTCATGGCAAGTTCTAGAGTCGTAAGAACCAAGCGGCTATTCACACAAGAAATGAAAAATGAGCAGTTAGTTTAAAGATGTATGCTTGTATGCTCAATAAAGGCTCAAAACTCACTTGTTGTGGGAATGGGTTTATAATGTGATCAAGTATATATAATCAAATTTTAATTAGATTTGTCATGCCTTTTCCATAATTTTCTTATGTTGGTTCTTTTTATCATGACGCTATCGGTTGTAAATTAGCAAAAATATAACATTTTTAGAACTTGTTATTCCCACATTAAACCAGGACAAGTAAAAAAATGAAAATTTTTGAAACAATTTGGGGTGATTAGCGGTTCCAATAGAGTTTTGTGTAAGGCTTGTTATTAGGACTTGCAAAATTCAAGGTTCTAGCATCCCCCCCCCCCCCACACTTAAATTACACATTGTCCTTAATGTGTCCCAAAAATAAGTTTTTTGGTTGATTGAATGTGTAAGAAGGTGTTTAAAAACAAGATTTGGTGTTACTGGGCACCTGACCACGGCCTCGTGCTGGCTGAGCACGGCCCCGTGGTCAGAGTGCCAGTAACAGAAACTTATAGAATGTGGCCACGGGGCGTGCTTGGTGGACACGACCCTGTGGCGAGCAGGGTTTCAGACAAATAGCAGGTTTCAGGTGGTGGACACGGGGGCGTGCTGACTGAGCACGGCCCCGTGCTAACAATCTGCAATCAATGAAAATAGGTTTGTGGCTTTTGGTTCGGGTTTCCGGGCTTATATAGCACTAGTACTTAGTGCTTCCAAGCTTCCTAGGTACCTGTTTTGCTTAAATACCAAACCACACAACAAATAACAACCAATCCTAAACTACCAAAGTTAATTATCGTTCATCACATGCAAATGAAAAGTAAAATGCAGAAAGTAAAAGTGTTAAGAAAGTAAATTATTCAAACTTTGGCACTTAGGCCAGTCAATTGTTCGTGGGATAAAAGGGTTAACCTGTGAGAAGCTGCATCCGATGTCTCACTTCCTCCAACGCCTCCGCATCAATCCATGTCCTCGTCTTCATCGTCTCCTCCTCGATACACCATGTGCTCCCGGATGTGGCTGATGTCTTCTTGCATTTCGGAGATGTTCCTCTCCATTGCTCCGACCCAGGTGTAGGTGTTGCTGGCCATGTTGTACGTGTTGCGAGTGCATAAGAGGTTTTCCTGCAAAAGATCATGCAAACTTTGAAAGTTAGGAAAACCACCACCTTGAGACGAGGATGAACCCGGTTGGCCATGAAATTGAGGAGGGGGACGGATTGGGTTGGCGTGAAGAACGAGGGCTTCCTCCGGGTTACAAACATGCCCTTGAGTGGTTTAGAAACGAACTGTCCTGTTACCCATATCGTAGATGATCCCCATAGAACGACAGTTAACGAGATCCACCTTTCCCGACCATGGACCCTTACGGAAGGATTTTGGCATTCTTTGAACAAAGGTCTTATAGAGGCGGTAGATCCATCCCCCGAATAAGATAGGTTTCTGGGAGGAAGCTAGTTGATTTAGATGCATGTTTCGGAGGAGCAGGTGTGGGACATCAAGAGGGACACAGTTGTGGATGCAGTATAAGACTGTCAGATCACGTAGGATGACAACACCGGTGCTATCACGCCTTTGGCTGAGGGAGTTGCTAAGGACCCTATGAATGTAGTGGTAGAGAGGGTCCCGCAACTGAGAAATTTTGGTTTGGCTTGGATCATATGGACCTTCCCTGATTTGAGACCATGTCGTCTGACGCATGTTGGTTGAGACCTCATGGAGACCACCTGTGTTTTCTTCTTCGTCGGCATCCTCTTTGGAAAACAAACCAATTTGCACCGAAACTGTGCAATAGAGATCGAAAGCATCTCCACCGCACACCGGAATTCAACCCCTTCTCCATTAAACGGCTCCGCTTTAGCTTTGAACGCGAATGTGCTATAGAACTCCATGCTATATACCGCATGGAATCTAGTGCAGAGGGCCACCCGTAGTGGACCCGTGACCAGGGTGTTGAAACGGTCAAGTTGCCCCATAGCTTCCAGGGTCTCGAGGCATACTTGTCTTGGGATTTCCTCGGGCCTTGTCTTGAGAACATCAAGGCGTGCTTGATAGTTCCATTCATTGGGCTTGAACTTTGTGAATTTGCTGGCCATCTGAAAGAAAACACAAAACAATTAGCACGAGACAGTAAATATTCAAAGAAAACTTAAAACAGCAAGTTGGACACGGCCCCCTGGCCACTGGCCACGCCCCGTGTTCGACTGAATTTTGCTGGCCACGCCCCCGTGTTCGCTGACCACGCCCCCGTGGTCAGGGCTCTGTTTCCAAAAATCCCATTTTTCGACCCCGTTTCGAAAACATGAAAATTTTTGGTTGAGTAGGGGCGGTTTTCCCCGAAAATGAAACCCCAAGTGCCGTTTTTTCGAAAACAAATTGTTTACCCCTTCAATTTCATCTTTTTCGGTTAAAAAACAAGGGTTTGAGGTTTTTGTTCGAAATTGGGCAAACCCACAAACAACTTTAGTTGATTTACTTCCTATAACATGCAACTATACTAATGCTAACAGATCTAAGCAAAAATTTGAGGTTTGGTTCGATTCAAGTTCAAGAACCCTAGATTTTTTCCCAAATTTTTGATGTTAAACTACATGAAAATTGTTAAACTAACTACAAAAGATGATAGAATCATACCTTGTTGTCGTAGGATTGAGAAAAGACGTAAAAATCTGCAGAGATTTACGATTGAACCAGAGAGTTTTTGGGGGAAACGGGTCGTGGGGAAATGAAAATGAGAAGAAAAAGAGCGTTTTATGCCCGATAGTAGCCGACCACGGCCCCGTGGGCGGGTAAAAACTGAACACATATATACATATACATACATATACATATGTATATATATATATATATATATATATATATTTAGTGTACGTGTGAGTGACCTGTTTCCCGAAACTTGGTTTTAGAAATCTTACCGATTTTAGAAGCTTTCCCGACGTCTATTACCTACAAGATATGATGTTGGTGCACAAACCTTCGTTCATTCCTCGGCCGCTTGTAGCGTGATCTCTTCCTCTTCATCCTCAATGAACCCTTGATAAAGCTTTAGCCGTTGTCCATTGACTTTGAATGGAATTCCATTCCGAGATTTAATTTTAATTGCACCGTGTGGAAAAATATAGGTGATAGAAAAAGGTCCAGACCAACTAGACTTTAATTACCGGGAAATAATCGAAGTCGTGAATTAAACAATAGACCTTGATCTCCTACCCGAAATTCATTAGGTTTAATGTGTTTATCATACAAATTTTTCATTTTTTCCATAAATTTCGGAGTTAGAGTAGGCGTGATTCCTTAATTCGTCTAATTCATTTAATTGACAAAATCGATTTTTACTGGCAGTTTCTATGTCTAAGTTTACGTTTTTATTGCCCAGTAGGCTTTGTGTGCTATTTCTACTGGCAAATGACAACTTTTTCCATAGACAAGCTTATATGGGGTGGTACCTATGGTTGTTTCATATGCGGTTCGAAAAGCCCATAAAGCGTCGTCTAATTTATCGGCCCATTCCTTTTTATTTAACCCTACGGTTTTTCAAGTATTCTCTTTAAACCTCGATTTGTCACTTTGGCTTGTCCATTTGTTTAAGGGTGATATGCCGTTGAGATCTGGTGATAGACCCCATATCTTGTTAAAAAAATTTCAAGTTGATGATTACAAAAATGGGTACCCCTATCACTTATTAACGCTTTTGGAGTTCCAAAATGAGAAAATAATCGTTTCAGGAATCTTACCACAACTCTTCCATCATTTGTTGGAAGAGCTTCGGCTTCGGCCCATTTTGATAAGTAATCCACTGCCACAGGTATATATTTGTTTCCTTTTGATGGTGAGAAAGGTCCCATAAAGTTGAGTCCCCACACATCAAAAATTTCACAAACAAGAATGCCATTTTGTGGCATTTCGTTTTTGGAAGAAATATTACCTGATCGTTGGCATGCATCACATGTCTTGATAAGACTTTGGGTGTCTTTGTAAATGGTTGGCCAATAGAATCCTGAATCAAATACCTTTCGTGCGGTACTAGCGTCACCATGATGTCCTCCGTATGGACCTTCATGACAATGGCGGAGAATTTTTCTTGCTTCACCACCAAGTACGCATCGTCGGATAAGTTGGTCGGCATACATTTTGAAAAGAGAAGGATCTTCCCTAAAATAATGTTTTACATCGGCAAAGAACTTTTTTGTTTGATGATGCGACCATCCTTTTGCGACTATTCCACTAGCTAGGTAGTTGGCGTAGTCGGCGTAGCATGGCTCTTCTCGGTATTACACCATTTCTAAGGACTCCGTTGGGAATTTTTCATTGATGAGCTCGTCCCTTGTTGCTTCCAAAGCCAGATCTTCCAAGCGGGATAGATGATCTTCAGCGGTGTTTTCTGCTCCTCTTTTGTCTTTTATTTCAATGTTGAATTCTTGGAGGAGTAGAATCCATCTGATTAAACGTGGTTTGGCATCCTGTTTCTTAAAGAGATAACGAATGGCTGCATGGTCTGTATAAACTATCGTTTTCGAAAGAACAAGATAAGAACGAAATTTATCAAAAGCAAATACTACAGCTAGTAATTCTTTTTCAGTTGTTGTGTAATTTTCTTGTGCATCGTTAAGTGTTTTACTAGCATAATATATTGGGTGAAAATGCTTATCTTTTCTTTGTCCCAAGACAGCTCCAACTGCAAAGTCACTTGCATCGCACATGATTTCGAAAGGTAATTTCCAATCAGGCACTATCATGATAGGTGCATTGACTAGCATTTCTTTTAGTGTTAGAAATGCTTGGTTGCAGTCCTTGTCAAAGATGAATGGTGCATCTTTTTCAAGTAATTTTGTTAGAGGTCTTGAGATTTTAGAAAAGTCTTTGATAAATCGTCTATAAAATCCGGCATGCCCTAAGAAACTTCTGATGGCTCTAACGGAGGATGGGGTGGTAATCGGGAAATAGTGTCTATTTTAGCCCGATCAACCTCCATTCCTTCGCTTGAGATTTTATGACCGAGTACTATTCCCTCCGTTACCATGAAGTGGCATTTTTTCCAATTAAGGGTGAGGTTAGTTTCCTCACATCGGGATAGCATTCGTTCAAGGTTATCGAGGCATTGGTCATATGAATCTCCAAAGATAGAAAAGTCGTCCATGAAGACTTTCATAGTCTTTTCTATCATATCATGGAAGATGTCCACCATGCAACGTTGAAAAGTTGCAGGGGCATTACATAGACCAAAAAGCATGCGTCGATAAGCAAAAGTTCCGTAGGGACATGTGAATGTTGCCTTTTCTTGGTCTTCGGGAGCTATCGGTATCTGAAAGTAACCTGAAAAACCATCTAAAAAACAATAAAACTTGTGACCGGACAATCTTTCTAACATTTGATCAATAAAAGGTAAGGGAAAATGATCTTTCCTTGTTGCCTCATTCAATCGACGATAATCTATACACACTCTCCATCCGGTGACGGTTCTTGTTGGTATTAACTCATTTTTTTCATTAGTGACCACCGTCATACCTCCTTTCTTAGGAACTACTTGGACGAGGCTTACCCAAGGACTATCAGAAATCGGGTAGATAAGTCCGGCGTCAAGTAATTTGATGACTTCATTTTTAACCACTTCTTAGACATTTGGATTTACTCAACGTTGTGGTTGTATTACCGATTTATAGTCATCATTCATTAAAATTTTGTGCGTGCACATGGAAGGGCTTATTCCTTTATTATCT
The DNA here is from genome assembly GCA_030545235.1 of Helianthus tuberosus. Lineage (NCBI taxonomy): Eukaryota > Viridiplantae > Streptophyta > Magnoliopsida > Asterales > Asteraceae > Helianthus > Helianthus tuberosus. Next base: position 165,368,920 of record CM060406.1, read on the forward strand.
ACAAGCTTCCAAGCGATCGGGTTTTTGTGTTTTTTCAAAAGTGTGATTAATTTTTCTTTTTCTACACTAGTTAAGTTTGACGAAATAATTACAGGTAGCTTACCTTCCTTGTCGAGAAAAACATATTCCAAACCTTTTAGGAGTTCTTTGAGCTCAAGTGTTGGGTCTTTAGGAGACTCCTTATTTGGTTACTCATTTTGTTCAAGAACCAAAAAGGTTTGTTCAATGGCGACCTCTTCTTCGACAAAGTGGTCGATTTCTTCTTCCGTATCGGGTGGTTCATCTTCATCTTCAATTAGGGGGTCGTCATTGTCGATTAGATATTTCATTGATCGTTCAAGATCGACACTTCTTTTGAAAGCCCCTAATTGAATGGGTAAGTTGTTTGCTTCCGATTAATTACATCTTTGTGGGTTTTCACAGAAGGTTGTCTCAATACAAGCGGAGCGTCATCAAGGATGACAAAGTCGGTTGGGACTACCATTTGATTTGTTTGGACTAACACATCTTCAACTACTCCCATAGATTTTATTATTTTCCGATTAGAAAAAAAAATGGGTATTTGAAGTAGAGAAAAATCACCAATACTTAATTTTTCGAAAATGTAGTTTGGCATTATATTAACACAAAGATCTTTATCAATTGTGATATTACTAAAAAGGAATTTTGAAAAAAACATGGAACCAGTGTAATGTTAGTTTCAAATGGATCATCTTTTATTAGCGTAGTTTGATCATTTGTTAACTTAATGCTTACCGTTTCGTCAATTTTAGTGTTAGTGTTTAACTCTTTTAAAAACTTAGCATGAGTAGGTACCAAACAATGGTTTTCGAAAGAAGGTGATAAGAGATTGATTTCTTGAAAATTAGACTCTTTTTGAATTTTAAAGTTGTCGGACTCACCTTTTTCGTTGTTTAGTTCATGCGTCGGTTTTTCACTTACTTGTTCTTCCATTTTTACCTCTTCTACTATCACCTCTTTAGTACTAATTACCTCCTCCCTCACGCGGGATTCCTCTTCCCTTGCGCGGGATTCTTTAATGTAGCGCTCGATAGTTTTGAGGTGTTCTATTATTTTTCGGCTACGAGGAGGATAATTGGTGGTTCGTCAAAGTGAGCGGAATAAGGATCCCCATAGCTTGAATTCGGAAGTTCGACCCTTGGTTCCTCATAGTACTCATATGAGGAAGATGGTTCATACCATTGTTCCTCATTGTAAGTATATGATGGATAAGGGTCGTAACTCGGTTCTTCATAATACCCATATGAGGTGGGTTGTTCACACCATTGGTCCTCATAGTGAGTATATGAAGGAGATGATTCATACCTTGGTTCTTCAAAATATGAGTATGAAGGCTCATACCTTGGTTCTTCAAGATATGAATATGAGGGAGAAGGTTCATACCCTTGCTCTTCATAGCGTGTGTATGAAGTGGTTGGCTCATACCTGGGCTGCACATGGTACGTGTACGAAGTGGATGGTTCGAAGAGGTCACAATATTGTACCAAGTGCGGATTACCACAAATGGTGCAATACTCTTCTTCATAATCATCCTCTTCATAGTGGTAGTTTCCATAAGAATCACTCAGCAGACCACAAAAGAGTCTTCGGACCATAAAACAAAAATAAAATGGTAACAGAGGCTCACCACGGCCCCGTGTTCAATGAGCACGGCCCGTGGTCAGGTCATGTATCTTGGCGTTTTGAAAAATGCAACTTGTTTGATTTAGCACGGGGGCGTGTTCAGCGAACACGACCCCGTGTTGAGACTATGTATCTGGGTGTTTTGTTAATTTTATGCAGCACGGGGGCGTGTTCAATAAGCACGGCCCCGTGTTCAGAATACTGTAATGCAAAAATTTCAAAAAAAGGTAAAAATGTGCGCGCAGTTTTAAAAAGGTTTTTGAAAATTGATTTGGTCATCGATTTTAAGCTTTCTTAAAATCCTTGTGTCTCCGGCAACAGCGCCAAAAACTTGGTGTGCGTTAGGTGTGTTATGATTTTATTGATATTTTAAGCCCATTTTACGCATTAGTCAAGTTTTAAATTTATAAAACACAATATTCTACTAACACTAAACACACACTTGGGCAAGTGCACCCATCGTGAGCGTAGTATAGCGTTGGTAAGATACCGAGGTCGTACAAGGACACAAGAGCTTTTAGTACCGGTTTATCCTCAACGTCTAATCAATCTAAAATTTTTTAGAAAAGGTTTTAAACATGAAAAATAAAACCTAAAAATGCAGAAATAAAAATAAATAAAAACAGATAGACAAGATGAATCATTTGGATCCGACTCACCTTTAATGTATCCTTTGATGATTTCCGCACTTTTGCACTTTTTAAGAGATTATCTTAGTTATAGTAGTAGGCCCCTCTTTTGAAGGTGACGTTACCCTCAACCTAGTGGTTTGAGTCAGCAAGGATACAATCCCAAAGGGTCGGAATATTGAAAGATAATTAATTAAGTTATCTATGCGAAAAGTGGTAGACCCCTCTTTTGAAGGTGACATTACCCTTGGCTAAGTGGTTTGAGTCAGCAGGGATACAATCCCAAGTAGCCGGTTTAATGTATTAATAGTAGTTTACATATGAGGGGATCAAGCCATTCGCACCCACACCATCTAATACCAGTGGGTATTGAAGGAGGTCCTAGTAAGCTTGACCCAGGTCCTTGTAGGATCTATACACTGAACAAGGCAAGAACCTTACTAAACCATTCCCTTAACCCCCGACTAGGTAGCCAAAATATCTCTATATAGACCGTAGAGATATGAATGGTGTAAATCTTTTACTTTATATAGACAGTAAAGTAATGCCAAGACACCACAGACAAATGATAAAGAAGTTTCACATTCAACATAAGAAACTAGTTATTAAAGTCTTTAGTATAAAACCAAATAAAAAGTGCGAAAAGATTAAAAATCAAAAGTAATACATTAAAGACTTATCTTCACCAAGTGATGTAAGAGACTTAGCCAAACATGGCCTTTGATTGACAAGAACTCTTACTATCAATCTTGGATCCCGAGACTACTACACACTATAAAGGTGGATGATGGTGGTGGGTGTTGGTGGTGGAGTGGTGGCAAAGTGGGAGAGTAGTGGTTTGCCAAGGGATGCCTTTGAAGTGAACCAAACACCCATATGTATTGCCTGAGCAGAAGCCCAGCCACAGCCCCGTGTCCAGCGGACACGCCCCTGTGGCCATCCCTTTTCTCTTCCTTCATTAAATGCTTTTGTCAGCATTGGGCTCTCCACGGCCCGTGTTCGCTAGGCACGGCCCCGTGGGCAGTAGCGTATCTGTACTACCAAGATTTTGGAAGATTCTGCGAATCTTAGCGTTGACCACGCCCCGTGCTAAGCTGGGCATGCCCCCGTGGTGGGCGTAGAAGCTTCTACAGCTTTGTCCTTTCTGCAGACATCTGACCACGCCCCCGTGTCCAGTGGGCATGGGCCGTGGTCAGCCTTCTATTTGTTGTTTTTGCTCTTGGGGATGCTGTCGAGGGGTCGGGCATGTCACGTTTATTCTTTTTCTTTGTATTTATGTTGGTTTTTGTTGTATATTTGTTCCTTTTACTCATTTAAGCTCATTTGGTCCTGTAAATTCAAAAGGAAGACAAAAGCACACTTTTTTCAACATTAGTACTAAAAAGTGTTAGTTTTATGTCTCATTTGATGTAATTTATATGTTGCATTTTACACACATCAGCTTCCCTTTCAACCTCACCTTCATTTTCACCTTCTTCTCTCTTGTCTGCCACTTCCTTGGCGTCTTCATCAACAAATGTTGACATGTTCTTTAACAATGTCAGACATTGTGAGTATTTTATGTGTACCAAGAGACCGTTTGGATGTTCAATCTTTGACTGATTTAACAATGTCCTCAATTTATTGTAACAGTCTTCTAATTCATTGTATCCCTGTCCAACTTCTCAGCCATTGCCTGTTAAATAAAAAAAGGAATTATTAAGTTTGGCGTTTTGTGTTTTTTGTTAAACTTATTATTCGAACAACATACTTCCTCAGCTTCATTGTTTTGTTGTTTCTCACCAGCACCATGGTCTTCATACTGTGTTAGTACTCTGACTAGAGCATGGTTCCTTGATGCAGTAACTTCAAACATCCTGTTCTAACTTTCTACATCTTCATCCACAACCCTTCGATAGAAAGCCTGTTCATTCTCATCATTGATTTGCATGGCGTTTTGAACTTCAGGGTCGAGTTCAACATAATCATAATGATCATCATGATCAAAACCATCATCATCATCAACCTCATCATAATCATTATCAGCAAGGTCATCAACATTGTCAACATCATCACCATCACCATCAGCATCTTCTTCATCAACACCCTGCATTTTGTATGCTGTCTTGGGTGTGGCTTGTTCATGAACAACTGTTTGAAACTGTGTTTCCTTAGCCTTCTTAACAATTTTCTTTTTAAGTTCTTTGCCATCATGGCATTTTGGCTCTCCACCATATTTCCTTTTAACTAGTACACTCTCAAACATTTCAAGAGTTCTTGTTGTAACCCACTCAATCGGAAATCCTTTTTGTCGTTGTAATTTTTTTCTATTGCAAGCATCATTCAAAAAGGAAAGCCGTAACACAAGACATTTTTAATTTTTAAATTGTTATTTTGTGCAAACTATTGTATATGGATTTTTTTTTTCTTACCGCAAGTACAATCAAGGGCCCTGTAGTTTTGGCGTGTTGGAAGCATTGAATGAGATAACCACACCAATTCAGTTGGTTTATTTGAACATTTCGTTTAATGTTGTGCAAGAACTGTTGGTTGACGACCGCATTATCACTTGCATGCCCAATTATAGTGAAGAATGCTACAAGGAAATTTAGGCAGAAGTTTCTCTCGAAGCTATCCATCTCAGGCAAGATGTTATCAAATTAGAGCTTCACACATGGTCTTTTAATCTAGTCAGTCCCTTTGAACTGTGCTCTCCACTCAGCCACTACTTCGTCATTAGTTGTTGACCTTTTTTCCCTTCACGGCCACGTCTCCATTCGGTATACCCGTTAAAGAGTTTATCAATTCTTCATTGATATTTATTGTATGGTTACCAACATTTAGATTGTTTGTTCTTTCATAATAATTTCCAACCAACCAGTACCTAAGCATTGTGGGTATGCTGTCTATTTTCATCTTGAGGGCAGCACCAAACTCCATGTCGTGTACTGCCTGTCTTTGATTTTGATTCAGATTTATAAACCAAGCAGTTAAGTTTGTAGGTTTTACTCTTGAGAAAACTCTAGCCCCACTGAACTGAAAAAATTGTGCTTCCTCAACCTCAATATCCTGACTTAAGGCCTTCCTGTTATTGGCGTTTTGGGCCTTACCGATGTGCACATTTATTGTTACCTTAAACCCCTCTTTGCCTATAAAACAAGATTAATTTCCATGGAATGTAGTTTTTCATGGTGTTTGCACAAACATTTTCCACACATAACTTTTACATGGCGTTTAACACATTCACAAACTTATGAGTTAGTAACAAAAATGATATACAGCGTTTAATAGCACAAAGGGTACATGACGTTTAATAACACAAATGATATATGGCGTTCAATAAGACAACCAGAAATGATATATGGCGTTCAATAAGACAATCATAAATGTTACATGGCGTTTAACAACACAAATGATATATGTAAAATGGCGTTCTCATATAGTCAAACAATATTATACAAACGATACACGTATAGGTGTTTAGTAACAAACTATCAAAATATATTACATGATATATGGAGTTTTACAAACAAACATCATAAAAAGTAACCATTTGTACCATGTTTTGTTGTTTTCTTCTTTCGTTGCTCAGTGGTTCTTTGGCGTTTTGGATAGGGCTGTCCAAACTGCTCGACGATCGCTCGAAAAATGTCCAAAAAATGCTCGTTCGATTCCCGGTCAGTTTGTAAATGAGTCGCTCGTCTCGATTCGATTTGAAAATGAGCCAAGCATGAGCAAAGGTCCGCTCGCTCATCGATCGCTCGGTTTCGCTCGAATTATTTTTATTAAATAATTAATATATATAGACTAAATTGCATAAATCAACCTTTATGGTATACCTAAACTGCACTTCATATCTTTTACGATGAAATCGGTAAAACCCAACCTTTATGTTCATGTTTTGTAACATTTTATAACCTTTACAACTAACGTCGTCCAAAAACTCAGTTAAGTTACCTCACATGCTTTGCATGTGATGGTACTATGGTCTTTTATAACATAAATGTTGATTTGAGCAAGAAGATTATTTATAACATAAAGGTTGATTTGTGCAAAATGTTCTTATATATATAGTAAAATTTATTTTTTTGTAAAAACATTATTATTTGTTAATAACGAGGTGCCGCTAACCCGTGTGTTGCAGCGGGATGCTGATTTTGAATGTTTTTGGTTTCATTAAAAATTGTTACTGCCAAACATATAGTCATACACAACTTCAATCATTTTTTATTGAGTTTTAGTTACTTACTCAAAAGAAAGGAAAACATTTTCAAAAACAACTAAATTTCAAGTTAAATAAACAATAACAACAATAATAGGGTAAACTAACTTTAATATTTAAAATTTTGTGAACCTGTTAATATGATTCTAAACTATCACGTTTAGAGAACAGCTACATAATTGTAAACAGATATAATTTGTTTTTACATCTGATTTTTAAAAGAATGATATGTAATGCTTATTTTCTTTATATATCGTTATATGATTATATGATTAAATCATTTATTATTGTTCTATTTTGATAAACCTTCAATGCTTTGTAAGTGTTTTTTTTGTTACCCAGTTAATTTTTTAAAGAGAAATCTTTTGTGGTAATAAAAAAATATTATCTACTTGTGTGTATATATATTTATATTAAATTTTATTAAATTATAACGACAAAATTATACAAAGTGAAATTTCTTAATCTAAATTCTAAGACTATGTGTAGTGGTTCAATCCTCTTAGGGGCGTTTTCTGCCATGTGGACGCCACGTTATCAAGGGCATTTTTCATCCAAAAAGGGTATAGTGGTTCAAACCCATTTCTTGCCCCTTCAATTATTACTCAATTATAGATTTTAAAGATATATATAGGGTAGGGTTCTAGAGTGAACAATGGTTCATTTGTGAACAAAGTGAACGGATCTTGACCCTTAATTTTGTAGATGATGAGATCTAAGGGTAATGACAATTTTGTAATTATTAAGTAATATTTCAGTAATAAACAATTTTGACAAGGGAATTTTTGTAAGTCTTTCATAACCAACATTGACCCCTTCCCTAATCATCGCGCATTTCATTTTTTAGCAAATTATATCAATCTCCTTATTAAAAAACGAATTCACAGTTTCTCCCGGTTAAAAACACACTGGCGAATGATTGCTGCAATAATCAGTGCACATAGTAATCCATGGTGGCGATTTCATTTACAGGATTCCGTGCAAAAGGTACGATTCTTAATTGTGTACCTTCGTTTCGGATGGCGTATAATTTCTATTTCGTTTGATTATATGTAATCGGAAGCTAGGGTTTCGTTCACCCTGTGTTTAAAGTTTCTTATAAAGTTGTAATAGTTGTTTTAATCATATAATTGTGATGCGATTGTGGGTTTTGAGCATCCTCTATTCCGAGTATAGCAATACTTTTTATAGAATAAGGTGATTTTACTCTTTTTTACATATACATATGTGTATAACGATATAAATCTTTTATTATGTGCCATATGACATTACCAAAAACCATTAATATAGAACTCAACATTAACAAGAATAACAAAAAAAGACAAGTCATACAAGTACTTCAAGAATACACAAATAGTACGTATATGTACAACGCAAAAACTGAATAAAACGGGCAGCTTCATCATGAAACAATGAAAGTGCATAAACATCTAATAACATATATACTACATGTGTATAATCGAATGAACCCAAAAAACAGAGTATACATATGTGTATAATCGAATGAACCCAAAAAACAGAGTATACATATGTGTATGAACCCGAATATAAACTCATCCCCTTAACAAAATCAGAACAAATTCACCTACCATACTAACAATTATTCTTTATTAATCGGATGAGCCCAAACATATACACATCACCTTCACAAAATCGGAGCAAATTAACCACAAATCCACGAATTAAATGTACATCCAGCAACTAAAAAGATCTTTAACCCGGACTTCTTGTTAAATCATATGAACCATAAATAAAGAACAAAATTGACAAAATTGAAACAACACAACCACACAACCCATATATCAAATGAAATCAAACAGCTTTAATCAACCTTATTGAACAAATAACTTTTTTATATGAACATTCATCTAAAACCCTAGTTTTTACATGCACAAAAAAAGGGAATAAATCCTGAACTATACACAATCGGATGAAACAGACAATTACAAATACCGAAATACACTTGAAATTCGTACCTTTATATGTTTCGAAGATGTAACCGCCGAATTATGATGGCTGGGAAACAAGGGCTCTGCGGTGAAAGATGATGGTGTAGAGAGAGAACGGGATTAGGTTTTTATTTTGATTTGATATTCTAATAACTGATATTTGGTATGGAAAGGAATAAGGAATTAATTCACTATGTTCACAAACAATCTGGATGGCTGAGATTAGTTCACTCTGTTCACAAACAAGGATGTTGTTCACTCATGAACCTAACCCTATATATATATAAAACAACATTTCTTCTCAATCGTTTCCTTGAGCTCGTCCCAGCTCAGTGCATATGCAGCGTCTGTGCCAAGGGTCTGAACCTGGAGGTTCCATTAAGAGAGTGTGCCATCTAGAAATATCCCCGAGATATAGGTAACACTCTGTTGGGGCGAACAGTTACTCATTCTTAGAATGGAGTCGGTCTTTTCGGATCAACGAACAAATGCAACGGCGCCTCCTGTTCCGTCAAAGTTCAAAGGCTTGCAGTTCAGGAACTGTTTATAGGTGCAGCCAGTTGGAGGGTTATTTCCAGTAATGTCATCGTTGTACTTAGAGCGGAGGGCTTCATGTCGTGCATTTATCTGTGAGATGCGTTCTTGCAGCTCGGCTTCTGTCCTTGGCAACGTACTGGTGTTTGTGTCACGTCTGGGTGACATTCCCCTTTGTCGAAGTGGTGTGAAGCGGGTTAGACAACATTTCAATTGTCTATGAGGTGTATATAGCAACATAAGCCATCATGTAATCACCCAATTTCACACGCAAATATACTCACTGTATGAGTGGGGAAGTAAATTTCTGAGCCTTCACATAGGCTTGCCAATTTGGCTTGTTGCTCGTAATAGAATGAACTCGAGGCTACATCGCCCTGGGTCATTCGTGTTTAAGTTATTTCCTGCTGCATTGGTTATCATTAGCTTGACCCGCAGAGTCCACCAGGATTCCTGTGCACTACAAATCATTATTACGTGGGCCCCCGTAATAATAAATTGTCTTGCACAGTTACCCCAAATTTTCTCTCGTCCAAGCAGATGATCAATCAAGGAGCAACAGTAGGTGCATTGGCATGAACAGGGTCATGCTCCAATGCGGGGTCAGGAGCAGCGCCTGGCTCAGGGGCCACGGCCGGCTCCGGATCAAAAACTCCATCTCAAGATCAGCTGGATCAACAAACACAGGGGTTACAGGATCCTCCAAGGGCTGGTCTAAGTGTATGAACTCAAGGTCATGGTCTGGATCAAAACCAGGTAGAAAAGCAGGATCAACCTCAATATCGTGATCAAACTCAAAGCTGTGGGCGGGATCCGGTGCAGCTGATGATGCCATATCAGGGTCGGCATCGCGTGAGTGGTGCTGCATTCCCTGTATGTGCGAAGATGCGGATGTCAGAAACTCAAATGAGTCTGGGATAGGGGAATGGACATGAGTTTCCCCTACAGGAGCGTCCGCATGCAGTAGTCTAATACCAGCAGCAATAGGGCCCTGCCCTCGAATGGGTTCTCCTCCAGTAGATCGTTATCGTCGTCAGACGCCACGTCGGGAGGGGGGCATATCAACAACAGGATAAGCGGCAAGGGGGCAAATTCCCAACAAGATGGCCATCAGTAGGCTCTGCTACGACTTCAGGCAGCGCAAAAGGGCTGAAAGTCGTCATTGTCTGTGCCGGTAGTATCGGAAATGTACACCTCGTGCTTCGATGAAACTATGTCGTCTGATACTATGGCCATGGGATTCGTAGTGTCCATCTTTCTAGTACATGATGAAAGCATGACGTTTGTAACACAAACACATATACGTATAATAATCAATCATATAGTCATATAAACATGTTAGTCAATCAAATAATTCTCCTAGTCCCACTGGCCAAATTCCTCCCAGTCTCTAAGACTGCTCTATCCTCGACCTCGACCTCTTAGATCGAGCCTCGGTCCCCTTGACCGAGCCTCAGCCTTCATGACTGAGCCTACTCTTCCTAGCCTCACTAGCCAACTACCTCGGTCACCTAGACCGAGCCTCGATCCTCCAGACCGAGCCTCAGCCCTCCAGGCTGAGCCTATAATAAATCAACGTGCTCAACATTTGTTTGTAAAAAGTTTTGGATCTGGACTTAAGTGGTATGCAGTAAAATGTTTTCGTGAGAGCCCTAGTGATCATAGTCTAGACTCGAGAAAGAATCCTAGTTCGCTATGATCAGAGCTCTGATACCAAGCTGTCACACCCTGGCTTTGCGGAAGCGTGGTTAATTTGGTGTGACTTCTTAATACCATAGCTTAACCATAACAAAGCTATATGAAATAAAACCATGCAAGATCATCCATTTAATTAAGTTTTGAAAACCAAATACAACAACATTGTCTTAACAATCACAAACATCAACATGACATAAACACAGTTTAAGGATTGTGACTTGTCCAGGAAAGAGTCACATTCCCCAAACCCGGATGACCTCGTAACTAGTGCAGCGGGAAAACGTGTCATACCGCGCCAGATCCTTTAATTCCCTGAAATACATGTAAGTTGAAAAATCAACAATAATGTTGAGCGAGTTCATGTGTTTAGTATGTGCGCGCGAATAAACCTTTGTAATCATTGCAAGTATGAATGTTTTGTAAACTCTGGTATGAAAGCAAATAAGGAAACATATCAGTTATTGTGTATCCACATGGTCCAACCTGCGGGCGCATGGGAGGGGATAGGACATGGTCACCACATGGTCCAACCTGCGGGCGCATGGGTGGTGTTATGACAAGGTCACCACATGGTCCAACCTGCGGGCGCATAGGTGGTGTTAAGACGGGGTCACCACATGGTCCAACCTGCGGGCGCATGGGTGGTGTTAAGACAAGGCCACCACATGGTCCAACCTACGGGCGCATGGGTGGTGTTTATTATGCTCAAATAGGCCTATCACTCGTATCCCTCGATCGTACTACGAGGACTAATGTTCTTAAGGTTTCACCTACCCAATCACATAACCTAACAGTTCCTTCCTTAGCTGACCATACCATGTAAGAAACATTCGTAATCATAGTAACATGTATTTCACCCCCGCAGTTAAAAACTGAAAACAGTTAAGAGAAAAGGGGGACATGAACTCACAGTGAAGCGTCTCTACCAAGTATCTCCTGCTCACGCAGCTGTGTGACGACCTACACGTACTAATTCTATTAGACGGACGGCCGTGCCTTAGCTTCATGGTTTATGTTTTTGGGAAATAGTTAGACAACTATTTCGTGTTTACATTTTGTATATACTTGGTAGTTATTCTCCTTCCCAAGGATGGGGGATTCAATACATGTGCGTTCAAATTATATCATTAAGTCTCACTTAATATATGTATATATTTCCAATTTCACATAATTTTTCTCCAATAATACGTTGTTAAAATACGCGTTCATAAATATTTCCGTAAGTGCGTAAGTTACGTTTAACAATCGAGTGGTAATATAATTACCGGTGTAACTTATATATTCATGGTGAAAGCGTTCGTATTATTTTGGATTCGTTAACGTTCGTAAATATTATTTTTACTCTAAAAATAATATTTATGTATTTTCACAAAATAATCATAAACAGTGTGTGAAAAATATATATTTATCACGTTAAATTTTGTGAAAATCCCACCTCCGAATATTTAGTAAATAAAGTCATGGCGAAATTCATATTTCGAAAACATGTCAATGATAATTCTAACACTTGTAGTGTAAATAGTTCTAAGTGTTAGGTTTTTAGAAAAATTTCGCCAGAGTTTCCTCTGTAACTGGAGGTGGCCACGCTTTCAAGCGTATCATTTTCTTTAACAAATCAACTCAACAATTTTTCTTTATTTGATCAGAACAACTTTCATCACAACAACTAATCAACATATGTGTAAATTGCCAAAAATTACATGAACTTGCAGTTTTTCCCAAAACTGTGGTGTAAATCCCCTTAAGTTTAGTAGATCTTCATATAAGGTAATTTGATCTTGTAAAAACCTCGTTTTTAGAGAAAATCCATCTTTACAACTTCCAGTCATCTTTTACAAAAACTGTTATTTTGTCGGATCTTTTCATTTCACAAGTGTTTACACACTTGTGGTTTATAAAAATCATTCTTGTTAGTGTAAGATCCATTTTTAGAAAGCATGATTCCTTTAACGCTTGGTCCTTTGAAAATACCACTTGCAGATACGTAGATCTGCTAGTTTTAAACAGTATTCCACAAGTAAAACATTTTTACACAAGTTCATGTTTCATGTGTGGTAGAGTTTCACCTTTTAACCCTTGTTACTTCTAAAATAGTCTTGTGTCATGATCCAAGAACATGACTACACCGGGTTAAATGATGATTCGAGCTACCACAACATAGATCGGGTCTAAATAATCACAACTTTCAATTACTACAACATTTACACAACATGTGAGTTTTTATCCAATACTCATAGCATTTTTAGTAGACTTTAAAGTATCATCTTGTAAGATTTCGAGTTTTAACCGTTACAATTCGTATTAACCACTTTAGATTAGTTCAAGAAGGTGTTTTAAGCAACATACCACTAGCTCAAGGCTAGGGAAGAATCTATGCGAAAAACGCGTGGATAAAAGCAAAGTAGAGAGGTCCTTCGCCTTCCGATTGCACCAAGCTTCCTAACATGCGATCCTTATCACTTGTGTACCCTTGGAATGTGAAGATTAGAACCGAAAATGATGGATGGAGGGTGGGTGGTGCTTGGCCGTAAGCTTATAGAGAGAAAGAGAGAGTTCTTGTGTTCAAGTGTTGTGATGAAATGAATGGTGTGTTAAGCTTCTAACTTATAGACAAATCACAAGTTAATTACCCAATGGTTGCTATGTCTTCTAGATATTATGCAAGAGAATTATAATAATCAAACCAAGTACAAGGGTGTCCCCTTCTAGTTAGGGACGGTTGGAGAGGGGGGAGGGTCTAGTCCATTTTCAACTAGTTAGTTAGGCACATTAGTTAGGTTAAGTAAGTTAGTTAAGTGTTTAACTCGGTTACTAATGTGTAGTGTGTTACAATGGGTGTTAGGGTATTCAGGGACCCTAACTGGCTCAGAAAAAAAATAAATAATGAAAATAACAATATTTTCATGTTTCGGGTATAGTCCGGTTGTTCGGTTGGATAGTAATCCGTTAAAGCGTTAACAAGGCTTTAAAGTGTCGTTATTACTCTCTTTAGTGACACAGCTTATTCCTGACACTTTGGAAAGTGTCTAGTAATATTTTTCTCATGTTTTGGCACTTTATTAGTTAGCTAAAAGCTGAATTATTATGTAAAGTGCTGAGTTTTGTACTTAGAGTACGTTTTAGGCACATCCAGTCATTGTGACTTATTCCTAGAGACGCAGTTCTACAACCCTTGTATCCCTACACTCACCACTAGTGTAGCAAAATATCTCAGGCTCTTACAGGCCTTTAGAGGCAGTGTTTGCCTGATGCTGGCTTTATCAGCATGTTCAATAGGTTATCCATTATAGTGCTACTGTGCTTTTTGTGCATCATGTTTGTCACTAAGGTTCAGCATGTAAATAATGTAGTGACAGCAAGCAAGTATGATGCAAGTAAGTACATGTATCAGTATTCAAGTAGCAGTTTATTCACAAGTTCAAGTAAGCACAGTAATTCAGCAGTAATTAATTACTAATTAAGTCGTACGGATACCTGGTTTAGTGCGGGTTGTCAAATTAATTAAGTTCGGATTTGTTTTTGTTGAATGCAACCTTGTAATAGTCTTGATTTCAGTTTTTTTTGTGTTGCTACACATGTTTTAATTTCGGTGCCAAGAAAAACCGAGCGAAAACGATCTACTCGTTCAAATTCAATCTGTGCACGAGCATCAATTTTGTGCTTGGTTTTGCAAATTCGATCCGATCGGATCGGTTGTAATTCAATCCGAGCACGAGCAGACCCTCGCTCGGATCGGATCGGCTCATGAATACCCCTAGTTTTAGAGCAGGTGACTCTCCGGATTCCACACCCATAGAAATTGCACATTTAATGATAAAATTAAAACGCCATAAACATCATAAAACTAGCATAATGTAAATCGAAGTTAACTAACTCTATTTTTTGCCTTTAGATCTTGTTTGATCTTTAGACGCCATAATATTTGTGGTTTCACGTTTTCTAAGGGTTTCAAGTTTTTCGATTGGAATTGGGGAGGTTTCTCTGGGAAGTATATATGTTTCGGTCCCGTTTGATGGGTTTTGTAGATGCACATTTACCTTTTTGCCCTTAATGAAGTGCGTCCATGTTTGAAAGTTGATGTTATTTACGAAAACGCCATCGTGCCAATCTAATCCATAGAATGTTTTGATCCGACGAATGAGGGGCGTTCTCACTGTTTTCACACTTATAGGCATTTTCTCTAAATCCTGTCCCTATATATATATATATATGTAGGGGAAGGTTCATTGGGGAACACTAAAAAAATGGAGAACAGCGGGGAATCGACTCAAACGAACTCCGATTGGACTCATTCCAGCGGCGTTGGAACCGACTCGTCGAACCCTAACTAGGATCTCTTAACCCTAAATCCTAAATCCTAAATCCTAACTCCTAAACTCTAAACCCCAAATTTAAAAAATAAGGCTAAAACCTAAGCTAAACCGTAAAATCTAAACTATAAACCCTAAAAGCAAAACCCTAAAGGCTAAACCTAAAGCTAAACCCTAAAGCTAAACCCTAAACCCTAAAGCTAAACCCTAAACTAAACCCTAAACCTAAACCCTAAACCTAAACTCTAAAAGCCAAACCCTAATATATTTAGGGTTTAGGGGTTATGATTTAGGGTTTAGGGTTAAGAGATCCTAGTTAGGGTTCGACGAGTCGGTTCTAACACCGTTGGAATGAGTCCTATCGGAGTTCGATTAAGTCGGTTCCCCACTGTTCCCCAATGAACCTCACACTATATATATATATATAAACGGGATCGGGAGAAAACGCTCAAAAGTGTGAGTACGGTGAGAACGCTTCCTGGCCCAACACGTGTCACGCCGCTTAGAAAAGGGCGGAGGGGCTTTTTTGTCATTTCATCTTCTGTTTTTCTATTCCGCTTTTCCCAATATTGTTTTAATTTTTGGTTTTTAAGATTTTTGGCGTTAATCAAATTCAATAATTAATGGCGTTTAATGGTTTTATTGTATTAACATTTTGGCGTTTATTCAAATCATATACCATTGGATCCCAGGGGGTCAGGAAATCTATTTGAATGGCGTTTTCCAAGGCGTTTTAAACAAGATGGCCCATTGTTCTATTATTTTTTATAAACATTTTGGCGTTTGTGTTATCTTGGCGTTTTACTATTGTTAGATTCTATTTCAACCACAGGAAAAAAAATACAAGAAAAGAAAATAAATTAAAAATCCTAATCGGATCTCTCTTCACAATCTTCACAGTTATCAGTCTCTCTCTTCTTTAATAGTACCAGAACTGTCACCAAATATATGGCGTTTTATGTAAAACTTAACAAACCCATTGGTTTGATTATTTTGCCTGCTCGTATGTTGAACTGGCTTTTTTTGTGAATGTTTGGGGACATAGATCTATGACGTGTGAGTGGGTTTTTTGCTTTTTCTTTATCTTGATCTTCATCTTTATAATCAACTCACTCTTCAGTGTCATTGATCTCTTCTCCTCATCCAATCTTTCTTCAAGAACAAAAAATACAAAATGCCATATGACTGGCATCCGTATCTTTTTCTTGAATTTTTGTCCATCTCATGCAGCAAAATCTTTCTGAATTACTCCCTTTTGATAACAATTCATTCAGTGAAACTTCACGAAGAACAATTATGAATATCCAAGAAAGCATATTAGCCATCTTTGATTTTTTTATTTTTTGGCGTTTTACAGTGATTGGTATTTAGTAGTATTGGCGTTTGTTTTTTTTTTTTTTTTGTTCAAATGGAAGTTGCTGAGACGTATCATTTTATAGGATGTCTTTTTGGCTCCTAAGTTAGGCGGTGTATTATTATAATAAAGTATTCGTCTTTTCAGTTACTGTTTGTAATTATTGTTTTTGATAAGCTTCATCTCTGAAGTCTGTAACACGTCCCATCTTTCAAGTTTGGCGTTTTAGATTCTAATATAATAAATTTTCCCTATCTTCAGTATTACTGATTTGTATTTACTGTTTCTAGTTACATTTACAAGTTTGCTTTTTATTTTTTATTTAATTTTTTTTGGGTTTTTTATAATACTTTTTCAAAGTAATTTTATTATAGTTTGGGAGTTTTTGGAGGCGTTTAACAGGATGTTATCGTTTAAACAAGCATTTTGGTTGTTTTGGCGTTTTTATTATATGTGACGTTTTTATTATTATATAACAATCAACTGAAAAGGAAAATAAAATAAAAGAATACATAAACAATTGATCTTCCAAATCTTCACTGTCACCAGTCTCTTTCTTCTTTTTTGAATCATGTTAACTGGCTGGTTCGACTTTCGTATGATTCATTTTGTTTTTTAGTTTTTCAAGTAGTTTTTTTGTGTGGCTGTTTGTAAGCGCACAGTCTGACATCAGCATCTTTTTCTTGAAGATTTGTCCATCTCATGCAGCAAAATGTTATTGAGTTTAGACCCTTCAGCCAACAATCTTGAATTTCACAGTGAACGATGTTTGATTTTTTAACTTTTTTGGCGTTTTACCGATAAAAAGAACGCCACAAAATAAGAGCACCTTAAACCTCAAAATTTGATATGCTAAAATCAATAATGTTTTGCTGTATGAGATGGACAACATTGTTAATCCTCGGTTAAGAATGATAACTGACAATGTTGTCCACCCCATACAGCTAAACTTTATTGACAACAAAGTTCAATAATGTTTTTGTATGTTTTGGCGTTATAAATTGGATGGAAGTTGAGGATTAGTCAATAAGATTTTACTCAATGAAATGGACAACATCCTCACTTAAGGATTTTGTCCATTTCATTGAGCGAAATCTTACAGACAACCAAACTGAACTTCAAAAAAACGTTTTGGGTTAGAAGATATTTGATGTTTGGGTTTTTTGGCGTTTCTAAGGCGAATGGGATATATCAAATATGGCGTTTGGGTTTTTGTGTGTGTTTTAAATTGAATGTCTGAGATGTTGTATATATAGGATTTTTTTGGCGGTTTTTTTAGGCGGGATTTTACTATAATTAAGTTTGGCGTTTTAAATCTAATGGAGTTTTTCTTAGAATGGGCTGTGATTTTTGTTTTTGGCGTTTTATTTCATGAGATGGCGATTTGTGTGGAGAAGTCAAAAGACCATTTTACCCTTAATGAAGCGCGTCCACATAATAAAATTGACGTTATTTACGAAAACGCCACCGCGCCAATCTAGTCCATAGATTGTTTTGATCGGACGATCGATAAGCGTTCTCACCGTTCTCACACTTTCTACCGTTTTCTCTATATCCCGACCTTATATATATCTCTCTATATATATATATATATATATGTATATATATAGGCGAAGGTTCAATTAAAAACTCCTTTTATCACGAGCACTCGAAAACTAACTAAAAAAGGCTAAAAAATACCATTTTTACAAATTTTCGCTAGGTTTTGTTTATAAAAAAAAAACTTTTTTAAAAAAAAAACTTGTACAGAACATGTGTATTATTGCACATGTGCACTACAATTTTTTTTTTTTTGAAAATTTTTTTTATATATAAAAATAGCAATTTTTAATAAAAAAAAATTGAATCTTTTTTAGGCTTTTTTAGTTAGTTTTCGAGTTCTCGCGATAAAAGGAGTTCTCACTTGAACCCTCCCCTATATATATATATATACATACACACACACACACATATATATATATATATATATATATATATATATATGGTAGGGTTCATGTGAACACAACAAAATAAACTCACTACACCTCCAAAAACCAAAAAAAAAAAAAAAAAAAAAACTAACCCCCGCCCCCCCCCAAGCTAAATTCTAAAACTAAACCCCTCAAAAACCTAAAAAAAAAATACCTAACCCCCACCCCCCAAAAACCTAAACCCCTCCACCTAAGCTAAATGCTAAAACTAAACCCCAAAAAAACCTTAAAAAATCTTTAAAAATTTAAAAAACACAAAAAAAAAAAAAAAATTCTAATCGCTACTTTAAGTATCCAAAAAAAAAATCTATTAACGAAAAGTTTCGATTTTAATAAAAAAATATTAAAAAAAAATCTGTGTTTTTTAGATATTTTTTAGATATTTTTGGTTGTGTTCACATTGTTCTCGCAGTTCTCGCAATAGAGGGTGGTTCCTAATGGATCCTTCTCCTATATATATATATATATGCGCACATGATTGCTTCTTATCCTACCAATTGGTTTATAAGAGAAACCTCTTATGTTCTTATATATGTTATCTAAGATTGAAAGTAGGATAACTAAATGATCCTATTAATTGTTTGTGTTGGACCTACAAAAGAACAGATGATATGCAAAAGTCAAAGCATGACAATGAGATCAAGAAATAAACAGTTGACGAAGCAATTCTCCTCACAAAGATAGTGAATCCTGTACACCTAAATCGGAGCATCTGTTGAAGACAAGCAAACATCTGATCAAAGCCTTGGAACTGTTGTTCAAGAAGAAACAAAGTTTGTTGAAGCCTAAAGTCTGTTGGAGCAAAGGTCTAATAAAGAAGAACAAACATCTGTCTGGACAAACAGATGTTTGGATTAAAGCAACAGAGGATAGACTAAACAGAGGTTTCCCAATGTAACAGTACATGTTTACATCAGTTTTTAGCATAGTTAGAACATATGTTAGATTTTCACGGATGTTGCAAACTTCTGTGGAATTTTTCTTAGGAATGTTAGATGTCACTATCATGGTGATATCAGCCTATCATGAACAGAGCTGTAGTACTTAGTATAAATAGATCTCACCTGTTAGAGATATATCTTATCACTTCACACATTCTCTTTTGTAGGAATAGTTCTTGTGAGTGATCAGGCTAAGGGGGGATATTGTTGAATCATTATGTAAATCATTTGAATCATTTTGATTATCAATGGAAAACAGTTTTTGATGATATCTTCCTGCTTTTGAATTTTATTGTTTTTATCAGTATTTATTTACGGGTATCAAACTCAGATCCTGTCAGTTTGAATATGAAGTTAATTTTTGGGGAATTAAATTAGAAAAGTACACATGAATAGAAGTTAATTTGGTACTTAGTTTAGTTCACTTGTTCATCAAACACTATATCAATTTTAAGAACTTATAGTTTTACACATTGCGGACAAACATGTCCTGCATTCGTTTCAAATAGTTAGTTGTGGCAATCTACATAATGCTCTTAACTTGTGGGATACACATGATGTCATTCCATGGGCACAAGTGAATAACTACATCGGCTTCAAAGTTGAGACGCTTTTTCCTACAAGTTCCCAAAAATCATTAAGTGTTGACCATTTAGCTGAGACTGGAATCCTTAACTATTAGATTGAGTAACATCTCATTTACATTTAATGCCATTAGGCTTAAGGCTTTCTATTTGAACCAATTACTCTCTTGTGTAAAATAAATAAATCCATTAATGATAAAAAAAAAACTAGGGTCTAATTTTGGCGTCTCCTTCCTCTTTAAATTTGAGTCTAGGGGAAAATATTTAAGAAGCTTCAGAAGTTAATATCATAATATAAGATTGATCAATGATGACCTCATCTCATATCCTTAAAATAAATATGAAGATTGATGGCACAAATTTGGGATACAATGCGGACTGATGACACTATCCTAAAACATGAATTTCCAAGGATGCATAATTTGGTAGTGATTTTTTTTTAAATGAAAGAAATATGTTAAATGGGTGAAAAACAAAACCTGAATAAGTGCGTAACACCTATATTTTAGTATAAATTAAAATAATCTAAATAGTAAAAGTACGAGCAACTTAAATTTACATATATACTCAATTATTGGAACTAGTTTAGGGTCCCTAGATAAGACATAAAGTAAAAGAAAGCATAAGTTTTTGTTTTGGAAAATATGTGTAATGATTTATAACAAAGCATATTCTAATGGGTACTTTTCATATTGTACTTACGGCAACTTCTCACCAACATCTACCCTAAGGGAGTGTGTTATACATGCAATATGGTATCGGGAGATGCTAACGTGGAGGTGGAGGATCATGGGGAACACGACGCCCCTATGGGAAAGATAGGGAGCGCTGTTGAAGGGATGGATGTCCTGTTCCTCACATGAAACAAAGAAGATTTTGATTTATCAAGAGATAGAAATCTTATTTGGAGGGGAACACCATGCCCCTTGTGATGGATGCAGCCGCCCTCACCCCCTCTTGAAACCATAATACATGGCCTGGTACTTGCTTTTGGACCCTTCCACGAGAAGTACTGTCACATAAAAATACACGCTGCACATAGTATATACCACTAAGTAATATTGTAGGTCCGGTTTACGGATCGTTCGATTATGTTCACGGTGATATCTAATCCTAAGTTTGATGTACGAAATCCATCAGAAATAGGTAGAAACACAAGAATTCACAATTTTCTACATTTTCTATTAACTTCACAGTCACGGTACAAATTTGACAGCGCTTCGCCTCCTAGTCCGTCACACGCCTTACTGATCACCCAGTCTGCACGTCTGTTTATAGACATGTACATCCATGCGGACCAGAGTATTACATTCGTACGAACTAATTAACACGCTACATTCACACGGACCAACTTGCTCATCCGAGTGGATGAGCTACATCCGTACGGATAAGCTTCGTTTACAAGCACAACTCATATTTCACGCTATCTAGCCCTATTACATTAAGACGTAGGCGACAGACATATAAATCAACAGTCTCCCCCTTGGTTGTTGCCGCAGTCTTGATCAACATCTTCAAGTGAAAACACACAGTCTCCCGCTGAATGATGCTCCGAGTCTCTCAGATTTGAATTTCCACACACAAACAATTTCTAAACAATCTCATTTGTTCAGCTCATAATCAACATTATTCAGTTATCATGGAAGATTTTGAAAGAAAATATTTTTGAATTTTGAATATTGAACGCGAAAATGTAAACAAAGTCAAATGTAATATTTACAGTTAATGTTTTTGTGAGAAAACGTGCCAGAGGATCAAATTAGTTTTAATGAGACATATCAGTTGCACCGTTGATCTAAGAAACATTTAGTTTAAACAATTCATATGGATTGCCGGTATTGTTGTCCACTTAAACTCAATCTATAAACTTTCCTAATGCTTACAGATACGCTAAGGTATATTAATTTGTACTAAGTTCTTATGGATCCCACGATCTTAGCATATCCCCTCATCATGTAATACACTGACTCAAATATTTCCTTTAGACTTTCATAAACTATGATTAGTGTAAAAATAACGCAGAATGTTTAAATATTAACTGTAAGTGTAGCTCTCGTTGGGTAACTGTGCTTTATCAGTTCTGGTCAAAGTCCGAAGTCAAGAGAAGTCAAGATACAGTGTATTCGGACATATATGTTAAAAGACTAACAAATTTCAGACAGGATTATGTGTTATGTTGTCCAAATTTGTGGATATGTATTTGCAGGACTTAGGGTTTTGCCCCAGCCTATATATATGGGTGTATAGGTTAGAATTGGGAATCTATCCATCTCATTCATTCATCTCAATGAGAATGGATCTGGGTGATCAGCTTCGTACAACCTCTCACAAACCCTAGCTATTCCTCAATAGTGTGTGGACATTTCTAGAGAGAAAGAGTGACTATGTGTTAGTGAGAGAAAGCTTTGTTTAGATCAGCTTGTAGATGATGTATACTCTTTCGGTTTATGTAATCTGTGATGACTGGTTCGTTAATAAAGGGTTTCATCTTCTACATCTTTCTATCTTTTATGGTTATGATTGTTCTTCATGTCTTGAATCAAGTGCAATGTTGATGTTCGTCCTCGATCCGGTGCTTACACAGTGGTATCAGAGCATGGTTACTGATTCGATATGGTCTAATCACCTTCCGAATCACCATTGCTTTTGATTTGATGTTTGTTTCCTCCAAACATCATGGAGACGTGAAGATTATGTAGAAAAATTAAAGATTTTGAAGATGTTCGTCGTCTGAGAAGTTTTCTTCTTTTCCAAGTTGCTTTAGATCTGTGTTTTGATAAAAAAAAATGTATTGTGCGAACTTAATTTTTTGTTAGAAGGTTGGATGTCCGTATTTGTTATTCTGATGACTTGTGTGAAGTCACACTTGTCAGTATTTGTAGTTTGTCCACATTGAATCAAGTCCGAATTTGTGATAAACAAATTATGTCTGCACTTGTTTAGATAAGTTCATCTGCGCTTACTAAATTGATCTTGTGTCCACGTTTGTGAAATACATTGCATGTCCGCACTTGGGTATTTCTTTAAGTCCGCACTTGTGGATTCAATATCATATCCGGACTTATTGCATCATACATTGTCCGCATACGTTTGATTGAATTAGTTGTCAGAACTTGTGAAGCAAGAAACATTCATGTCCGTACTTGTTCTTTCAAGATTAAATCCGCACTTGTATGTAATGTTCAATGTCCTCGTTTGTCATATAATCCACCATCCGAATTTGTGTTTCATTCATTAGTCCGCACATAATTGATTCACTTTGTCATTTATTCGCATATGTTGAATCTTATCCGTACTTGTGAGTGTCTTTAGTAGTCTGCACTTACCTCTAAATACCTTGTCCGCAATTGTGAGTCATTTATTCATGTTCGAAGTTACCTTTAAATGGATATATGTCCGACCTTGTTTATTTGTGAGAAATCAGAAGAATTTTTTATGTCCAGCCTTATAAGATAAATACCTGTCTGGCCTTGTGGTTTCTCCTTATACTGTCCGACCTTACCAGAATTCAGAAAATCCATCCACACATAAATTCTTGTGTCCGACCTTAATCATCCTCTTATACCCATCCGCACTTGTTGAAGGTTAGGGACTGATTTCTTGCTGTCTGAGCTTAACATGGTGTAAGGTTGAATTAGTTTGTGCGACTTTGTTATCTTTCAAATTCCCACAGTTCAATGTTTTCATCTTCTCCCATGGCGATACACTTGCGGCTACACACCCAATTGTTTCCAAATCTTTCTTATTTTTTAAATCTTTCTGATTAATTTAAGAATATCATCATCAGGGTTTGGGTGTTAGCTAATTCTCGGATTCATTGTTTTGATTTCAAGAATTGTATCATCATCAGGGTTTAGGTGTTAGCTAATTCTCTGATTCATTGTGTTTGATTTCAAGAATTGTATCTTCATCAGGGTTTGGATGTTAGCAAAATTGGGGATTTTTGGTTGAACTTGATGAAGTTAGTGTTTGTCAGTGCTTATTCACTCTTTGTGCGAGTTTAAGTGCTTGTCAGATTTCTCCATTCTCTTTGTGTTGTGCGAATTTCTTCATTCCTTTTAAATTCGAATTTATGAGTTATATTCGGAATATCTTTGTTTGTTCTGAATGTCTTTGTATTCTGAAATACTGTTTAGATAATTTGATCCGCGGTTTCAAAAGCTTTCGGGTTTTACGGGTTCCGAACTCTCTAGAATTCCGGGTTACCGGGGGTACCAGATTTTTAGTTAAGTTTAGCAGTTTGTGTAGTTCAGAGGTTTTGATTTGTACATGTTCTGAGTTTTTCTAGCTATGCCGGGTTACTAGAGGTACCGGATAATTAGCAAAAGTCAGAATGTTGTGTAATTTGGAAATTTGAAGTCAGTTTCAGATTACTGGAATGTTACAGGGCACTTACGTTGTCCGGATCAAGTAAGGGGATGAGAAGCGGAAATGGTGGTCCATGGTGTTCGTTTCAAGATTCTCGGAGTTCAGATTTGGTCCTTACTTGAGTTTTGGGACATTTTTAGACTATTATCATGACTTGGTTGAACTTTGACAGCTTGTGCGTAAAGGACTCATGTGTGATGCAGTTTTGTCAAGTATGTTCATGTTTTCAATCAAGTATGGACGTGATGAAGTTGGATTCTCGGTTGACGACTAGTTAAAGATTCAGCCTTATTAGTTGTTGTTTAGAGTAGAGATGATTAGTTTCTTGTTCTCTCTTCCAAGATGATTGCTGGTCGGTTCTCGAAATAATCTGGTGCTTCTTGATAAGGGGAAGATCGGAGATGAAATCCACCTGGGGTTTCAGGGGATTCGTGAAGATAGGAGATTGGTTCATGAAGACTCATGACGAGATGAGATCATACATGAAGGGTTGCAGATCATGATCAAGATGTGGATGTACTTTTACAAAGTTCAGTTTGTTATTAACTTATCGAACTGAACTTCATGTCTTTGTGAAGTTTGAAGTGTTCAAGGTTGGGGATTGGAAATCCAATGTCTCTTTCTGCTGCCGGTTAGGTTTGAAGATTATGGTTTCGAGCGATATTCTTACATTTGGTTGTAGGCTAGTTCGCGTTAACTTGATTGGGGAGTAGTTTGAGGGGGAGGATCTACAGTGTTTGATTTTGGATTCTTCAGGTTTCACAAAGCGGCCATTCAAGTGATCGTCAGCAAGTCTTTAATTAGAAGGGTTAAAGATCGTTGTGCTCTGCCGGAAAGAACAAGTCTCAGCCAAAGTAGAAAGCAGTCATGACATCATCAGTCAAAGGGGAGTCTGTAAGCACAGTATCCGGTGACTGAAGATTATAGTTGCTAGACAGAACTGATAGCAACAATTAAGGGGGAGTCTATAAGTGCAACTCTCATTGGGTAACTGTGCTTTATCAGTTCTAGTCAAAGTCTAAAGTTAAGAGAAGTCAAGATACAGTGTATTCGGACAGATATGTTAAAAGCCTAACAAATTCAGACATGATTATGTGTTATGTTGTCTGAATTTGTGGACATGTATTGACAGGACTTAGGGTTTTGCCCCAGCCTATATATATGGGTGTATAGGTTAGAATTGGGAATCTATCCATCTCATTCATGCATCTCAGTGAGAATGGATCTGGGTGATCAGCTTTATGAAACCTCTCACAAACCTTAGCTATTCCTCAATAGTGTGTGCACATTTCTAGAGAGATAGTGACTATGTGTTAGTGAGAGAAAGCTCGGTTTAGATCTTTGTGATCTAAACCAGCTTGTAGATGATGTATACTCTTTCGGTTTATGTAATCTGTGATGAGTGGTTTGTTAATAAAGGGTTTCATCTTCTACATCTTTCTATTTTTTATGTTTATGATTGTTCTTCATGTCTTGAATCAAGTGCAATGTTGATGTTCGCCATCGTTCCGGTGCTTTCACATTAACAATCAGGTCGATCTTTCGATTTGCGGAGAAAGTCCAATGTTTACACGAAATAAGAAATAGAAACAAGTTGAATTCTTTTAGATCTTAACCACCAGTTCGATATTCTCATATACGCAGAGTTGATCCAAGATTTAAACAAAACACCAAGTAAAATAAAGCAGAAACGTTCAGGCACTAGCATCTAGTTCGATACTTTCGTATACGTAGAGGATGTCCAATGCTTAAACAAAATAAAGAAATAAAACAAGTTTAAATCTTTTGAAAATAAAAACACAATCACAGTGACTTTTTAAATAAGTTGTGAAAGTTCACAAACTGACCGGTTTTTATGCTTATTAGCATTTAGTGATTACCGAGTAGGTACACAATCACGAAGGACAAAACTCAGTACTACGCTTTCAATCGTGTTCCCCCTAGAACTATGCTTTTTCATTTAAGTTTGTATTGTTATCGCAAAACTACTAGTCTAGCTGAGCCTATTGACACATCTTTAGTGAGATTGTTTAACCATTTTAAACACTACAATTCTTTAGCATTCATTGATAGTCCACTGATGTACTATCATTTCCTCTTTTCGCAACAAGTAATCTCATTTTCTTTTCTTTTTTAATATTTTTGACATTTTGAAATTTTCTATTGTTTTTGGCTTTTTCCAGAATTTTTATCTATCTGAAATGATTTTTAAATGATGTTTTTCAATTTTACAGAAATTTTGATTTTAACAATTTTGTAATTTTTTTCTCTCCCTAAAATTGACAACATCTTTTCAAAATTGAAAATAAAAATCTTCCATGTTCACCAAACAACGATTTTTTTTACGAATGCGAACACGAGACTATCATTTTGTTTGTGTTGAATTTATTTCTTCAAACTCTGCACGAACAACCACTGCTTCTGAATAGACGTTTGCTTCAAGCCTGGTTATCCTGCACATGCAAAATGAACTTTAAATCAGTTTTGAATAGGGACCCAATCCATAACGGATTTAGGTTGGCCAAATTCATCAATTTTAGTATTACCAGTCCATTCACAATCTCTTTTGTCATCAAACAATTTGATAAGATATTTCATCTGAAAATCTAACTTTCTTTGTTTAATGAACAATTCTCTTCTCCATTGTTCTCTCTTCTGTCCTCATATTTGTATATGATGAATTAGTTTTACTTGACTGGTCATTCTTTGGAGAGCAAAACGATTCATCAGAATTGTTATTTCACTCGTCGTATCCGATGATAAAATCTTTTCCAAATACTCTCTAACTCTCTTTCTCAATTTATCTTTCTGCCCTAGTGATAGTTTTACTATCCGTTCTTTGGGCTTTTCTTTAGCTTTCTCATCTTTCTTATCTTCCTTGTGAGACTTATCCAACGATTCTCTCTTCGATCTCATTGGATAATCTCTGGCAATATGACATTTGATTTGACAATCATAACATCTTCTTGTTTCAAACTTTTTCTCCGGCAGTTGACAACATTGTGTCCTTTGTTTCCACAGTTGTAATACACCCTGTTATCGCACCATTCTTCTCTATCAGACCAAACACTCAAATCATAACACTGATTTGATGTGTAATAGTCATCACTCCAGCTTCTTCTGTAATCTTGATTTAACTTTTGAGCACTGTGACCAAACCTGCATCACTTATTCACAAATTTTTGTGAGTTTTGATTTTCAAACTTTGTGAATTTTTATAATGATTGGATGATTAAACTGATGATCTTTTATTGTTGTTTTGAAAATTTTTAGAATTATTAAAATTTTTAACATTTTGTTTTTGTTCCTCATTTTGCTTATAAGTTGAACATTCACCTTTTTCAGCAAATGGTGGAACAGTTTCTTGATTTTTTTTTAATTTCAAAAATATTTCTTTTTTATCATCATCACAATATTTAATTATGACTTTGTCATAATTTGTGACATTGTCACTTATTGGAATCTCGACTGAGTGAGTTTTATTTTTAGTGTTATCAGGTACAATTGTTTTTTATTTATCTTTTCTTGATGGTTTATACCCAATACCACGATTACAAAATTCATACTCGTCCTCCCCAGTGATCTAGCATTAAGCAGTGGCGAATCTTGAGATCTAGCATTAAGCAGTGGCGAAACTTGAGATCTAGCATTAAGCAGTGGCGAAGTTTGAGATTTCCGACTGGGCGTCGAAAACGTATACACCCAAAAATTTCTATAAGACCAGGGGATTGAAAACGTATATACCAAAAAATTTCTATACGAAAACTACATACTCTCCACTACTGAGCGAAAAGTTCGGGGGTCGACTGCCCCCTCCCGTCCTATAGAAGCTGTGCCCCTGACATTAAGGACGATGCAACAAAACCTTTATTATTTTCTAAATCCTCAATTTTATTTTTAGCAATCTCAACTTCTTTTTCAAGTTGAGTTATTTTTTCAAAGTGAGAATCTATTGTAATTTGGTTTTCAAAAAAAAATATTATTTTAAACTCGAACATGTTGGGAGACCGGGTCCTAGGAGGTCACCTGCTCGACCCATCCCAGGGCCGTCCCTGGCGTTTATTCATGTAACCTTCTTATTATCCTTAAATACATATGTGTCTATACTTGAAAAAAAAAAAAAAAAATTGTACACCAAAAGTGTGATCTTTCACATAATGTAAAAAAATGTTACCATCGACAATGATGAAATCATATATTTGGTAGTTGTGCAACATGAGACTATGGTTTCATAGTCATTGGTCTAGTTACATCTTTCTTTACTCTTTTTCATAGAAAAGGTCAAAACTTTGAGTTAATTAGTGATGGCAGGAATGTGGCCCTAGGTATGGTGTAGTAGAGTGGTTCACAACCTGTAAGTAACCCAACTAAAGCTTTATTAATCGCATACACACAGCACTGCACCCCTGGGGAGATAATTTCATTCTTTTTGTTATAAATAAGTATGAAAGTAGATCAGTATTTTGCAAACAAGCCTCTCTCTCTCTCTCTCTCTCTCTCTCTCTCTCACACACACACACACACACACAACACAGTGTTAACTGGTGGTAGCTTCTAGATGAAATAGTACCTTCTGCAGAGTTCGTATACAAGATCTATGAGGTAGGTGCTGATCAAGATGGAGAAGCAGGGTACGTGCATTACTAAATCATCATGGAAAATAACAAACACCACAACTTTACTCTTTAGTTTGATGTCACCAAACCCTAACCGAGTACTCTTCGGTTAGGGGGTCATGTTTGGCATGAGAGATCAAATGAGTTAGTAGTTCATGTGCCCATCTTCGCCATCATGACCACCTAAACCTTAATGGCCAAGATATAACAAAGTTCCAACATTGCTTTTGTTGCACTCTGAAGGCTCAGAAAACGGTATCATGTATGTAAGTCTCAGTGTTTCATGGTAACATGTCTAAGGTTCTTATGTTTTTTTTTTTCCTTTCCACTCATGCAATCATATAAAAACCTTACGTTTGACATGTTCACAATCGCCTGAAAAAGTCTATTGTGTGTAGCAAATCATATCTATGTCAAGTCTCATACTTATAAATGTGCTTAAATAGTTATAGCATTGCACTTAAATTAATTCACTTTTGAGAGTAAAAAATTTAGCCAAATTTTCTTTAGGATACTTGAGTGCATTCAATAATTGTGTTCTATTAAGTTTGTAAAAATATTTTTAATCAACTAGATTGTTGCAATTAGATCAAGAGGAAGAGGACTTTCATGGCCTCACTTAAAGCTAAAACTAGGCTAAGAGATTCAAGCTAGCTTATGGATGACACATACTTGCCAACTAAAAAATTATATCAGATAAACTAATTTTTATTGAATCTATGTCTGTAATATGAATTAGGGTTTGAGAAAGTTTGGGATGAATTCATTCGTATTATTCGAATTGGTAAATCTGAATGTATGATGACATAATACATATATACACTACCGGTTATTATCATAACCGCCCCAAAACTATTACTTAACATAACATTAATAATAATAATAATAATAATAATAATAATAATAATAATAATAATAATAATAATATGATATCTAGCTTATAAATATCATCTAATATTCCCTCCCGTAAGCTAGAATGTGATGACATGCAGAGCTTCCTTAAGTCGTTTGAAATCCTTTAACTGCAATGCTTTTGTGAATATATCTGCCGCTTGTTCTTTGGTTGTGCAGAACCTAATTTCCACTTCATCATTCTTGATCAATTCTCGAATAAAATGATATTTAATTCTAATATGTTTGCTCTTTCCGTGATAGACTGGATCTTTGGCTAGGCTTATGGTTGATTTGTTGTCGCATAGAATCGTTGGAGGACATTCTGTGTTAATTTGTAGTTCATTAAGAATTCCTTTCAACCAAAGTGCTTGACATCCGGCTTGTGACAGTGCAATGTATTCCGCTTCTGTTGAGGAGAGTGCTACAATCTTTTGTTTCTTGGACTGCCATGCTACTGCTCCTGACCCGAGATGAAAGACATACCCGGATGTACTTTTGCTGTCATCAATACTTCCTGCATAATCACTATCGCTGAATCCGAGTAGTTTTCCCTTACTTCCTTTTGAATATACTATCCCATGATTTATTGTTCCCTTGACATATCTTAGTATTCTCTTTCCGGCTTCCCAATGACTTTTCCGTGGTCTTTCCATAAACTGACTAAGCTTATTAACAGCGAATAGAATGTCCGGCCGGGTATTAGTTAAATACATTAAACACCCAACTAGACTCCTGTACACGTTTTGATCTACTTCATTCTCGGGATCCTCTTTGGATAACTTGATTCCATACTCCATTGGGGTTGAAAGTGCATGGCAATTCTCCATCTTGAACTTTTCAAGCAGAGTTTGTGCATATTTCCGTTGTGATAACATAATGTTTCCGTTGTCATAGTTAACTTCCATACCTAAGAAATAGTGAAGGTTTCCAAAATCTGTCATTTTGAACTCACATTTCATAGATTCCTTTAGTTCATCTATCATATTTAGTGAGTTACTTGCCAAGATGAGATCATCCACATACAGACAGATTATTATTCTTGACTGTTTTGAGATCTTGGTGAACAAGGTATGTTCATACACACACTTTTGGTAGCCATGAGTTCTGAAATATTCTTCTATTCGGCTATACCATGCCCTTGGGGCTTGTTTCAATCCGTAGAGAGCCTTCTTGAAATGACATACCTTTCTTTCTTCTCCCTTTTTAACATAACCTTCGGGTTGATCAATATATACTTGTTCCTTTAGCTTTCCATTCAAGAATGCCGTTTTTACATCCATTTGATGTAAATCCCATCCATGTTGAGCAGCCAAAGCTAAAACCAGTCTTATAGTGTCGAATCGTATTACAGGAGCAAATACATCTTGATAGTCAACTCCATATTTTTTACTATACCCTTTTGCGACTAAACGGGCCTTGTGTTTATTAACATTCCCATACTCGTCATACTTCGTCTTATATATCCATTTCACACAAATAGTTTTTTGACCTTGTGGTGGATCCACTAGATCCCATGTTTCATTCTTAAGTATCGATTGTATTTCCCTATCCATTGCCTCTCTCCACTTGATATCTTTAGATGCTTCATTATACGTTATTGGATCTGCATCAGCGTAGAGTACAAAATCTGCTACTTCATTTTGTACATTCTGCACTGTTTGTTCTCTTTCATATAAATTCTTAACCTGTGCTTCGGAAAGTGGTTGAGTACTTTAATAAACTTCGGTAACTCATCGTGTTCTCAGTTCTTCATTTTCTGAAGATGACGATGATTCTGTTTCTTCATGTTGATCTGCTATTTCATGTTGACTGTTTAAGCTTTCGGCTTCCTCATCACTTAAGTGATGTTCATCTTGATTGTTGACTGAATGTTCTTCATCTGCACTTGTTACAGTAACATTTGGTTGAGACACTTCCTCTCCTGCATCGACTAGTTCAACATGTGATGTTTCTTTTTGATCAGTTCCTTCATTCCACTTTTGTTCTTCGTCAAACACCACATCCCTGCTGATAATTGTCTTGCCAGTCATCGGATTATAAAGCTTGTATGCTTTACTATTCTCACTATAACCAATGAAAATTGTTTTTTCTACTTTGTCATCTAATTTTCCACGGTGTTGCTTAGGGACATGTGCATATGCTACACATCCGAACACCTTTAAGTGTTTGACACTTGGTTTTCTTCCACTCCAGGCTTCTTGAGGAGTAATATTTGGTATACTTTTGGTTGTAGCTCTGTTGATTAGATACGTTGCACATGCTACGGCTTCGGCCCAATAAGAGTGTGACATGTTCTTCATTTTTAACATGCTCCTACTCAACTCCATGAGTGTTCTATTTTTCCTTTCGGCTACCCCGTTTTGTTGTGGTGTATAACTCGTGGTGAGTTGATGCTGGATTCCATTTGCTTTAAGATAAGTCTGAAATTCGTGGCCACAGTATTCTCCTCCTCTGTCAGTTCGTATTGTTTTGATCTTGTGACCGGCTTGGTTTTCTGTTAATGCTTTGAAGACTTTAAAGAAACTCAGTGCTTCCGATTTCAACTTCAAAAAATAAACCCATGTTTTTCTTGAGAAGTCATCTATGAAGGTAATGAAATATTTGCATCCTCCAATATATAAGGTTCTCATCGGTCCACATAAATCTGAGTGAATTAGTTGCAGCGGCTTCTCGGCATGCCAAGTTGTTTGTTTAGGAAATGATTTCCTTGCGTATTTTCCTAACAAACAGCCTTCACATAAGTTATTATTTGTTTTAGAAATCTTCGGCAGCCCTTTCACTATTTCATGAATTCCCATATCATGTAACATATCAAAATTTAAGTGCCCATATCTTCTATGCCAAAATACACTAATATCAGCTGTCATTACATTACATACCCGAGGGGTTACATCATGGCTGAGGTTGAGCGGAAACATCTTGTTTCCTGTCATCTTAACTAAACCGATGCATGTTCCTGAAGAATCTTTAATCATGCATTCTTGGTTTGCAAAGTTAACTTCATATCCTTTCTTGACTAGTTGTCCCACACTTAATAAATTGTGTTTCAACCCTTCGACATAAAATACGTTTGGAACTTTCTTTTCCACTCCCTTTACTTTGATAGATACATCACCGCATCCTAACACTTCTAATTTCTTGTTATCTCCGGTCCTCACTTCTCTCTGTTCTGATTCATTTAATGTGATGAATAAGTTCTTGTTACCGGTCATGTGATTACTACACCCGCTGTCTAAATACCAGCAATCGTCCTTTGATACTTCTTCTATATTGAATATCATAAACATTGTATCTTCACTTTTCCCTTCGGTTTCCACTTCATGTAAAAGTGCACTTCCATTCTTATCATTCTCTTCCTTTTGTTGACAGAAGCGTGCCGTATGTCCTAATTTCTGGCAGTTGTAACACCTAATATGTCCGTATGATCTTCCTCTTCCTCTACCGGTATATTCATATCGGTTTTGCCTTGTCCGATCTGCATTATTACTTTGCATCTGAAATGCTTGTTCCATTGGGTTGTCATCATACTGTTTTAGTCTCAACTCGTGAGATTGTAAGATGCCAAGTAATTCTTCAGTGGAGATCATAGTCAGATCCTTTGATTCTTCTATCGCTATAACTACTGCTTCATATTTTCGGGTTAAACTCCTAAGAATCTTCTCTATTACTCTTTGTTCAGTAATATTTTCCTCATTCATACGAAACTGGTTCACTATAATCATGATTCTGTTCATGTAATCTTCTATTGTTTCGTTTTCTTTCATTCTTAGGGCATCAAACTCACATCTTAGGGTTTGAAGTTTTACCGTTTTCACTCTGTGTTCTCCTTTGTACGCTTTGTGTAAGACATCCCATGCTTCCTTTGAAGTCTTGCATGTTGCAATTCTTTCAAATATGATTTCACTGACCGCCTGGAAAATTATGTGAAGGGCCTTCCTGTCCTTTTTTACCTTTTCTTTATAAACATTTCGATCGTTTTCTGTTGCTTGGGTTGGGAGATCGTTGTAACCTTCTTCAACAATCATCCACAGATCTTGAGATTCCAGTAACACCTTCATTTGAATGTGCCAATGATAATAGTTTTGTCCCTGTAATTTTGGAATTTGTGTTTGAAAGCCTCCATTCACCGTGGTCATGTTTGAAATTGATTTCTGTATCTAATTGTGATCTTTAATCTTTGTCGAGTAAGATCTGTGATAAGGGAATCAGATCTTTGTGGCTCTGATACCACTTTATTGAATCTATGTCTGTAATATGAATTAGGGTTTGAGAAAGTTTGGGATGAATTCGTTCGTATTATTCGAATTGGTAAATCTGAATGTATGATGACATAATACATATATACACTACCGGTTATTATCATAACCGCCCCTAAACTATTACTTAACATAACATTAATAATAATAATAATAATAATAATAATAATAATAATAATAATAATAATAATAATAATAATAATAATAATAATAATATGATATCTAGCTTATAAATATCATCTAATAATTTTATGAATGAGTTTGGAAAACGGAATGATGTGTGTGACAAGTATAATTTAGTACTTATCAAATTAGCAACTCACGTCGAGTATACATTTTTGGCACTTGGCTACTTTAAATGAACACCTAAAAGCATAGATTATGCACATTAGCAAATCTAAATGAGCAAGGTTTTACCCCAAAACATTAAAAACACTTTTAAGATCGTTCTTTCAAAGTTTATATATATACTAGGGAGTACCATCCAACCCTACCCGTTGAAGAAAACCTGCCTACAATGGATCAGTCTGATCGTGGATCGATCACAAATCCCATTTCACCTTAGCTTTCAAAAACCTGTCAAGCATGATGCCGGGGATGAATATTGCAACTTCTTTACAAGTGGATGACCAAAGTATTTAATTTCAATTTCATACATTCTTACGTTTTATACGACATATATTAATGAGTTAAGAGTTTTAACAAACATTTTAAACATCTTTGTAAAATTTTACTCAAATACAAATATGAAAGTTCTAGGTCTTATAACACATTTCACAACAATTTGGATCCAAAATTGAAACTTCTAGGTCTTATAACACATTTCACAACAATTTGGATCCAAAATAATACTCATATAGGGAATATTTGACTCCTGGAACTAGTAGATTCCATATGATCGGGCTTTTTATCAGGGAAACACGTTTCTAAAAAACTTGTCATTTTGAAATTACGAAAATGTCATGGAAAGTGGCCCATACTACTAATCCTGGCGTACTAATGTTCACAAATCACTATAGGAGATTATTAAACTTTGGTTACATGTGAGAACTGCATAAATTGTGTTAAGTTTCACAACAATATACATACGAAATTCCACTTTATAAAAATATGGACCTAATTAAGGAAAGCACACTAGTTTTGAAAACACACATTTTGCACAAATTGAAATCTACCTACAATGCTACATCAAACAAACAATTAAGGAACAACTGAGTTCAAAACCATAAGCTAGGCTTATACAAACTAAAAAAAACGGGTAGGTGCACGGTACCCCTGACCGCGGAGGGGATCCCCCCTCCCAGTTCACCACCCGACAAGGGTCCCTGGCGGCAAATACCCTCCCAACACTTGGGGTTCGAGAGAGGTGGGGTTGCCACGTCTCAAACCCGAGACCCCAACGATCCAAGTGTTGGAATATGGGTGTCGGTGGCCAACTGAGCTACCCCAGTTGGTTAAAAAAAAAGCTAGGATAATTTAATCAGAGCATGTTTAATGGAACCATTAACTTGAATAACACAACCTAAGCTTATATAAACTTAGCCGCACAAAACAAATCACTATTTTGTTATTTTAGAGGTATATAGGCACGCCTATAGCAAATCTTTGGATAAAAATGAAGTTTTAGTGTATATACCATGTTTTACAAAACTATTTACTCATAATACTATTGCCAAATCTCACTTGAAGTCCTATGTTTAAAAATGACAATGATATCTAGTTTCTCATATACATAATACTATTGTTTCTTTTATTTTGGGTGGGTTTACCAGTTGAAGTGGGACCAAATTGGTGTGGTAGCAACTGATATATGTCGCCAAAAGCTTTTGGAAACAACCATCCATTGATTTTCACAAGAAAGTAACCCAATCATTAAATCAAAATGATTAGTATAACTCTTTTTCTAACTAGCAATTCTTAAATACATCAATACAAGTACCGTACAAGATTGAACTCTCAACTTTTTTTCTTGTAAAACATATTACTTAACCATCAGAATGTCCCCGATAACTCAAAAAGGCATCTCAATCAATTAAACCTTAAAGAAACGGTTTATATAAAGCACACTCCTAGTTCGATTGACCAGCAATAACTAGTTCGTATTTTATTCATACGTACCCTTCCATATAGTTCCAAAACAAATTCTTCATTTCTTGTTTACTCGCATGCACACACGCCATCTTATACATTCTGTTTTACTTGAATGATATTATAGTACTAAGATCAATACACATTCTCTCACTCTCTCTCTTTATACACACACATACCTATAGGTCAAACTAATTTTCTTTAAACGCAAAATTTGGATCACTGACAGACCACTGAAGTATTATCATACCACCAGTGGAACCACCCGATCATATCTATCTCGCCTAAACAATAATGCTTATACACCAATTCAGTAGTAAACCCAATAAATTTATGAAAACCCCCCTTTTGAGAATCGAAGCTAGGTCCTTCAACTTTATCTCACCTCCCAAGATGCCATTAGGTCAAACTAATGAGATCAGGGTGAGGTTAGGGTCAACCACGTTCGCTTGGCCCATTTATTTTTATAAATTTTTTGAAAGGTATAAAATTAGGATGGGTATTTTATGCCATGGGTAATAATTTTATTGTAGTAATAATACGCCACCAAAAATATTATGGGTTAAACGATTTAATTAACGTGAGCATGCGTGAGTTGCTTTTGGTTTAGTGTGTTCCTCATATCGTGTAAAATTAATGAGTAAATAAAGATATAGAACCAAAAATAAGTAAAGATATAATAAACAATATTTATAAAAATAGTTTTTTTTAGTATTATAATTTTAAAAACCCTAATTTTAATATCTTGAGACGTCTAGCTAATGACTAGGGGTGTTCATCGGTTCGGTTTATGGTTTATTTGGTTTATTCGGTTCGGTTTATTCGGTTTTCAATTTTTTTTGCCCCAAACCAAAAACCAATCCAAACCAAATAAGGAATATGCAAACCAATCTAAACCAAACCAAATTCAATTCGGTTTGGTTTCGGTTAGAAACCAAATAAACCGAATAAACCAAATCTAACCAAATTGTACCTAAGTACTTTTTTTCCTAATTTATATTTATGTCTGTGTTCCAACTTCCGAACATCGCAACTAATTTATACCTAACAACATATGAATAGAAGAAAGTTTCATTGCGAAATAAAATAAACACATCCATAAAATAGTGGTAGACACAACGACAAACTTAAGTTTCAAAACATAGATCATAGAAATTATAAATAGGTAACAAGTCTAATGACATAAAATATAAATAATCTCTAAACATGTAGTAACCCTAGTTTATATACTGAAGGTCTGAAGAAGTTTTATTATTTTAGAAATGGATGGTTTTAAGTTTGGCTTTTAGATTTACATTTGTTATTTTGGGCTGGATAAGAAAATAACTATTTTGGGCTAATAAATTGTATATGATTTATAAAATATTATTATTTTTATTTAATAATTAATTAACTTAAATGGTTTATTCGGTTATCCAAATAAACCGAATAAACCAAATAAAATAAAATGTGGATCCATAAACCGAACCAAAAACCATATTCACAATTCGGTTTCGGTTAGAAACCAAACCAAAAACCGAATTCGCTATTTGGATCGGTTTATTTGGTTACGGTTACGGTTCGGTTTACGGTTTTTATTTGGTTACGGTTTTTTGTGACCACTGAAGTATTATCATACCACCAGTGGAACCACCCGATCATATCTATCTCCCCTAAACAATAATGCTTATACACCAATTCAGTAGTAAACCCAATAAATTTATGAAAACCCCCCTTTTGAGAATCGAAGCTAGGTCCTTCAACTTTATCTCACCTCCCAAGATGCCATTAGGTCAAACTAATGAGATCAGGGTGAGGTTAGGGTCAACCACGTTCGCTTGGCCCATTTATTTTTATAAATTTTTTGAAAGGTATAAAATTAGGATGGGTATTTTATGCCATGGGTAATAATTTTATTGTAGTAATAATATGCCACCAAAAATATTATGGGTTAAACGATTTAATTAACGTGAGCATGCGTGAGTTGCTTTTGGTTTAGTGTGTTCCTCATATCGTGTAAAATTAATGAGTAAATAAAGATATAGAACCAAAAATAAGTAAAGATATAATAAACAATATTTATAAAAATAGTTTTTTTTAGTATTATAATTTTAAAAACCCTAATTTTAATATCTTGAGACGTCTGTCTAGCTAATGACAGCTGCTGCCAGTTTGCAAGAGATTTACGAGGTGAGTGGTGAGCACGATAGGGAAGCAGGTCATGTGCATTCACCAACTCC
Organism: Helianthus tuberosus; assembly: GCA_030545235.1. Classification (NCBI taxonomy): domain Eukaryota; kingdom Viridiplantae; phylum Streptophyta; class Magnoliopsida; order Asterales; family Asteraceae; genus Helianthus; species Helianthus tuberosus. The sequence continues at coordinate 165,407,175 of CM060406.1, forward strand.
TTATGCAAACAAACAATAACACTTTTGATCTTTTGCCACTCATAAAGTGTTATCTATAGGTCATGTAACATCTTTTTAGGCACCAAAAGTGTCTGCTAAAGCTCTTTTGAACAAGGGACAACCACGAGTAATCTTAAAGTTGGGATTTCAGCTTTATTGGACATGTGCCAAGGCCCCAGCCCAGTCTTCACCACTAATACTATGACAACCCGAACATTAGACCATGCGTTATCCTCTTCTAAAAGGGAACGTTGCAGAGTCTACGTGGCCACAAGTGAATCAAAAACACAATTTAATGAAAAAAAAATAGGATTAGGATCAAATACAAATACTCCTAATTGTAAGAAGGGTACAAAGGATCCTAAAAAACCCACTACAAAAAAAAAAAAAAAAAAGGGGGGGGGGGGGGGGGGGGGGGTTAGGTTTTTGGGTGGTGGTGGAGTGGGGTGGGGGTGGGTATCTAGGTTTTGGGTGGTGGTGGGGTGGGGTGGGGGTGGATGTCTAGGTTTTGGGTGGTTATGTAGTGGGTTTAATTTTAGGTTATTGGACACTTGTCACTCTATAAATCATTTTTACACTTCTTACAATTAGGAGCCTTTGTAAAATAACTTAACCCAAAAAAATAATATTACTCGACTCTTTGCTTTAATCTTTGACTTACAAAAGAAACAAAACAACCAACTTTTTTTTTTGAATGACAACTTTCATTCAACCAAAAGCGCACCTAGCAAATCGCTAGCGCCCACAACAAAACAAATATTACAAGGCAAAATTACACAATTCTTTCCATTCTAAATTTGAACATGGGGATCGATTCTTAACCCAAAGATAGCCTAGTGCTTTAATGTTTTCCTTCATCTTGTTAATACATATCACCTTGTTTTGAAAAACTGCCTCGTTCCTAGCATTCCAGATACACCAGGCAGCCGTGAAGATTACAGCTTGTATACCCTTCCTCTTGTTCTTGCTAGCCTTCACATGGCTGTGAATATTAATCAAGTCTTTTGTTGAGAGGGCAAACAGACTTGATATGTTGCACCATTCACTAATAAACTGCCACACAATTGTAGTTACCAAGCAAGAGGTCAAGAAACGGTCTGCGTCTTCATCCGCTTCTCCACATAGTTTACATAAAGTATCGGTCACGTTCACTTGTCTTCCTTTAAGAGCCAGCATTGTAGGGATGTTATTGTTCACAGCCTTCCACATGAAAGTATTTACTTTCTTTGGAACCCATCAATTCCATTTCCATGAGAAGCTATTTGGAATTTTAGAGGACTTGCCTAAAAGACTTTTCATCGAAGCAACCGAGAATATACCTTTATCATCCGGCTTCCATATCCATTGATCCGTGTCGCCCGAAATGTTCACCTATTGTAATAATTCTTCTAAATTCTTTAGGTCCTTTTTCTCTTTTTGATTAAGTCTTTGTTTCATCCATCTCCATTTCCACTTCATATCCATATTTTCCTTGCTGAAACAATCTTTAAGCATAATCCTTTTCTTTTTTTCAATCTTATACAAGTCTGGAAAAATTTTATAAAGCGGCTCGTTCCCTGCCGAAGTGTCCCACCACATCCGTATTTCGTCACCCATTCCAGCTTTACATTCTATTAATTTTTCCAGGTCAATATCTTGTTGAATTAAATTTTTTTGCAGTACCACAATAGTCTTCCAGGCACTTGCCATTGACTTAATCACCGGCATATACGAATAGTCTTTCTTGTTGTTATGGATCACTTCAATAACCTTTCTCCAAAGCGCATTTTTCTCTATTTTAAACCGCCACCACCATTTAGATAATAAAGCAATGTTTGTATCCCGTAACGGGGTAAGGCCAAGGCCCCCGTCCTCTTTCGGTCTTGTCACCTTCTCCCACTTAAGCCAACACATTTTATTTTTGTCTTCCGATACTCCCCAGAAAATGATCTTCTTTTCGCTTCAAGTTGTTTTATAATCTTCACGGGGGCTTTAAAAAGCGAAAAGTAGTAAGTGGGGATGGTTTCCATTACCGCTTTGAGGAGAGTTAGTCGCCCCCCTTCCGATAAAGTTGTTTTCTTCCAAACCGCCAATCTTTTATCAAAAGCATCTAAGACCGATTTCCAGTTCACCACTTTATTCATATTGGTTCCAATCATTAACCCTAGGTAAACATGGGAAAATCCCATTCTTGCAACCAACCTCTCTTGCTACCCCTGCAACCTCTTCTTGCACCACATTGACACCGAGCAAATTTGATTTCCCATAATTGATACTTAGACCCGAGCCAAGTTTAAAGCATCTTAGGAGGCAAGCCATATTTTTCACGTTCGCTCGACGCCATTCTCCTACCAAAAGAGCATCATCCGCAAACAATAAATGGGACAATAACGGACCATTATTAGGAAGTTTAAGACCACGAAAAATACCTTCAAACGTCGCTTTTTCCATAATCCACGAGAAAGCTTCCATGCCTATGAGGAATAAAAACGGTGAAATAGGGTCACCTTGTCTAACACCTCGTCTGAATTGGAACTCGAAAGAAGGAGATCCATTTACTAAAACCGAGGGTCTAGCCGACGCCAGAACAGCCTTCAACCATCTGTGCCATTTTGAAGGAAAATTCATTTGAGCTTGAATTTCTTCCAAAAAGTCCCAACGGATGTGGTCATAAGCCTTTTCAAAGTCAATTTTGAAAAGTAATAATTTCGCCTTCTTTTTTTTAGCCCACGAGATTATTTCATTTATAATTAGAGGACCATCGATGATATTTCGATCTTTGATGAAAGCCGATTGAGATGTCGAAATAACCGATCCAATCACTCGTTTAAGACTCTCCGCTAGCACCTTTGAAATAACTTTACTTATGCATCCTAAAAGATTTATAGGCCGGAAGTCATTAAACCCCATCGGATCTCTTTTTTTGGGTATCAAGGCAATAAACGAAGACAAGCATCCTTGATTAATAGTCTCAGAATCATAAAAATTATGCATAACATTGTAAAAATTCTGCCCTACCAAGTTCCAAAATCTTTTAAGAAATCGGAAATTGAAACCATCCGGGCCGAGAGCCCGGTCATCATCACAACTCCACACTGCTTTTTTTATCTCCTCCTCCGTAAACGACATTATTAAACTCTCAGCCGCCAAATCAGACAATCGGTTGATGTTATGACACTGAATGGAAGGTCTCGTACTCATAGTTTCTTTGAATCTATTCGCAAAAAATTTCCGAGCTTCTATTTTTACAATCTTTGGGTTGTTACACCTAACCCCATTCAAATCGACACCATGAAACCGGTTTTTGACTTCCTTACCTTTGATAATCCGATGATAATATGCTGAATTGTCATCACCATACGAAGCCCATTTACAGCGCGCTTTTTGCTTAAGATCTTTAGATTCTCTACTTTCTTCTTCCAATACCCCTGCTTTGCACTCCGCATAGGTCCACAGTTCTTCCTCATTAAGATCTCTACTTTCCCATTCCATGTCTAATTTGTTAAAATCTTCCCTTAAAACCTCTATCAACTCCCCTTCTTTCAATTTAGACTTTAGCACCCAGTCTCTCAGAACCTCTTTAAAATATTTTAATTTTTTTGCTAACACCACATCAGCTGGACCATCCATCGCGAAAGAATCATTTGCTTCCTTCAACACCTCATCAATGCCTTCCTTATCAAGCCAAGAATTAAAGCATTGGAACGGAATCGGCCCGAAATCCATCGGATTCGTCAATAAAAGAATTGGAGAATGGTCCGATAAATATCGAGGTAAAGCCAAATAACACGCATCTGCCCATGCTTCAGCAAACTCAAAATTAACCAAGTATCAATCAAGCTTGCTAAGTTTCGCCTTAGAACCCAACCCTTTGCAAAAAGTAAAGCGTCTGCCTTTCAGTGGAAATTCCTCCATCCCTGTAACGCTCCGTATTTCCGCACTTTCTTATTTTAGCAAGTCGTTTTGTACTTTCCATATTTAGACTCTTGTACTCTCTTTGTAATCTATTTTGCGTTTCACTTGTAATTCGGACTATTGATCATAATGAAATCGAAGTTATTTTTAATCATATTTGTATATTCAAAGTTAGTCTTACGTGCAACTGTTAATCAATTTCTCGTTTAAGCGAAATATTATGCAAGGATTCTTAATTCTATATTCATCGACACTTGATACTCGTTAAACTGGTTAAAACTCTTAAAATAATGAGACTCAAAGGTTTCATGAAAGGAATAATCGTTTAAAGGTTTATCCTAATTTAATTTCGTACATAAATATGGTTATTTATCTATCCTATTTTATTCAATTTAATTAATTAAATTATGTTGTGAAACGACCTACTAGCCTAATAGCAAACAATAAGAGAAAGAGAGTAGGGAGAAAAGACTGGTATTTCATAGATAGATATGTCTAATAAAAGAGATACAATGTGGTATATATAGGAGAAGAAAACTTGGAGAAGAAGTCAGTCTATTTTAGGAGTTGATAACCATAATAATATATTTATAACACTCCCTCTTGGTTATCAACTTAATACGCTTTGAGATGCTGCCTCGTTAAAAACCTTGCTAGGAAAACCCAGTGGGACAAAACCTCAGCTAAGGGAAAAAGAGTGCAGCGTGTATTTTCTTCTCATGATACTTCTGGATCATGTGTGTTGCCTCATTAAAAACCTTACTAAGAAAATCCAAATGGGATAAAACTTAGTGAGGGAAAAAGAGTGCAACTTGAATAAGTCTCCCCCTCATTTCAACATGTATCCTGATGTGTGTCTATCTTTCTTGAAAGTTGTACAATGCTTTTGTAGAATGATTTGTCGTTTGATGCCTTGAAGTGCAATCCTTTATATTGAGTAATGTTGTAAAATCTTCTTGTGAGACTTGTAGTGCTTCCTCTTGCGAACAAATACCATAAGATCCACGACTATGTTGTGTTATATTCTTTACATCTACAAGACTAACGAAACTAGTTTTCATGGGTTAGTAAAATATAGACACATATCATTCTTACCTTTAGGCATTCGATATATCTACTTTACCATTCGAATGTCTCCTCATTGGACATGTGCTATATGATGTTGATAAAGTTAAATAAATGATATATATAATCATGCATAGCTAGAAAGAAATATCAATGCACAATTGCACTTTAGCCATGGTAATTTTGGAATGAGAATCCTTACTTTGGTTCGATGATGATAGGCATTTCTTATAAAACTATCTGAACAACCTTCAACATACTTTAAGATTCAGCTTTATCCATAATAAAAATGTCCCAGCATCTTCTGGATGTAGTTGATCAATGGATAAATATATGATCATAAATATACTCGAACTGTAGGTTGAGTAATAACTAGATTGTGTTAGGGTCATTAAAAAATTCTCCATCTGAAAGCTCAACAGTTTCTCTTGACGATGCCTAGACATCATCACTATAAACTGCGATTATAGTGAACTTTTGGAGAGGACTTTTGACATTCTATAAAGATGGATAATATTATCAAACTTATATTGCTCTTTATCTGAATATCTCAAGTTATACAACACTCGACTCAACTATTTTAGTCCATACCTTTTTTATGAACATGATATAGTACGTTCTTGAGGTTTTGATACCAAAGTTTATTTCATTATTAATCCATGAGGAAATTCTTTCCATCTTATCCAAATATGCATATGCATTCACTCTTCTTTCATCATGAATACTTGTTTTTATTTCCAAAATCCATATTGTATTATGCTTGTACACTTTTTATTGAGATATCATAATCATCATGTACAAGTTTTCTATGTATCTTTATTGGTGCACAAGAATTACATTGCTAAGATGTTTCAATTCACCTTTAGGTAACTCATCAGGAGTTCAATCGTATTCAAATATGAATATGTATACAATGATCATATTGTTCTCGAGAACTTTATTTACATGATTTTGATCATTTAAATCCTCCAGGGACTTTCATGTAAACTTCCAGTATCATGTGATAAATATCATTCATAAGACGCATGTCAATTCTCTCTTTAATATTATTACCAGACTAATTAAATATTGGAAAGCTATTGTATCCACCACTGGAGAATACGACTCCTCATAATCAATTTTAGGTCTTTGCGAAATCCTTGTGCCACCAATTTTGCCTTATACCATTTTCTTTTCATTTATTGATTCACATAAAAGACCTGTTTGTTTCTAATATGTTGTACAACCTTCGTTGTATGGACTACTCGTCCTAAACTTTCCATTTCAATAGAGAATTTAACTCTGCCCCATTTGCGCCTTTCGTTTTGGCCAATTATTTCTTTGTATTCATTCATAGGCAGATCTTAAATCTTGATCCTCATCATTTTATCATTACAAGCGCTATATTATATATAAAAGTATAACGACGTCGATTTTATTTCGATTCCATATACTTTTTAGACATGATGCTATTTAATGAGATCTCTTTACTTTCAGGTACCTGAGTTCCTTCTTGAACTTTCATGTCTAATGTTTCTTTAGGAGACCCTTTTACATACCTCGAATTGACCATCTTCATTACTTGCTCCCTTTCTCGAGGATTTTTTTTTTTTTGGAATCGACTAGTCTATCACGATTCGGGCGTGCCATAGACTCCTTACCAATATATGTTGTCCTTTTGAGACAATTATCTTAGTCGGAGCATTAGCAGTTGATATATATGACTTAACTAGTCATTCTTTAAGGTCAGTGAATGCGTCTGGTAATTGATTAGCTAATTTTTGTGAATGAATTATCCTTTGAACTTCTAGTTCATAATTTTAGTTTTGAGGATCAATGATAATTCATACAAACTCAATTCTGTTCCAACTGCTTTTTATCTCCCCTGACGTTGGGAATGTTAATCCATTGAGATAAATATCAATTAATTGAGCCATAAATAAATATCTCGTGAAAAGAACTATTCGTTATCATATATTCCCAACCACCTTTTAAGGTCCCATCTTTGTGCGTAATGGTGGATCAAATTTCAATATATACCGCACAACCAAAATCTTAGAAGGGATATACTTGGTTACTGACCAAAAACCAACTATAATGGGGAGAAACTACTACAACACGTTGGCTTGATGTAAATTAATGTTATCGCATATTTAAAATCACATGAACTCAAATTTAAACATAAACTTTTTCTCTCATGATTATTGACTTTGCAATCAATCGTAGACGTTTGGTTATCGTCTTCAACAAAAGCAATTCGTGTATAAATTTATAGAAAGTTCAACACTTATTCCAATAATCATTTATCACTTGGAAATTAAATTTACCAAAACAAATATGCCAATGTGGAATAACATGCTTGCTATCTTCGTAGCTAAGACAAATCATGCAAACTTCAAGTTGCATACATGATAACCATTTAGACGATGCATCGATTTAAAACACTAAATGGTATAATGATAGGATATTCATATCCTTTTATCATTTCCAAACTTTATCTAGGGATTCACACCCTACTTTTATTGGTATATACTTAACTTCCCTTGAGAGCAAATATTGCATGTTAATTACCAACTTGAAGAATCTTCTAGTTCTTCAATACGTTTCATATCATCATTGACACAGTGTGGTCTAACCGGTCATGCCAATAAATTAAATAATTATGATCTATAAACTTCTGGTTTATGATCGTATTTGTAATACTTGCTCGTATGTAATACAAAACATAAAATAAGAGAGAATATATCATAACTTCAAAGTTCAAACAATCATGTTGCATTTCTAATGGTCGGTCTTATTTTAATATGACCATCATTATAATTTTCTCAATTATGTGAACGATCACAATGGTCAATATATATTTCTTTCATAGATCAGAGAACAACCAAACAAGTTACATGATTTTTCATTATTTTCTCATCCATAATCATATCAAGCCATTCATGGTTTTTCATTAATTTCTCAGACATATGGATATAAAGTTATGTCAAACCTTCATACCGTTTTAATGATATTGCTACTTCAATGGTAAATCTCATGTATAACAAATGAAATATTCTAGCCAATTTTTCATCATAAGATATATATTTTCATGACCAAACCATGTAAGAATACTCTATGCTACTTAATGGTGGATGCTTACAAAAGACCGTCTAAAAACAAGTTGAAATGGAACTCAAAGAACTATTATAAATTACTACGATTAAGAATGTAACAAATATATAGCTTCTTAAAAATATTTGATTTATCAAATATATATAGTGGCAATCGTATAATGTGATCATATATTTTGGAGGCTGTGTACACTGTTGTCATGAAATAGATTATATACATATGTTTATCATATGTATATAATCATAATTATGATAGTACTTTACATTATACTGCGATATGATTCCTGTAACTCAAACTATCATTCTTACCAGAAAAACGGTAACTATATCGAGTGATATAGTGGAATGAATTTAAATATCTGTAACTCTAAGAGCACATATATACATGGTCCCATTATCATTGATATTGTGTAACTTGGCTATCATAACATATAAATTATATATAAGTATCATGACCACAATACATAACATGTATAAGTGTCTTCACATATACATATCTCAATGATTCTTTATTAAAGTTAAAACCTTGTTACCATGGTCATAACGATTATTGATAGTAATATATATTAAGAATCTATTATGTGCAGAGCATGCATATATATATACACTAGATTTACAGTGATAACTATACATATATATGAATATATAAAACTATACATATATTTAGTTGCTTTAATTAAATATATACATATGAACGATATTAACTAAAATCATGCCATGATAGTTTTCCTCTATTATATATGAATATTTATTACTTTGTTTATACAATGATTATGTATATTCATTATGAGTTGCTTATAATATATATATGATACTTTAAAATTGTTCATATATAAGAATAATTTAAACATAATCTTATGGTAATAACTTCCGATAGTGTAACACCACAATATGCTATCATGATGAATTGATATGCGTATTTATTATCCATTACTTACTCGAATATTCATGAGGACTTATTGATAGATTATTCATCTTTTTGATATCAGTTGTGATTAGTCATATAAGAAATATAATATAATCACTGGAAACCATATTCTGTTAATGCTATAGTAATTTGTTTCATTTGTCATATAGAATTCCATTAAATATATGAGTCACATGTGGTACGTTTAATAATATTGAAATGTGCAATCTAAACCATATTAATATTGTCATCTTTTAGCAAGTTAATAATATATATATTCTTATTAATATATGGACAAATTCAGTGTTACATTGTTTGATATTATACTCTTATACAAAAATTAACTTGGGTTAACTTAACTCAATCACCGCATCCCTTCATCTAAAGGCACCTATTCTCTCAACCTAGACACCGAACCATGTAACTAAAATATATATACACATCCCTTGTTACATATAAAATCTAACATAATTAATTGTAAAGATAAACTTACTGGGGTATTATTTAATATTTTAGTATTACTTTTTTTTTTGTGGGTTTAAGGCATAACCAAATTCTCTTTGTGTAGAAAACATAGGAAGGTTCTATAGTGACAAATATATGCATAGGTTATTGGTACTTGCACTTTTTTTTTATTATACAATTTACAAAGAGTGAGGGCTCAAGATTTTTTTTTTTTAAGTCTTAAGGAAGCTTAGCCAAATTTTTAGTGGGGATCAGGATAATATAGGGGTTTTAACCACATATTCGTTTCCTTTTTTTGCTTAAAAAATATAGTAGATTTTTCTTCAAAGATTTAAGTATTTGATTTCTTACAATTATGTAAGAAAAAAATTGATTCTCTACGCTTACATTCATTTAATTTAAATTTTAAGAGTTTATTAACTAAAGTATCATATTATATTTCTCATATACTATATTGAGAAAAGTATGTGTATATAATGATATTGTAGCAATCTATAGACCTAGCCATTGTAAATTACTCATATAAAAACCAAATTCCATATTATGTAGTAAATGATTAGAATAATACCTTGGACAATATGAACCACCCAGTTTTTTGTGGGTAACGTTGCTCCGTTAGAAATCCGGGATGACCAGGTTGTTGCAGATCTGCGATGATTTCGTCAACGGAATAGAACGTCAAGTACCTCTTCTATTTGTGCCTAGGGAAAGTGAAACGATTCCTCTAAAACGAAATCAACGAACGAACTCGTGCTGATAACGTGTTGTGAAATGACCTACTAGCCTAATAGCAAACAATAAGAGAAAGAGAGTAGGGAGAAAAGACTGGTATTTCATTGATAGATATGTCTAATACAAGAGATACAATGTGGTATATATAGGAGAAGAAAACTTAGAGAAGAAGTCAGTCTATTTTAGGAGTTGATAACCATAATAATATATTTATAACAAATTAATTAATTTTACTATTTAAAAGTATATTTTATAATATCTAGTTAGTCTCGTTAAATATTAAAGTTAGTAAACTAACTTAGTTTAAAACTATAAAGTTAGTCTTCTTTCTTTTATAATATAACTTGGTTAATTAAGTCAAGGGTTATTTCTGCAAATTCGCTAAACTAAACCCCAGGGGCTGATTATGTAATTGCTGAAAGTAATATTTTAAAACACAAAAACCCTCAAAAAGAAAAGACTGCAGACCACGGGACTCGAAACCGGGTCTGCAGCCTCTCAAGCAAACGCGCAAACCAGCTGAGCTATGCCATCTTATTGTGATTAACCCAGCCCAGAATTTATTTAAATATCGCTCAGATAGCCTGATCAGCGCGACCAGTTGTCCAGCTCGCGAATTTTGGCGCTATTTTGGTTTTATTTGAGTTTAAACTCGAATTTAGCATTAATTATCCAACTACAAACTAACCTAAACCTTCCCTATAAATACCAAGCCATTCCCAAGCTTAAATCACTTTGCAAACTCATCCAAATCACTCTCAAATCATCTAAAACGCAGCTGAGTTTCCAGATTCGAGAAGATTGCTACCTCTTCACTAAAGTGAGCATAACTTCTTCGTTTCTTATCCGTTTTGGCTCATTCTTTTTCCTATGTGCTTGGATTGACCTTAGCTTCGATTCCATGGGTTTTTCCCAGTAAATAAGTCCCTGGAACGTCGCCAAAAATTCTCCAAAGTTCACTGTTCATTTCTGATTTCATCTAATCTTTACTAAACTTGTTCAACTTGAGTCTAACTCATCTCAAACCTATGTCCTTATGCTTATAACCACTTCTATGGTTAGTTAGGCTTAAAAACAAGGTTGAGACATTCAAAATCAGGGGTTAAACCTCATATACATTCTGTTTTGCTTAGGGTTTTTCAACCCACAAGTGATGTTCAAGCTTAAAGCTTGATGTATGTGTGATTGAGGATTAACTTGGGTTGTCCTACATAAAATCCACACATTGCTTGATGATTTATTATAGATTAGTTGTTTATATTCTTGTATTATTTGCAAGTTCATGACCCTCCTTGAATGTTTTTACATCAAGTGTAGCGGTGAACAATTAGAGGTGCCTAAATGGAAGACATATCTTCCTACCTCCTACATGATTTCCATGAAACTTAGAGGTACCTAAGTGAAGACTTCGATCTTCTACCTCATGCTTGACTTATATGATATACTATGCTCTATATAATACTTATGTAATATTCGAACAAACCGAACCTTTGATGATGAACAAGTGGACATTGTCAAATTAGTAAGTTATCATCTAAACATCATATGTGATGGATGATTATTTTTCATATTGCTATGTTTATGTTATTTAAATTCCAAAATCTATAATCTTCCGTTATTCCCCAAACTCATAAATCTATGTTCCTTTGTGTAGAAGGACAAGGTGCTCCAAACTAAACAACCAACACCACTTGCGGGATTCAAGTAGGAAAGCTTGCAAAAACCGTGAGCATACTCGATCCCGTTTACCTTTCTATCACTTTGGGTGCAACATGTATATTATACAAACTACACTTCACTTTGAAACTATTTTAAACGAACTCTATCCATTGTTGAAACATGAAACTATGTGTGATGCTTGTTAATCTCGTGTGACATGTATACTATTTGTGTTGATATATGCTCATTATCTTTGCTAGCCTACCTTAACAATTATAGCGCTATAGGATTAACGCACCGCCCACGATACTTGGGGTACTGTTAAGTTAAACATGTAACCTCCCGCGATACTATGGGATAGGCAAAATTAAACGCGTTGGAAACTTGGGTTTGAACATATTGTTACACAATCTAGGCAACAATCTAGGCATACTAGTTACTCGCATATTATGATTCATGTGGATATGAGCAACTTTTTAGTCTCTATTATGCTATGTAAACAAACTTGTATGCTCGCCAACTTTTTTGTTGATATATTTTAATACATGTTGCAGGTTGATAGTTTGATGATGATGCGCTGAAGAACAAAGATTAGGTGGACTTAGATACATACCTAAATTTAAATTATCTTTTGATGTTATGTTTTGTTGAACAATGTTGTATTTCTTTGGAATCTTGTATGACATTTAGTCCATTTATGAAATTTGAATTTTAATTATATTGTCACATAGTGTTATGATGCCTCTTGCAATCTATTTCGTCTCATCCCGATGTTTCCGCCATCGGTTGGGGTGTGACAGATTGGTATCAGAGCCATAACTATAGGGAATTAGGAATAAGTAGGAATGTTATGCCTTAGTCTATAGTTTTAGGAACTTTGTCTCTTATTTGTTGTTTAAAACTTATGCATTCTACCTTACATGCTTCCTAGCAATACTTCTTGTTTGTTAAACTTACATGCCTTTCCTAAGGCTAACATAAATACACTTTTGATTCTTTGAAGACACTCTTAACATAAACGAGACGACTTTACCAAAATAGGCGTGAAACACACAATTTGGTAAACGACTCTCATTCTATCTTAAACTATTTTTGCACGAAATTACACCATTAAGCTAGGAGTGAAATCCACAACTTAATGGTAATTTCCATTTCAACTCTAGTGGACCCTCGTTAAAGTGTCAAAATTGTATTTTGGCCCGACGAGTACCAACCACATTTAGGGTACAAAATCGTCAAGTTAGGGGTAAAACCCGCATCTCGTCGATTAAGTCCCATTCCTCGATTTCAATCTCGCCAAAGTCCCGATTGTTTCAATCGATTAGAGACGTGTAGTAACTGGAAGGGTAAGATACCGTTAATCGCTTCTCGATGAGAGTATCTTACCTATAGGCCAAAGCACGTTTTCTCTATTTCGAAAGGCTTTCGACCCACTTTGGAATAGTCGACGTTTCTCTACCCGAAACAATCCAATGTTTTATTGAGACTCTATTTTATGTATCTCAATTTATATGTGATTTTATACTTGAACATTTGTTCATTTCAAACTTTTTTATTCATTTCGCACGTTTATCGCAATCAAAAACAATAATAATCTCTCATGAACAAACTAAATTTGAGATGCTTTCGTTATTTATGTTATGCTATGTGGAATTCATGATTATGCTATGTGATACAATTTGAATCATATACGCTCTGTGAATCAATTCGAACATTTTATGCTATATGAAACTTTATGCTATGTGATTTATTTCGGGAAAATGATTTTTCTTAAACAAAAAAAATTATGATCAAGTCTCATCTATTCTTGTTTTGGACCTTTTAGATGTCGTCTTCTCGTTAACACTCCAAGTCGACTAAGAAGTCAAAGACCAGCTCCCAAAAGAAGATGATGGCATTCATGGCCAATCAAATTACACGTATCGTCCCTAAGATCGTCACTGAGATTCGAGCTTCCGATACTCCAAACTCCTCTGTCGATTCAAAGGTTGAGGCACGCAAGCCTGTGTCGTTTAACTACAAGCACTTTTCGTTTTGCAACCCCAAACCATTCACTGGTAACGATGGGGTGACTGCTATGCTCGAGTGGTTTGACAGCATAGAAGTCACGTTTATCAACAGTGAATGCCCCAAAGAGCTCAAAATGCGTAGTGCGACTGGGGTATTCCAAGCCCGAGCTCTTGAATGGCGGACAAACGAGAGGAATCTTCGTTCTAACGAAGTTGCTTATGCCCTGCCTTGGGGGGAAGTTAAGACACTCATGATGGAAGAATTTTGCCCGTTGCATGAGCAACAAAAGTTGGAAGAAGAATTCTGGGCTTTAAAACAAGTTGATGATGATAACCAAGCCTATACTACCCGCTTCAAACAACTTAGCTTCATTGTACCCCACCTCGTCTTGACCACCGACGGTAAGATAAGGAAATACATCAATGGGTTAACTTCTTGCATGCGCGATGCGATCGAGGCAGCCAAACTCGACAATATTGAAGCTGTTTATGGTTTGGCCGCTTCCTTGAACAACAATCGCATTCGCGATAAATAAGCTGCAAAACCTGTTTCATCCAAGCCAGCTAACCAAATTACCCAACAGTCGAGTGGCAATAGGGGAAAGAAGCGAAAGCATCAGAACCCTGTTTGCAATGCGATTGTACCAGCTGCAAACCCAAACCCTGTTGCTCCCGTTAACACTCAAAATTCGTACGTCGGACCTCATCCCAAGTGAACCACTTGTAAATATCATCACCCGACCAATGTCAATTGTCGCCACTGTACCATTTGTAACCGTTATGGGCATAATACCACTCACTGTCGTAACAATCCACAACAGCAAGCCCAACAAGCTTAACCCGCTCCTCAAAACGCCAAACCAATCAGAGCTTGCTTCAAATGTGGTGACACCAATCATCTTCGTCCTCAATGCCCGCAATGGAACCAGGAGCAACAACAACCTGCTAGAGGTCGAGCTTTCAACATTAATGCGAACCAAGCACGCAACGACAATGAAGTCGTTAATGGTACGTTTCTTGTTAATAACCTTTATGCTTCATTGTTATTTGATACTGGTGCGGACAAAAGCTTTGTGTCCGTTGAATTTGAACCTTTGTTAAATGTTACACGCTCTAAACTGCCTAAGTCATTCTCTGTCGAAGTTGCCAACGGAAAATCCGTTTTAGTTGATTCCGTTCTTCGTGATTGCCTTCTCACTCTTAACGATCATACCTTCACTATCGACCTTATACCCATGCAATTGGGTAGCTTCGATATCATAGTAGGCATGGACTGGCTTCATGAAAACCATGCTGAAATTGCTTGCTACGAGAAGTATGTTCGTCTACCTCTTCCATCTGGCGACACTTTGCGCGTCTATGGAAACCGACCTTCAAAAGGACTAAGGTTAATGCCCTACACACAAGCGAAGAAATATTTATGTAAACCGTACTTTACCTTTTTAGCCCACATTGTGGAAGAAAAGGGCATGGGAAAGAGCATAAATGATGTTTTAGTGGTGCGCGACTTCCCTGATGTCTTTCCTGAAGATTTACCTGGTCCTCCTCCACCTTGATCTGTCGATTTTCATATTGACCTCGTACCTGGTTCGACTCCTGTTGCGAAAGCTCCGTACCGTCTTGCACCTTCGGAAATGCAAAAATTATCTACTCAACTCCATGAACTCCTCGAGAAGGGATTCATTCGTCCAAGTACCTCACCTTGGGGTGCTCCTGTGCTATTTTTTAAGAAGAAGGATGGCTCGTTTTGCATGTGTATCGACTATCGTGAGCTTAATAAACTCACAATCAAGAATCGTTATCCTCTTCCACATATCGACAATCTTTTTGATCAACTTCAAGGCGCTACTTGCTTCTACAAGATCGATCTTCGATCTGGATATCACCAGCTTCGTGTTCTCGAAGAGGACATCCCCAAGACTACATTTCGCACTCGCTATGGACACTACGAGTTCGTGGTTATGCCTTTTGGCTTGACTAACGTGCCGCTGTGTTCATGGATCTCATGAATCGTGTTTGTAAACCTTATTTGGATCGTTTTGTGATCGTCTTCATTGATGACAATCTTATTTATTCTAAATCTCAAGCCGATCACGAGCGTCATCTACGTCTTATACTCGAGCTTTTACGTACCGAACGTCTTTACGCGAAGTTTTCCAAATGCGAGTTCTGGATCAAAGAAGTCCAATTCCTTGGGCACGTTGTTAGTGAAAAAGGAATCCATGTTGATCCATCCAAAATCGAAGCAGTGAAGAATTGGACCGCGCCTAGAAACCCTTCTGAAATCCGTTCCTTTTTAGGATTGGTGGGTTATTACCGTCAATTCATCTCGAACTTTTCAAAGATCTTCGTTCCTCTCACTTCGTTGACTCAAAAAGAGAAACCTTTTGCTTGGGGTCCTGAGCAAGAGGAATCTTTTCAAACTCTAAAGGACTTGCTTTGTAACGCTCCTATCCTCGCTCTCTCGGGAATGATAATTTCGTGGTGTATTGTGATGCCTCGAATCGTGGTCTTGGTTGTGTTCTCATGCAATGAGACAAAGTCATCGGCTACGCCTCTCGTCAACTCAAAATACATGAGAAAAACTATACTACCCACGACCTCGAGCTTGGCGCAGTCGTTTTTTGCGTTAAAGATTTGGCGACACTACCTATATGGTACTAAGTGTGTGGTTTTCACAGACTATAAGAGCCTACAACACATCTTTAACCAAAAAGAGCTTAATATGCGTCAGCGACGTTGGGTGGAATTACTTAACGACTACGACTGCGAGATTCACAATCACCCTGGTAAGGCGAATGTCGTAGCCGATGCACTTAGTCGTAAGTCTCATGTTAATAGTATTCGTTGTTTTCGTATCTCGAGTGATCTTCACACTTGCATTCGTGAAGCGCAATACTCGTCTATCAATGAAGGAACCATGTTCGTAGAAATACGTGGAGCTACTGAAGACCAACTCGTCTGTCGTGATCGCATTTGGGTACCAAATCGTGATAATCTTCGTGAACTCATAATGAACGAGGCACACAAATCTAAGTACTCAATTCATCCTGGTGTTGACATGATGTAACATGATCTACGTGCATCCTATTGGAAGCCTGGTATGAATAGAGAAATCGCCACTTATGTTTCTAAGTGTCTCACCTGCTCGAAAGTCAAAGCTGAGCATCAACGACCTTCTCGAATGCTTGAGCAACCTGAAATCCCTGTTTGGAAGTGGGATAGCATCGCTATGGACTTCATAACCACACTCCCTCGCACACCTTCAGGTCATGATAGCATTTGGGTAATCATCGATCGTTTAACTAAATCAGCTCACTTTCTTCCTATTCACAAAGACTTCAAAGTTGAGAAACTCGCTCGAATCTATATTGATCAGATTATATGTCGTCATGGTATTCCTCTCGATATCATTTCTGATCGTGATGGTCGTTTCACTTCGCGTCTTCGGTAAACTTTCAAGTCTGCTATGGGTTCTCATCTGAATCTCAGTACGGACTTTCATCCTCAAACGGATAGACAGACTGAACGTACTATCCAAACCCTAGAGGACATGCTCCGTTCTTATGTCATCGACTTTGGTGGTAGTTGGGATGTGCATTTACCATTGATCGAGTTCTCGTACAACAATAGCTACCATTCCAGTATTCAAATGGCTCCTTTTGAGGCTTTGTATGGTCGCAAATGCCGATCTCCTTTAAGCTGGCACAAGATTGGTGACAAACAATTTACTGGTCCTGAGATCATACAAGAAACAACGGATAAGATCCTTCAAATCCGTGATAATCTACTCAAGGCTCGAAGTCGGCAAAAGAGCTATGCTGACAAGAGACGCGAACCATTGGAGTTTAACGTTGGTGACCATGTATTGCTCAAAGTATCTCCTTGGAAAGGAGTAGTTCGTTTTGGTAAAAAGGGAAAACTTGCCCCTCGCTATGTTGGTCCTTTCAAGATACTCGAAAGGATTGGCAAGGTGGCTTATCGACTCGATTTACCTCAAGAACTCAACAACATTCATCCAACGTTTCATGTCTCGAATCTAAATAAGTGTCTCGCTGAAGAAGGACTTCAAGTTCCCCTCGAAGATCTTCAAGTCAACGAAACCATGCATTTTGTGGAAAAACCAGTCGAAATCATGGATCAAGGAGTCAAGTTATTAAGGCGCAGTAAAATTCCTATCGTCAAGGTTCGATGGAAAGGAAAGCGTGGCACTGAATTTACTTGGGAACACCAAAAGTGACATGAAGACGAAGTATCCTTATCTTTTCGCTACTTCTTCCTAAATTTCGGGACGAAATTCCCTAAAGGAGGGGAGACTGTAACGCTCCGTATTTCCACACTTTTTTATTTTAGCAAGTCGTGTTGTACTTTCCATATTTAGACTCTTGTACTCTCTTTGTAATCTACTTCCGTTTCACTTGTAATTCGGACTATTGATCATAATGAAATCGAAGCTATTTTTAATCATATTTGTATATTCAAAGTTAGTCTTACGTGCAACTGTTAATCAATTTCTCGTTTAAGCGAAATATTATGCAAGGATTCTTGATTCTATATTTATCGACACTTGATACTCGTTAAACTGGTTAAAAATCTTAAAATAATGAGACTCGAAGGTTTCGTGAAATGAATAATAGTTTAAAGGTTTATCCTAATTTAATTTCGTACATAAATATGTTTATTTATCTATCCTATTTTATTTAATTTAATTAATTAAATTAATTAATTTTACTATTTAAAAATATATTTTATAATATCTAGTTAGTCTCATTAAATATTAAAGTTAGTAAACTAACTTAGTTTAAAACTATAAAGTTAGTCTTCTTTCTTTTATAATATAACTTGGTTAATTAAGTCAAGGGTTATTTGTGCAAATTCGCTAAACTAAACCTCAGGGGCTGATTATGTAATTGCTAAAAGTGATATTTTAAAACACAAAAACCCTCAAAAAGAAAAGACTGCAGACCACGGGACTCGAACCTGGGTCTCTCAAGCAAAGGCGCAAACCAGCTGAGCTATGCCACCTTATGGTGATTAACCTAGCGCAAAATTTATTTAACATAATGCTCAGAAAGCCTAATCAGCGCAACCAGCTGTCCAGCTCGCGAATTTTGGCGCTATTTTGGTTTTATTTGAGTTTAAACTCGAATTTAGCATTAATTATCCAACTACAAACTAACCTAAACCTTCCCTATAAATACCAAGCCATTCTCTAAATCACTTTGCAAACTCATCCAAATCACTCTCAAATCATCTAAAACGCAGCTGAGTTTCCAGATTCGAGCAGATTGCTACCTCTTCACTAAAGTGAGCATAACTTCTTCGTTTCTTATCCGTTTTGCCTCATTCTTTTTCCTATGTGCTTGGATTGACCTTAGCTTCGATTCCATATGTTTTTCAAAATAAATAAGTCCCTGGAACGTTGCCAAAAAAGGCTCCAAAGTTCACTGTTCATTTCTGATTTCATTTAATCTTTACTAAACTTGTTCAACTTGAGTCTAACTCATCTCAAACCAATGTACTTTTGCTTATAACCACTTCTATGGTTAGTTAGGCTTAAAAAAAAGATTGAGACATTCAAAATCAGGGGTTAAACCTCATATACATTCTGTTTTGCTTAGGGTTTTTCATCCCACAAGTGATGTTCAAGCTCAAAGCTTGATGTATGTGTGATTGAGGATTAACTTGGGTTGTCCTACATAAAATCCACACATTGCTTGATGATTTATTATAGATTAGTTGTTTATATTCTTGTATTACTTGCAAGTTCATGACCCTCCTTGAATGTTTTTACATCAAGTGTAGTGGTGAACAATTAGAGGTGCCTAAATGGAAGACTTCTCTTCCTACCTCCTACATGATTTCCATGAAACTTAGAGGTACCTAAATGAAGAATTCGATCTTCTACCTCATGCTTAACTTATATGATATACTATACTCTATATAATACTTACGTAATATTCGAACAAACCGAACCTTTGATGATGAACAAGTGGACATTGTCAAATTAGTAAGTTATCATCTAAACATCATATGTGATGGATGATTATTTTTCATATTGCTATGTTTATGTTATTTAAATTCCGAAATCTATAATCTCCCATTATTCCCCAAACTCATACATCTATGTTCCTTTGTGTAGAAGGAAAAGGTGCTCCAAACTAAACAACCAACACCACTCGCGGGATTCAAGTAGGAAAGCTTGCAAAAACCGTGAGCATACTCGATCCCGTTTACCTTTCTATCACTTTGGGTGCAACATGTATATTATACAAACTACACTTCACTTTGAAACTATTTTAAACGAACTCTATCCATTGTTGAAACATGAAACTATGTGTGATGCTTGTTAATCTCGTATGCCATGTATACTATTTGTGTTGATATATGCTCATTATCATTGCTAGCCTACCTTAACAATTATAGCGCTATAGGATAAATGCACCGCCCACTCTACTTGGGGTATTGTTAAGTTAAACATGTAACCTCCCGCGATACTATGGGATAGGAAAAATTAAACGCGTTGGAAACTTGGGTTTGAACATATTGTTACACAATCTAGGCATACTAGTAACTCGCATATTATGATTCATGTGGATAGCGCTTTCTTTTATTGGGCCTATGAGTGTCCAAAACTGAAGAAACACTGGTTTAATTGACCGGAATCAACTGAACCAAGGGGTTTGAATCTGCATAAAAAGGATTAAATCTTCTCGTTCGATTCGTGGGTGAATGATCTTCTTCCTCTCATGATAACTGCAAAACAACCACCGTTAGACTCGCCATAGGGAGAATGGGGGTTCTCTCCGTGACCACCCTCCGACGTGAGAATAAGTACAGGTTTTGATGAAGAAGAAGAAGTGAAAGTGAAGTGAATGTAACTTGAGAATTAAACCTAAATTATCCTTCTATTTATAGCCGAAGTTTGGGCGGGAAAACTTGTTGGTGAAAACTTGACGGAAGGTGCTCTTTCCGTAGGCGGTTATTTTTCCCTCCGTTAATCGCTAACGATTTGAGTATCAACGGTGGGGGTATTGCCACGTGGAAAGTGGGCAAGTGAAGTTCTCTCTTCAATTCCGTGCCGTCATCGTAACTTCAAGAGGACCTGGAGTGATGCCACGTGGCCATTCGGTTATAACCGACTGGTGGTGCACGATGGAGCCTTCCAGAAGAGTATAGCTGTAATCCTGTGTGGTTCTTTACTGTGTGGTATCAGTGAAGTTATTTTTATCCAAGTCTGGATATTAATTTATGCGGAAGTGTTTGCTAGGATTTTTATCCTTTCTGTTATGGAAATCGGCCCAAGGATTTGTTAGTTTCCTTTTGGCGCGTAGGTGTTGCTCATTGTCTTTCTTCTAAGTTCTTTTTGTAGGACCAGTGCGCGGCCACGCAAGGTCTAAAGAGGGTTAGGAGAATGAGGTTGTGGTATGGTCCCAAGCACTTGAAGCAAGGTTTTTGGGACCTTACCCCTTCAAGTCCCCCCAGTCTAGTGTTGCTCTTATGCAAATAAGTGGAGCACTGGACTATAAGAGATAGGTGCTTTTTTGCTGTAAAGTTTTTGTCGCGGGAGTGGAGAATCTTTTTGGAGAAAATATTCTTGCTCATGATTTGATTTTGAAAATCTTGACTTTGGGCAGGTGGAAAGGTACAGTAATGGCTGGTTGACGTGTGACAGGCTGTCGCTGTCAGTTGTACATCACTGACCGTGTGTCCCACGCGCGTGTGAAGTCACGTTATTGCTGTTTCTCACTCGCTTCTAATGTTTGGATATCCGTGCCAACCCCAAAAAAGGTGTTGTTACAGTTATCTAGGCTATTTATGGCGGTGAGTACATAAATCTTTTCAATTGCTTATTTTCGTTAATCATTGCTTCCTTGAAAATCCTTTTCTTCTTTATCTCCTTTATCAGTTTCTTGAAAGAATTTGTAATTTCTCTCTTCTATGTCAACCAGAGATCATCACGAAGACTCTGCTGAAGAAATGGGTGTCGAACTTCCACCATTGAAGTGGTCTAGGGAAACATTCGATGGTTTGATTCAAAACTTTAAATTTCCGGAGAGTTGGGGTGCTCGGTACCCTGACGAGGGTCAAACGGCGGCGGACGCTCCAGCCGGATATATCACTTTATTTTGGGACTTCTTCTCTGCAGGAAATTTTCGATTGCCTGCAACGAAGTTTTTTCTTGACATTCTGGATTATTATAAGTTCCATATTTCCCAGATGCACCCGATTGGGATGGTTAGGGTTCGACATTTCGAATTTTTTTGTCGTACAATGCACATTGAACCGTCGGTTACTCGATTTCGAGTGTTCCACTAGATGCATTGTTCACAAGGATTCTATTCTTTTATGCAAAGGGCATCTGCGAAGAAGATTTTGCTTCAACCCCCAAAGTCGTTTCATGACTGGAAACAAAAGTTCTTTTTTATTAAAGTTGGGGTTATTCTGATGAGAATGACTTTTAGGGGGAAAGAGGATGTTCCAACCGAGACCATTCAGACTCCTTTTTCCGAAAATTGGTACCAGGATTTGAAGGATGTTCCTCAATTGCTCTGCCAGAGAAAGCCCTGGTTGGTGCTAGCATGAGTCTGAACTGGCGGATGAACCGGGAAGAGAAACCAGTGTATATGGAGGATGGCAAAAGTAAGATTTGGGGTTTTGCCCTATTTGCTTCCCTTTCTTGGTTGTGTTTTGTTTTGTTTTTTTTTTTAATTTGCCTTTGCTTCTCTCCTTTGCAGTCGTTTATTTGTATGTTGTTGCTTTTGAGAGAGAAGGTGGGAAGATGGCTACTGTTCCCAAAAAACCTAATGAGGAGCTCTGGTATCACCGTATTGTGAGGAATTTTGTTCTTCTGCGAGATGATGACTTGGCCGCGCAACCCGCTACAGGCACTGGTAATTTTTTACCATAATGCTATTTCCTGCTTTTTTTTGCGCGTTTGAATAAGTCAATCTTTGTATTTCTTAGTAGGTGAGTTGTCTAACATAGGCATAGGCCCTGAGAAGAAAAGACGTGTGCTGACTGTTGCTACTGCACCGAAAAAGAATGATGTGGATAAGGCTCAGTCTTCCAAAGCCAAGAATGTGAGGGAGGAGAAGAAAGGTATGCGATGTTCCTCTGACTCCTGGTGTGATTATGTGGTGGTATCTGATTCTTTGGAGGGTCTTGCGCCTGCAGTTATGAGGAGACCCAAACCAGAACCTAGGGATACTGCCAATATTCCTTTGTCAAATCCTAATGACCCCATTGATTTGCAGTCAAACCCTGAGCATTTGTTGAGGAAGAAGGCGGGCGAAAGGAAACAAACTGAAGCTGAGTCTGAAGGTCAGCCTGTGAAGAAGGTTTAAAAGAAGAAAATCACCAGAAGAGGCAAACTTCATGCTTTTACTGCGAACCTGCTTCTTGGTAGTTGTTTTTCTTTGTTTACCCCTTATACGCATTGAATGTTTGTAACATGTTTTTGTTTTTGCAGAAAAACCAAGCTCTCCTGTTCACACAGAGCCATCATCTGTGTTTAATGAGGAGCTTCCGTCCTCTCCTCCTCACGCCCCTGTTAATGAGCATTTAGAGAGTACTGAGGCTACTGATCATGATGCGGAAAAACTGCTGTGGCAGAGAACCTTAAGGCTGGAAAGCCAGCTTATGTTGCTGTTTATGTGGAAAAAAATTACCAGCCCGGAGGCTGTGGATGTTGGTGTTGGCCATCCACAATATCCTGAAGTTGTTGCGCGAAACCTGGAGAAAGAAAAATCTGCTCAAGAGATTCCTAAAACAACTTCTCCTTCTGCGGTCTCTGGTTCTGAGAATGTTAAAAAGGATTCTGGTGGGGACCCAGGTTCTTTTATTCGATCTAATGAAAATTATCCTATCCGCCCGGATGAAACCCCGGGGGATTACTACTACAGGTGCTATTCGGAGAAGCAATCTTCTGAAGTTCACACGCTGGTGTGGAAGCTGAAGAAAGGAGATACCTTCTCCGATTTGCATGTGTGCCGAGAGTGGTTGCAGGGGACCTTTCCTCCTGGGGAGATCAGGTTCCAAGAAGGGCGCCCTCATGAGCAGACTTATCATGCTTACCTTGAAGAGGCTGCTAACTATACATCCACTACGCATTGTATAGTGCGTGAGTGGCATAGCATGCATAAGGAGTGGGCTGCTTTTAAGGCGTCCAAGAAGAAAGCTGCTGAGGATGAGGCCCGAGCTGCCCAGTTGAGGGATAAACTAGAAGCTGACCAGGGCAAATTTGAAGATGATCAAAAAACTGAGGAATGGTCGGTTGCGGGGTGGAAGAGGAAGGCAGAAGCTGAAGCTGCCCTTCTTTCCAAGGAGCGTAAACATTGGAAAGAGATTTGTGAAAAGGATAATGCGGAGAAGATGGGTCTCCGCAATGTTATCAACAATCTTAAAGCTGAAGTTGAAAGGTTGAAAAAACAGGATGCGGAGATCGAAAAATTGAAGAAGGAAAAAGTTGATGCTGAAGCCGCGCGGGATGAAGCGCTTTCTCATAGGGAAAGAAGTGAACAACGAGAGGTACATACCTGTGCTACTCTTGCCCTTAGAGATAAGGAGATAGAAGAACTTATTGCTTTACTATCTGAGTGGGAACAACTTAAGCCGGAAGTTGAGTCTGCTAAGAAAGATTTGGAGCTTGAGCGGACTGAGAAGGCTGAAATTTCCCGTCGTCTTGCCAAAACTGAAGAAAAGTTAGAAAATTCTGAAACTGTGCAGGCAACGGTGGAGAGTGAGCTTGAGCCACTGAAAAGTGACATGATGTGGTTGAAAGAACGCGGTATTGCAAGCGTAAGTTTATCTTTATCCCTGTTGATATTGTTTGTCGATACTACTGTGCCTTTTAACTCTTGTTTCTCTTTTTTGTGTAGGTTGCTGAATGAGTTCTTAATTCTGAAGAACTAGACAAAACGGTAGCGCATCTGTTGGTTGCTGCGCGGAGTGACGGTTATGCCCAAGGCTACGCGGAGTGTTCTCACCATGTAGTTAGTGCTTTGAAGGTTGACTGGGACACTAGAAAGTCTACTACCCATGGTGTTAATACGGGGGTTGCCCTTGCTGCCACGTAGGTGCAGTTTAACAATTTGCAACTCCCAGTTATGGATCTTATTAATGTTACGTTGGAATCTGAAGATCATGTGGCGCAGTTGAAAGAAATCTTCCCAGACAGAGAAGATGATGATGAAGATGTTGTTAAAGCTTTTTATCCTTTGTATAAACAATTATCTCGTAGTTGTTGGGATGTGGATCCCAATTTGTTAATCCGCTGATGCGTAAGTAACTTGTTTAATACACTGGTGTGCATGTTTATAATTTTTGTTAAGGCGCGTGGTACGCCAGTAACTAGTATGAAATGTGTTTTGACTTGCAATATTTTGTATGAATACAATTGCTCTGATTAGGTAAGGCGAATAAAGGTGGTATAAAGCTCATGTGTGAACGTAAGGCCTTGCGCGATGTATGTGATCGCTGACCGCTCATGAGACTTGTGTTATATCTACCATAATGTTTTTGCGCTTACCAAAAGGAATTGCATGCACTTTGTAATAAACACAGAGATAATAGAAACTTTGTTTTGATTCATGATAAGGCTCAGAGGCCGTGGTACAATGTCGTCTATTTAGGATAATTACATGAAACTTAACTTACTCATACTATAGTCCTTGCCATAGATTGGTAAGCTACAGAGCTTGACCAACATGTGAGTAGACTGTTGTATGCTGCTTAGTTCTTTGCCTTCTTACTCGGACCTTCCTCGCCGTGAGTAATTTGCTTTATATCCTTCCGCACATTCTGCAATAAGTGGGTGAGCTCACCACTTTTGAGCGCTTTTTCAATCTCAGTGCGGAGAGAGATACAGTTGTTGGTAGTGTGACCATTATCTTTGTGATAGTCACAATATTGATTCGGATCTTGGCCCCTCTTATTCTTCATTGGCGGAGGGGTCTTGAACTGGTAGCCTTCCGTACTCAGCACCTCCGCGGGGGTTTTGGTCAGGAGGGTCCACTGCCTCTCTCTATTTTCCTGCTTTGCCTCTCTTTGTGCAGCGAGCTTGTTTATGGTAGCTCGCGCGTCTTCAGATGAGTAGTTTCCAGAATTCGAGTCGCGCCAATTCTTTTTGAACTTTTTTCCGCTGTTCGCGCTCATATCTATTGGGCGACTGTGTGGTGGTGTTGGTCTATTAGTGCTGAGGTTTTTCTCTGTCTGGGCGTACACTTTGGCTGCCGCCATTAGCTTCTCCCAGCTCTTTGGTAGCCCCTCCGTTCCGGACAAAACCTTTATCATGTCGTCATAGCGGACGGCATACTTAAACTGTGCTCTGATCAAGTGCTCATGAATATCTCCTATCTCAAGCACTTCTTTGTTGTAGCGTGTGATAAAATCCTCTAAGCTCTCGTCATCGCGTCACCAAATATTCATCACGTCTGAAGTATCTCGGATAGACCTCCTCTGTTGGCTGAAGTGTACTAAAAAATTTTCTCGCAGG
Source organism: Helianthus tuberosus (assembly GCA_030545235.1). Classification (NCBI taxonomy): domain Eukaryota; kingdom Viridiplantae; phylum Streptophyta; class Magnoliopsida; order Asterales; family Asteraceae; genus Helianthus; species Helianthus tuberosus. The sequence goes on from CM060406.1 coordinate 165,433,494, forward strand.
TCTACCCATGATGTTATCTTCCTGACAAATAGGTTATCGAACCATAGTCGTGTGGCACCTGTGAGAGTCTGGATGAATAGATGACACCACATTGGTAAGGTTCATCCTTCTACCAGACCTGCACTAGTGAAGACCCGAAGATGGTCATCCAGATCCGTCATGCCATTGAACTTGCCAACATTAGATGGGAGTTTTGCTTTTTCCAAGGGAGCCAAAGCGATCTCGTTGATGAACTTGGAATTTTCTGCTGCCTCCGCCGGGCGGTAGATTAAATTGTAATCATGCTCTGCTTCCGGATTATAAACCGCGTAAGGTTTACAACTTTTGTAATTCGGTTACAACCGAATGAACACACTTGTACTGTCTCCTTCGTGGTATGTTCTGTCGTACTCATTGGTGTGGGTGTCCCGCCTCTGGTGAGAATGCGGGCCCAACCTGGAGTGAACTGATTGCCTTCGGTGAGAATGAGATTCATCGTGTTATTCTCTTCGTCAATTTTCGGAATGAGTAGACTCATACCTTGCGGGAGATCTAGAGTAAACCTCCGTGTCTTCTACTTGAACTTGTGATGGTGCTTCATGATGTGAAACATGAGGCACCGATGGTGCTCGTGTGTGAGATGCCGGTCTTCGTGGCTGAGTGGGAAGAACGGTCTGTGCACAAAGTTGTGCATATACAGCATTTAATGCTCCTTGGGATCTGACATACCAAGAGACAGGGGTTTCTCCAGGAGGTAAAATTGAGCTTATTGGAATTTCAGGCTGTATTCCTGGAGTGACAGGATTGTTCGGATGATTATCATTGTATTGAACTTCGTTATCATCCAAAGCCTCTTCCACCATCCCCTCGACTTGGGTATTGTGGGTGAAGTTTGGCTGAGGGCCGGTTTGACGGTTCATCGGAGTTTCTTCCATTTTGAAAAACGGAGATGAAGAAAGTGAATCGAAATGAGAAGAGATGAATAAAACTGAGAAATCGGTGGGCGCCAATGAAGAAACACTGGTTTAATTTACCGGAATCAACTGAACCACGGGGTTTGAATCTGCAAAAAAAGGGTTAAATCTTCTCGTTCGATTCGTGGGTGAATGAACTTCTTCCTCTCATGATAACTGCAAAATAACCACCGTTAGACTCGCCACGGGGAGAATGGGGGTTCTATCCATGACCACCCTCCGGCATGAGAATAAGTACAGGTTTTGATGAAGAAGAAGAAGAAGTGAAAGTGAAGTGAATGTAACTTGAGAATTATACCTGAAGTATCCTTCTATTTATAGCCAAAGTTTGGGCGGGAAAACTTGTTGGTGAAAACTTGACGGAAGGTGCTCTTTCCGTAAGCGGTTATTTTTCCCTCCGTTAATCGCTAACGATTTGAGTATGCACACAGATCGCGATTTTGATCAACGGTGGGGGTATTGCCACGTGAAAAGTGAGCAAGTGAAGTTCTCTCTTCAATTCCGTGTTGTCATCGTGACTTCAAGTGGGCCTAGAGTGAGGCCACGTGGCCATTCGGTTATAACCGACTGGTGGTGCACGATGGAGCCTTCCAGAAGAGTATAGCTGTAATCCTGTGTGGTTCTTTACTGTGTGGTATCAGAGAAGTTATTTTTATCCAAGTCTGGATATTAATTTATGCGGAAGTGTTTGCTAGGATTTTTATCCTTTCTGTTATGGAAATCGGCGCAAGGATTTGTTAGTTTCCTTTTGGCGCGCAGGTGTTGCTCATTGTCTTTCTTCTAAGTTCTTTTAGTAGGACCAGTGCGCGGCCTTGCAAGGTCTATAGAGGGTTAGGAGAATGAGGTTGTGGTATGGTCCTAAGTACTTGAAGCAAGGTTTTTGGGACCTTACCCCTTCAATAACTATCTTTTCTGGCCCATTATGAACAATATGATCAGCATGGCCCACTCCCGTTCCAAGAGCCTGTTTAGACGCCTTTTCGGTAGTGTGGTTTTCCAATGTAGAATGCACATTATTCAATGAATCGTTAGAACTCCCCAGTTCCTTCACGTGCACCCTCGTCTTTTCCTAATCCATCGAAGTTTCTAGATCTCCGATAACCGGGTCGCCACCGTGAATCTGGTTTCGGTCAACGTCGTTCTGATCCACCACCGGAGATTGACTATCGTTGCTTGATGATTCACCTCTGACCAGAAACTGTGGATACCAGGGTTCATGATCTTCTTCCACCCAGAGAGTATACCCTTGATTCTTCCATCTCACAACCACTTGTTCATGAATACGAGTCTTAGATTTTGTCAGAATCCCCACTCTATCAAAAGCTAAATTACCATCGGCACCCGTAGCCTCTGAAGAGACGATTATTCGACCGAAACTATTAGCAATGAGATCGAAAGTCTCCCCGTTCCAAATGTGCACCGGTATTTCTCGGATAGTAAGCCACACTAACCTATCCATTTGTTGGAAATTTTCTAACCAATGTTCGAGGGATCGGAATATCGTCTTCCACTTATCAGTCAAGTTTTCCATAACGTCTATAGCCCGTTCCAGAGTTTCGAAGATGATAAGCACGTTCATCCCCCCTAGATATTTAATTCGAACCCCCGAAATTCCTATTTGCTCCATTTTCTTGTTAACATTAGCCAATAATTGGATCGTCTTCACTTCACCCACCAAAGCCGAAGTTTTCCATTCCTTCGAAGCTATCGAAGCTTCTGGAACTAATATGATGGTCATGCTAGTCTCTTTTGATTTACTCCCCGCTACGATGTCACTGTAAGAACTTCTTCCTATTCCCACCGGAAAAGGTTTAGGTAACTCTCCATAATTTTGCCTCACCCATGTCTTCTGTTCTGCTACCCGTGACCGTTGTTTCCTGTTACCTTCCAAGCTTCCTTCCTGGTTCCACTTATCATACTTAGCAATGTTGACACCCACTTTAGAAACTCCTAAAACCACCGTGCTGTTTATAAGTGCTTCCTTATCTGCCACTTCAGCAAATCGAATGAAACCAAAGAAGTTCCCTTGCTTATCTTTTCTTCTCGATACATAAACCGAGACAATGTTGCCAAAATCTTTAAAGGTCGCCTTAACTTCTTCTTCCCTGCAGCCGTTCGGAATGTTAGAAACACCAACTAACTTATACAAAAGTCCAAGTGAAGAACACTTCTTATTATCAAACGAACACACGGAACGGCCGAAACAAAAGTCACCTTTTTCTTCAAACAAATTACAAAGTAGATACTTTTCTATTTAATTTGATGAACAATTAAATAAGTAGGAACAAAGGTGACTAACAATTAACTAAATCCTATATGTAGAGACTGTGACAACCTGAACTTTCAAGATTAGAAACGTGATTCTAACTCCCCATAATTCTGAAACTTCCACGCTCCGGTTATAGTAAACTTTTATCTAACTTCTTGTTTTCATAAACTTGTTGTATGTGAATATATGTGGTAGTGACTAAGTGTATGGTTGGGTTTGTTTTAGTGGTTGGACTTGTTGATAAGGGCCGCACATGAACCTGAGCCGTTATATATGTCTTTGGGCCGCATGGGTAATGAGTGCACATACACACGGCTTGTATGTGGGCCTCGGTCAGCCCATGCATGCACATGTATACCAAATCATTTAAGCCCAATCCCCACCTTAGTAATATGTATACGTAATTAGAGTAGATGTATCATTAGGCAACTTTTGGCAAACCCTAATCCCCCAAAGCCCTTGTCGATAGGAAATCCCATCCGAGCACACCCTTCCCTAGTCAAACTTTCTGGTTAGTAGTTCTTATACATGCATATTTGATAGTTTAGTGTGTGAGATATTGTGGATTGTCTTAACATCGATGTTAATGATTTGTGATGCTAGAATCATATCATGTGTAACGGTCATGTTAATCTTGTGATTGATTGCTCGTGATTTAGGGTGTCTTGTTCTAGTCATTGTTGAATAAAACTCTAACATATCATGTTGCATGGGGAGGGGATCGAATTGGATTAAGGGTTGTGGTGTAGCCACTGTTAAATATTATTGATGGGGATTCATATAAGGTTTGATTTCTTATGATTAATTGGTTATTAAAAGAGGGAATGAGTATTAAAGAAAGCATACATTGATACAATATTGTAAAGTCAAACTTTTAATGAATTGTAACGGATCGGGTGGTGATCCGATCGAGTCACCACTCGATAATTGACAAACTATAAAAGGACCTTTACTTTAGAGACAATAAATGCAAACAGGTGAACCTTTCAACATGGCCGACAAACTATATTCAAATTATTTATTCTATTGGGCCTTTCATTTTTTAGTGGACTGTTGAGAATTAATGAATCTGACAATACACATGCAAATGGATTACAAAAATACAATGGCCATCGAATATTATGATGAATGGACAGTGATACGTTAATTAAAAATCAAAGATGATGTTTGTTGATGATTGGTAATTTGGTGATGTTTAGGGTAGTGTAAATTCATGAAAATTGTTTTGATTAAACCGTAATTCCAAAAAGAATGGTAATAGGCATTGTTGGACTAATATTAAATGCTTGATCCGATTGGGTTAGCAATGGTGAATGCATGAGCTGTTATTTTGTTCTTAGGAATATCACGATTGATCCAAATTGAAAGCTGATTTAATGATAATTATTGTTTGCATAAATTAAGGGATTGGTTGCCAATTTGTGTGACTGATGGGTCGCATTACTATAACTGAATGCATCTGCTAGAATAAATCACACTTTCATTTCAATCGCACAACATGTATGGGCCATTGAATTAATAAGGTTGCACCCCTGATTTGGGCCTTAGGTGTTATCGGGCCTACGGGCCACTGTTACACCCTTGTTATTATTTTAATGATTTTCATATAAATAACGAAAATAAACATGTAATTACAATTAAGTATCCTTAGAAAATACGAGTAATCTAAAACTTTTACAACTTAAAAGTTTGAACAACTTAATGTAATTGAATTCGTCGTTTTAAAGATACGACAAAACGCCGCGCGAAAGCTTGTATTTTATCGTGTTCGGTTCCTCATCGAGCTTGATCTTCATCCGGGCACTCTTGGCGATCACCTATGATCAAAACCAACTTAAAAGTTAGTTTTGATAGTCAAATATTAAGTTCAAACAAGTACAGGGGTTAAAAGGGCAAAATTTAAAAATTTTCCGGAGTTAGGGGCGTCGCGTGACGCCAAGGGCCTAGGTGTCACGCCTAGCCCTTATTTTCACAGACTGTTGCCTTCAGCTGTTGCTGTACATTCCCAGCATGACCCGATTTCACGGAAACGAGCATAACTCTCTCGTTTTTAATCCGTTTTACCCGATTCTTTTTCCTACGCGTCCGTAATTTAATTCTCCATCACATGGAGTGAAAATCCAACATCCAACATAATAAATTTTGAGACTTCTAAGCCTTCGACTCGTTCCCCTTTTACCGAATTTTAACCCGTTTATGCATTTTATCAAACAAACATATTTATTTGATTCCTATATCGCCTACATTTCTTCAAATTAATGTTATATACCATATTAGGTTTTAATCACAGGTTTATTACACAATTTAAACCCATTTTCGCTCGTATGCTTATTTTGACCCGTTAAGGGTATTTAAGCACTTTCAAACCTAAAATAGCTTTCGATTGCTTCTAGCATTCCATTACCACATTTCTTATCCTATAATCTCCCACCACAACTGTATTTAAGGTAGGTTTAATGTGGTGATCAATATAAACCAAATTTTACCTCTCGAATCATTATTTTACGGCAAAAACTCAAATAGTGTCATTTGGCTAATATAATACCTCTTTCAGCTTCTATACTTATTCTAAGTATTTACCTAGTCATAAAACTTGTTTCCAAACAACCTTTAAGGGTCGTTTGTTCCATTTAGCCTACAAGGGCGTTTTGGTCGATTTTAGTCCTTTTATGACGAAGGACTCTCACTCAAATAATTCGACCAAAATACACTTTTAACTACAACATAATTATGCGTACCTGGCCCGGATCAACAAGTAGACCCGATTTATACCTCGTTTTCATTATCACACCATCAATGGTGACGCAATTATCCGATTTGCTAATCGGTCCTGTTAACATAAGACTTGACAACCACATTAGTCGATATTGTCAAATGGTGTTATCACCACCATTCGACCCGTTTGGACTATATGCCCAACATTATCTATTTAATCAAAAACATCGTTTTTGATTTCCAATTCATACATCCATCCCAACCCGGATTTTATAACCATACCCTTTTCCTTTTACACTCTTTTCTTACAAATTCAACCCATTTCGGCTTACGCCATGGGTATCCTTTTAACCTTGATTTACATTAGTCGACACTTGACAAATTTCCATATTTCCAATATTATAGTTATCACGTTTATAACGTATCGAATAAACGGGTATTCTACATAAGTGTGTAAATTACACCTACCTCGCATCCACTCCACGCTTTTCTTTCCGTACTTGCTCCGTTTGACCCGCTCCCTCCTCCAAGCTTTCATCTAGCTGGTTACGCGTCAAACTATTGTCAATCATTTACAAGGCAGTTAAATTAGTCATAAAAGTCACGACTATTCCACCTCACTTATTTCCTATGCCGAAGCTACTATTCGACTCCATGATTAGTTAACTTAACTTATCTAAAGTTAACTACTTTCAATCGCATGGTTTACGACATTAAGTCTAAATCAACATAGTATTTAGAACTCTTATCACTTCATATCACGCGTAATTGCCATATCATTCGAATACGCGTTTTCACTCTAAATTTCAATACTTTAGTTCTCATTTAGGCATTTTAACAAACACCTAATGTGCATAATTTCACATATTTACTAACTAGTTTATAATTAGTTATTTTCACCAAGATTTTCATAACAATCAAACCTCTAAGTCTAGTGTTCATGAATTACATCAAGAACTTATATTATAACAATCAATTTTCATCAATTTAACACTCTAATCCGAGTGTTCATCATATTGTCATAAAACCCACTTAACTTATCAATGGATCATTATGAATTTCATAGATTATCCAATAATCCAACATGTTATTGACTAGGGTTCACTCCTAGACATCATATTACTTCAAGATTCATCCATGCATGACATAATCAAGCTCAATTTCAGTTTCTTACAAATAACCTAGAATTTAAGATGGATCAAAACATCACAATTTTACATACCTTGTGATCCTTTCAACTAGGTGTTCATGAATTTGTGCTTGAAATTCGATTTGGAGCTGATTTGAACCCTCAATTTGATCAAGTTTGATATGCACTAGGGTTTGGTGGGGAGCCTGTGTCGCCCCCTGTGTTCTTGTTCGACCAGACATCTCAATTGAGATGTTTGGTTTTGTTTTTAATCAAAACTAATAATATAAGTTTCATTTTTAACAACATTAGCCCCTCTAATTTGGTTAGTTAATTAAGTAGGGCACAACCTACTTATTTCTAACAATATTCCCCACTTATTAACTAGGTTAAACATTCCTAATTAAATTAGTGGGTTTTGGGAATCTATGACTAAGTTTAGTTTAAGTCCCGTTAACTCGGGCCTTCTATAAACTTTATTTCTCAAACGCATTCTTTTTCTCTTTTTATTAAATATTAGATTTAGTTATATAAATCCTAATATTTTCTGGCTTAATTTTACCACTAACGGTTCTTTAGCCGTCTTTTAGTATTAACGTGGCTTGATTACCAAACCCGTTTTTGGGGTGTTACAGCCACGAATGATAAACGGAGTCGCACACTGTTTGAATGATTAATACGAGACGTTACATGAGTAGTTGGGACTTGGTATGTGTAGTGTAACTTTGTATATGTGGCATCTAGTATGTGAATTAATCATGCGTGAAATATCTAGTGTGTGTGCATTTGAAACTAATTGTTACTGTTACCCATGCTAGGACGTGTTTGATCAACTGTTGAACAAATAATTAATCTTACCGAGCAAACCAAGGTGAGTTCACTGCACTTTTTCCAAGCATGCATCCCGGGGAGGGATATCGGGTAACGTTCCGGGGAGGAATGTCAGGTTATTGGGATGTTTGTTATTACACTCAGTTCTATCATATAAGACCCCTTACATCTACCGATAGTTGTCGGGGAGGCAACGAGGTTATTAGTTGATAGCGCTATTAGGATTGGCACCCTCACACCGTATCGGGGAGGAAGGGCGTGAACTAATTACCTTAACCACTTGACCAATGCTTTGATAGAGGCATTGGGGTTGGGCAAATACATCTTATAGCCATTGCGGTAATCGAGTTAATAACAACATCAAATCAAATCATCGAATCTGTGAAACGCTTTAATCTGGTAACTGGTATCTAAACACGTTAACAAAACTTTGAACTCACCAGTGTCGTCTGACACACTTGTCTGCATGCTTGCAGGTCTATAGGCTCATATCATTTGGAACTTACTGTCTGGGAGGCTGGAGTGGTCATGGGTCGAGACACATGGAATCTCAATACAAGCTTAATGGTTTATGTACACATGGTTTACGAAACACTTAATAAATGAGTTATGCTTCTGCTGTATACAATGAATGATATGTAACATTTGTAACACTTTACGTTAATGAATAAAAGTTTTATTTAATTATATTTACGAGTTCAATGTGATTGGTGGCTTGGATCCTGGTACGTCACACGCCTCGCGGGGGTTTCCGCATGTGGTATTTTAGGGGTGTGACAGTTTGGTATCAGAGCCACTGGTTATAGTGAACTTGGTTTTAAAAACGTTTTTATAAAACCAGACTATAACCGAACAGTTCTGAAAACAAGGATACGACCATGACACTCAGCTCCAGACTGCAAGGTTCGTCTCTTTCACCTGTTGCATACATTACATGACTAGCATATCTTTGTTTATGAAGTCACATACGAACACACACTCATCACTATAGCATGGTTACATGAATTGCTTGGTTTCCTTATGATGCGTTGGTAGTCTGTCATAGTTCTTGGATTTCTGTGACCTTATCATCTTGATAACCTCTGTTTGGCATTTGAGTTTGAGGAACCAATTGACATAAGTTAGGAGGAACTGAGAAGAGCATGCAAATCGCAATATTATTGTGGGTGCACACATAATAATAATGTGGGGTGCATGCGAGTCCCAGTGAGGCTTAACAAGTGAAAAAGGGGTTCCGTTCCGTTATTTGATCAGTGTGAAACACAACAGTCTATTAGAGTCATAGCAGTAGTTATCTCTTACTCGGGCGTGATCTTTTCACTCCTCTCTGAATTCTTACGAATCTCGATGCTATCGAATATTACCTGAACACCCATCTGAATGCCTACCGAACTGTGTAGAATGTTAGGTGCCTGTACGAACGTCCCTGTGTTGGATGTTGCAACATCAATGATTGGTCTATACCTCTCTCACTCCTGTTTGTTTGCTGGAACTCAATGTACTGACGACTTAGACCCCGAAGTGCGATCACTTCTGCAACACTCTGGAAACATACTGTGTATTACTCAACCAACTTGCTAGATCAATGGACAAGAGGATGAGCGTAGTACTTTACAGACCTCAGTATTTGGACGACCCTGATTACCGGCAACGAACACCAGCAAATTGACGTCAACCGAATCCTTAACCCTAGTTAGAGACTAATGGGAGTCAACTCTTACAAATCAATCGGGACATAATCAATGACGATTAACTATAGCGTGGAATGTGTGGCGGCTAACACAGTGGGTAGCGCCGTAGGACGTGACACGGAATGGGGAAAAGATGGATCCTGTTGGTGAAAGATCGTAGGGCTCCGTTTCAAGCAACGACATTTGAGGCAACAGTCACGGCAACATCAAGGTACTTGTAATCGTAACCTACAGTCTGGAAATGAAGGTGCCTACGGCATGGATTGCTCGTTGATAATTCAAGACAACAACCAAGGGGATGACAACAGTACTGGAAATTCTCGTAACGAAAACAACAACACTTGAAATGATGCTCATGGAAGGGCATTTAGGATTGGCGTAGGTGACGCCAGGCATAATAGCAACATGGTAGCTTGTATAAGTAGCCCTATTTTGGTTAACCCTGATGCTTCTTGAAACCGAACCTGTTGTGGAAGCAACTGATGGCAAGTCAACTGAAACCTCATATGTCCGTTGGGATGTAAACTCGACCTTATGGGACAAGTGTGTGACGTCGACCTTCTTTCTGCTATCCTCTATAGTTTGATGCAGTAGTTAGTATGGATTGGTTATCCATACATCGCGCAGATATACCCTGTGAGAAGAAAACTTTGCGTATCCCTCTCCCTAGTGGAGAATCATCATTTGTTCCAAAGTATCAGAGTTATGTAAAGGTTAGCATCAATTCTGCAATGAAAGCCCAGAAGTGTCTACGGAGGGATTACCCCGCCATTGTTAGCAACCAGTTGTTTGTGATTTCTTTCGATGAGCTACTTGAAGAACTTCCAGGATTACTTCCACAACTATTAGGCAGAAGCTCAGTTTGATCTCACACCAGATGCAGCTCCGAATAATTGTACTCTTACCATCTTGCACCAGGAGGGTTGCAAGAACTGCCTAATCAACTACAGGAACTGTTGGGCAGAAGTTTTGTTGGATCTAATTTTCACTTTGGGGAGCCCAGTTATTGTTGGGTATGTGTACTGATTATCGAGAACTCAGCAAGGTGACAATCCAGAACCGTTGCCTTGACTATGTATTGCCAACATGTCAACCAGTAGCGAGGATCAAGCTCCCATTCGAGGATTGGCTAACGAACTATCATCAGATGGAAGTCCAATGGGAGAATGCTCTTAGAACGACATATCAAACGCAATGCAGCCAGTGCGACTTTGTACACCATGACCATCGAGATAATCAACACACCAGCAACTTATGGACCACAAGAATCGACCGTGTTTATTGATGATGTTTTGGGGTCATTTCCTGGAGAAAGGGATATTATGGACGACATTTGTATCTTATCTTAGAGCTCCTGAGGGGGAGTCATTATGTGTGAAGTCTTGTTAAATGTAACCTCTAGATTCGAGAGATGCATTTTGATCATGTAACCAACGAAGTGGGAATACGCGTGGATCGTGCTAGGATCCATTTTGTTAGAAACTGATTGACACCAAAGATTCCCTCGGGGGTACAACAATTTCTTGGTTTCGGTGGATGCTGTTGTGGATTCATCACAGGATTTTCGAAGATCGCGCAGCTTAACTCCCTTAAGCACAGTAGGGTGCTGTGTTCATGGGAGACAAAACAGGAGAACGTCTTTTCAGCTTCCGAACCCCAACTCTGCCATGCATTGAGCATCGTCTTTACCCGACGGTGCGGGTGATTTAGTGGTATATCATGATGGTTTGAATCAGAGTCCCAGTTACATGCCGATAAGAGTCCCAGTTACACGCCGATACAACACGAGAAGGTGATGGCTTACGTAGGGGAATTATACGAAGAGTTGTACGAATCACAACCTGCTATGGAAACCACGGTCTTTGGATTTAAGTTGGAGGCATTACTTGGACGGTACCAGATGTGCTACTTAGACCGATCACAAGGGCCTCCCGTGTACCGTTGTTTCGAATGAGCTAAAACATGTAATGACATCGCTGGATGGAACTTTTGCATGATTACGATTACGACTGAGAAACCTAGACGTGTATAAGCTTTGCAACCCACTATCAACTCTAACCTACCTGATCAGGCTCGCTATGTTCAAACCAGAGAAATGAAGGAAGAGAATTTTCAAGTGGAACCATGCGGGGCATGGAGAAGCAACCGTTGGCAGGTCGGACGATATTCACTATCTCATGGAACGAATGTGGATCTTATTATACAGCAACTGTAGGGAACTTGTGTTGAGCGAAGCACATCAGCCTCGATATGCTGGTCATCTGGATTTGATGGAATATCTTAGGATCGAAGAATCTTGTACTGGCAACTGAGCTTGAAGGCCTACACAGCGAAGCATGTGAACGACGTTTGACTTGTGCGAAAGTCAACGTGGAACATCAGAAACCTTCTGGTTTGTGTCAGTAATCAGAAACACCTATTTAGAGATTGGAACAGACGACCATAGAGTTTGTCACTAGTTTACCAAAAACATCAAAACGGAAACAATATCACCTGGGTGATCGTTGATTGTCTCGTGTTATCAGCACACTTTCTTTCAATCAAGGAAACTGACGAGTCTTCGCAGCTGTGAATGTTCCTCTAAGAGATGCGGCTTTTAGGCACGAGATGCCAGCTCCTATTACTTTTGATTTTGAGCTATACCTGATTTATGACCGGTAATACATAACACCCTTGGCTCACGTCTAGACATGAGCATTACTTACCACTGTAGGACAACCGGACAAAGTAATGAACCATCCTAGCACACGAAGACATGCTGTGAGCATGAGCGTGATTGACTTTAGTAAACATTTGGAAGGACACTTACCTTTGGGTGAGTTCTACTGTAGCCGTTACCGTATTGGTATGCATGCCGCTCTGTTTGAGGCATTGCATGGACGATAATGCCAATCTCCTTATTGGACTAAGGTGGGTGACAACCTATTCACGGGTCTAGGACTTGTACTTGAAACTTCTGAGAAGATTGTTTAGATCGGGAATCACATGACGGCAACGCGGGACCGCTAGGAAAGCTGATAAGCATAGGAAACGTTGGGAGTTCGCTGCGGGCGAACGTGTCATGATTAAAAGTCTCACCCTGGGAGGGTGTGGTATGCTTTGGGAAGCGTGGCGAGCTTAATTTACGTTGAGTTGGACCATTCAAAATCCTGGAAAGAATCGGCAACGTGACCTACAAACTCGAGTTACCCGACGAATTGGGTAACGTTCATGATGTCATTTAATTCTCGAACCTAAAGAAGTGGTTGTTCGGTGAAACGCTTGTGATACCCTTAGTAGAGTCGGAGGTTAATGACAGGTTGCAGTGGTTGAGGAATCTACTGAAATCATGGACCAGGACGTCAAGATTCGTTAACATAGTTGAACTCCAATCGTGAAAGTTTGTTGGAACTCAGTGCGCGGACCGTAGTCCTTGTGGGAATGTAATAATCAGAGGGAGCTTTAATATCTCCAGTTGATCGCTTGGTTGAATCAACTCCTGACACCATTGAGGAATTTCGGGACGAAATTCCCTTTCAAGTTGGGGATGATGTGGTACCCGAGGAAAATCCACAGCCATCCTGATCTGGCACTTCACACTTCACCGCTTTTGGGTTACTTGTCAAATTTCAGGACGAAATTTTCTTTCGAGTTGGGGATGATGTGACAACCCGAACTTTCAAGGTTAGAAACGTGATTCTAACTCACCATAATTCTGAAACTTCCACGCTCTGGTTATAGTAAACTTTTATCTAACTTCTTGTTTTCATAAACTTGTAGTATGTGAATATATGTGGTAGTGACTAAGTGTATGGCTGGGTTCGTTTTAGTGGTTGGACTTGTTGATAAGGGCCGCACATGAACCTGGGCCGTTATATATGTCTTTGGGCCGCATGGGTATTGAGTGCACACACACACGGCTTGTATGTGGGCCTCGGTCAGCCCATGCAAGCACATGTATACCAACTCATTTAAGCCCAATCCCCACCTTAGTAATATGTATACGTAATTAGAGTAGATGTATCATTAGGCAACTTTTGGCAAACCCTAATCCCCCAAAGCCCTTGTTGACAGGAGATCCCATCCGAGCACTCCATTCCCTAGTCAAACTTTCTGGTTAGTAGTTCTTATACATGCATATTTGATAGTTTAGTGTGTGAGATATTGTGGATTGTCTTAACATCGATGTTAATGATTTGTGATGCTAGAATCATATCATGTGTAACGGTCATGTTAATCTTGTGATTGATTGCTCATGATTTAGGGTGTCTTGTTCTAGTCATTATTGAATAAAACTCTAACAGATCATGTTGCATGGGGAGGGGATCGAATTGGATTAAGGGTTGTGGTGTAGCCACTGTTAAATATTATTGATGGGGATTCATATAAGGTTTGATTTCTTATGATTAATTGGTTATTAAAAGAGGGAATGAGTATTAAAGAAAGCATACATTGATACAATATTGTAAAGTCAAACTTTTAATGAATTGTAACGGATCGGGTGGTGATCCGATCGAGTCACCACTCGATAATTGACAAACTATAAAAGGACCTTTACTTTAGAGAAAATAAATGCAAACAGGTGAACCTTTCAACATGGCCGACAAACTATATTCAAATTATTTATTCTATTGGGCCTTTCATTTTTAGTGGACTGTTGAGAATTAATGGATCTGACAATACACATGCATTGGGCTGATAAAATGATTAGATCACATGCAAATGGATTACACAAATACAATGGCCATAGAATATTATGATGAATGGACTGTGATACGTTAATTAAAAATCAAAGATGATGTTTGTTGATGATTGGTAATTTGGTGATGTTTAGGGTAGTGTAAATTCATGAAAATTGTTATGATTAAACCGTAATTCCAAAAAGAATGGTAATAGGCATTGTTGGACTAATATTAAATGCTTGATCCGATTGGGTTAGCAATGGTGAATGCATGAGCTGTTATTTTGTTCTTAGGAATATCACGATTGATCCAAATTGAAAGCTGATTTAATGATAATTGTTGTTTGCAAAAATTAAGGGATTGGTTGCCAATTTGTGTGACTGATGGGTCTCATTACTATAACTGAATCCATGTGCTAGAATAAATCACACTTTCATATCAATCGCACAACATGTATGGGCCATTGAATTAATAAGGTTGCACCCCTGATTTGGGCCTTAGGTATTATCGGGCCTACGGGCCACGAATGATAAACGGAGTCGCACACAGTTTGAATGATTAATACGAGACGTTACATGAGTAGTTGGGACTTGGTATGTGTAGTGTAAGTTTGTATGTGTGGCATCCAGTATGTGAATTAATCATGCGTGAAATATCTAGTGTGTGTGCATTCGAAACTGATTGTTACTGGTACCCATGCTAGGACGTGTTTGATCAACTGTTGAACAAATAACTAATCTTACCGAGCAATCCAAGGTGAGTTCACTGCACTTTTTCCAAGCATGCATCCCGGGGAGGGATATCGGGTAACGTTCCGGGGAGGAATGTCAGGTTATTGGGATGTTTGTTATTACACTCAGTTCTATCATATAAGACCCCTTACATCTACCGATAGTTGCCACGGAGGCAACGAGGTTATTAGTTGATAGCGCTATTAGGATTGGCACCCTTACACCGTACCGGGGAGGACGGGCGTGAACTAATTACCTTAACCACTTGACCAATGCTTTGATAGAGGCATTGGGGTTGGGCAAATACATCTTGTAGCCATTGCGGTAATCGAGTTAATAACAACATCAAATCAAATCATCGAATCTGTGAAACGCTTTAATCTGGTAACTGGTATCTAAACACGTTAACAAAACTTTGAACTCACCAGCGTCGTCTGACACGCTTGTCTGCATGCTTGCAGGTCTATAGGCTCATATCATTTGGAACTTGTTGTCTGGGAGGCTGGAGTGGTCATAGGTCGAGACACATGGAATCTCAACACAAGCTTAATGGTTTATGTACACATGGTTTATGAAACACTTAATAAATGAGTTATGTTTCCGCTGTATACAATGAATGATATGTAACGTTTGTAACACTTTACGTTAATGAATGAAAGTTTTATTTAATTATATTTACGAGTTCAATGTGATTGGTGGCTTAGATCCTGGTACGTCACACGCCTTGCTGGGGTTTCCGCATGTGGTATTTTCGGGGTGTGACAGAGACCCTTACACCAATTCTATTTGAATACTAACATCAATTGTCCTACATCTACTCAAATCAGTATCCTTATTTATCTACTAAACCAATTATTACTAATTAAAAACTAATAAACAAAGATAAACATAAAAGTTTAAGATAATAATATTAATAAAATTAGTTATTAGGGTATCCGGTGTGGGTGCGGCAAAGGTTGCGGCAAAGGCTGTTGCTGCGCGGCAAACACTGCCGCCGACCCTTTGCCGATGCGGTATCAATGCTGAATCGGGGAGCTGTTGCCGACGCGGGGAGATGTGTTCATGAGAGAGAGGGCTGCGGTGAAGGGAGGAAGGAGAGAGAGATAGGTATGTGTGGTGGGGTCCATGCAATCTCTCAACCAATCACACCCTTTTCCTTTTTTTTTTAAAGTTTACCACTTCAGCAAGTGTCTAAACCATTGCCAACACTTTTCAGCAAAGTTTAAACACTTTTCACTGATTGACGTGGCGCACTCTGATTGGTTGATTTTTTAGTTCGCCACTCTCAAGTGTTTAACCACTCCTTACACCCTTATTATCCTTCATCTCCTCTAATCCACCCCATGAGACCAAAACCAAACTATCCTTATACTTTTCAAATTAGTCGTCCATGTCCTTCTTGTTGTTTACATGTCCTAGTCTACCATGCCAAATTAGAAGACTCAATCATGTAAGTAGAAGTAGAAGTAGCATTTTCATTCAAATTCTTATTGTTTTTCACAACCATTACAGACATTTTGAACATTCCATTAAGGGCATAGCCCTTTACAACAAACATTCCACGCCTAGATAAGACAAAATTGTCCGATTCAAACACTAGACGAAATCCAAACTTATTGAGCATCCATCCCGACACGAGATTCTTCCGTATCACTAGGACATAAAGCACATTTGTCAAGGTAACCTCCTTGCCCGAAGTCATCTTCAAGACAACCGTTGTAACACCTCGTAAAATCACGACCAATATAATATAGAAACGTGTCATGGACTTTAAACGTGTAATGAATTGTTTCCGAGGGACTAAAGTTGTCAAACAATGTAAATATGCAAGTAAAAGGATCAAACGTGTCATCATGCCAAACGAGTGCCTCTGAATGACCTCATAGGATGTTCGTATTCGTTGATGAATAAAATTATGGGACATTGAAAGCCGTTTGCGCTTAAATTTAAAACTTTACGAAGCATAGGGGTTAAAAGTGTCAACATGTTAAAAGTTACCTCTGAGTGACCTTTTAACGATCCCAAAAACATTGTAACGATTGTATATTTGGCTCTCAAGAATATTAGATAGTAATTCTATGGAGTTTTAATGAAAACAAGACTTTTCGGGTGATCTTACAACAAACCGGGAGCTTAACGGAGTTAAATATTGACCCAAGGCCCTTAATAGTTAACTATGGGGGTCCTAAGTGCAATAAATGGAAGTTAAATAAACTTAAAATGGACCAGGGATTGAAAATGCAAAGTTGCAAAAGTTTTTACCGGATTTACAGGTTGTCGCGGGCCGCGTAAACATTCTCTTATGTTTACGCGGGCCGCGTGAGCCGTACCAGCAAACAAAAAATGCACAGCTGCATGTTTAGCCTGTTCCACCGCCTTTGCATGCCTGAATTCGATACCAGGGTCTGAGCCAACAGTTTTTCATGCACTAGGGACACCTGGTAACATCTGGGATCAATGTAGAGACATGTGGTTTGATCTTGATGCATCAAAGTTCCTATATAAGGCCTTGTTCTTCGTTTGTTCAATTGCACAATTTGAAAATCACTTCACAACTCATTCTCTGGAGTCCCTTGGAGCTCTAGGAAGCTTCCCTCAGTTCCATATTCATGCTAAGTACTCTAGTAAGTGTTCTTAGCCTCCTAAGTTCAAGTTTTATTAGTCTAATGACCAAAAGTCAAAGCCATCGTAATTAAGCTTTGACTTAGTGATTAATCACTAATGGTCCAGCCATTTTTCGAATTGAAAATGGCTATGAGTTGGTTATTATGTAGGTAATAAACCCTTGAAAGGGCACCTACTGATTATCACTCTAACTTGGTCAATTATCGGGTCAAACTTGTTAATAAAAAGTCAACAGATGCAATTTTTACAAATAAATTCATAACTGATAATGCATAGGTTATGGAACATGTTTTAACACTAAAATAATTTGGTAAATAATATAAGAACATGTTTAGGCATGTTCAACCTGACAATTCTGAGTGTAGGCTCGGTTCGCAACCGAAAGTCGCAAAAGTAGACTTTTGCTTTGACTTTCAGTTCTGACCCGATTTAGCTTGTTTTAGATATGCCTTAAGGTTGCTTTAGGGCCATATTATATGTTAGTAAAACCCTCTGAGGTTATGCTACACGGTTCCTTAATAATCCGATTCATTTGCATGTTCCCATTAAATGCTTAAATG
This sequence comes from Helianthus tuberosus, assembly GCA_030545235.1. Taxonomy (NCBI): domain Eukaryota; kingdom Viridiplantae; phylum Streptophyta; class Magnoliopsida; order Asterales; family Asteraceae; genus Helianthus; species Helianthus tuberosus. Next base: position 165,451,659 of record CM060406.1, read on the forward strand.
TTGACCATAATGCCCTTTTGACATTAAAACGAGATTTTTGAAAATGTGAGAGGATAAAAACCTTTATTGCTGATATTTAAGTATGTCCTAAAAATTTGACATCAGTTTGTGGTCTAAAATGAGAGTTATGCACAATATCGTAAATGAAAGCCTTTTTATTAATTAAACGGCATTTTTCGACATAAATCCTATTTAAACCCAAATTTGGACACCAAACCTTTTACCCACTGATGTAACATAATATTTAGGGATTTTTGGAAATTTTTACTAAATTTTAAACTGATCATAACATAGAGTTCTTGCATAGGCTCGGTAATTGACGATAATGCCCTTTTTGCTAATAAAATGAGTTTTACACATCCTTTACATGTCAAACCTTTTTCTACTGATTTTATATATTAAATAAGTTATTTTAAACAGAAAAGGCTGATCAAAATCGCAGATTTCCCTATTCAACCCGAATATCGTCAAATACCGACTTTTATGCGATTTAGGCGCATATTATGGTTTAAAACCATATTTGACACCTAAGGTTTGTTACCAGCTGATGTTATGAATAAATTTTTATACTTTAACAGTAAGTATAAGTTTTAAACTCAGATTTCCAAATTTGACCCTTATAGCATATGTGAAATGACCAAAATACCCCTACGGTGCATAGTTTGGCCATAAATAATAAATATCACATATGTAAGGTATCTTACTGATATAACTTATTAAAATAAATATTTTTACTGATTATTTTAGATCAGAAACTCAGATTACTATTTAACCTCTTTTATGAACTTTAAAATGACCAAAATACCCCTACGGGGCATAATTTGGTTTTAAATTCGTTTTGGGCATAATGGAAGGTATCCTACTGATATCATAACATATTTTAAGCATATTAATTTGTGGAACCTGTTCATGACTCATTTGGTTACCCGTTATGCATTTTTCGCATTCGGTGCGGTTTATGTAACTAGTTTGCATAAATTAACCGAAACGGGTCAAACCTTATCATTTTTACTTCAAAATCCAGAATGTGTTTAGTTTACCCATATCATACAAGTCTTCATACTTGTCGGGTCTAAATCACATTCTAATCCGGTCTTCGCTTAATCTTGCGTTTTGAACCGTAAACCTTTCATTAAAACTAAGTTAAGACTTAAATAAGACCAGTTAGGAATCTAATAGGTTATTAAAACCTTCGTTCCAGATTAAGGAGCCCAGTAAAAGCTATTTGTACTTACTGATTGATATACGGCTGGGATTAAAATTATATTTTGAGCTCAGGTAAATACTTTTAACTTATTTTCCCTTATACGGGCTTGGGATACGGTATTATAATAATACCGCTTGGTCGGGTATGAAGTCGTACAATCGGAATGTGACTAAAAAGATGCATAACCCGTTTTAATCTGTCTTGTTTGATGCAATGCCTTTGGGGGGTTAATGACCATGTCCTGGATATCCTCAGCTCATTCATTAGAAATGGCAACGACTTAAGCACGGGGTATAGGCATACACCTGACAGTTGCGTATGTAAAAAGGTACCCCACTCGTAAGGAAACTTCTTGTGGGTATTATACCAAGTGGTGTGTCTATTAATCTTAACCGGCTCTTCTAAACGGGTCCTAAATGGACGACAAACATGTAAAACTGTATACAAGATTATTTTTAAATAATTGTCCCAAGTTAATAAAGAATATTTATGCCTTGTGCATTTAAATCAATTTTTTTTATAATCACTTTTCAAAAGAGTCAGTTAATTGTATTTACCAGTGTAAACTGACGTATTTTCAAAAGGTTAAGTGCAGGTACTAAGCGTAATGGGCTGGAACTCCTGAGTGATTAAATAAAGAGTCTTGCAAGCTTTTATCACTTTAAGTTTGTTAAACAATACTTCTTTTGTTTTGATCCGCCTGTGGATCCACTTTACAACCGTTATGTAATATTTCATGTTACTTTCAAATCGGTTTGTAATATTATTACTTTTGGACTTCCGATGTGCGTTAAACTGTGATTATTGACCATGATGATATCAACTACGTCACGATACTCCCCACCGGGCCCACCGGTAATACGTGGAAATATCGGGGTGTGACAACCGTGCCTTCCCCCTTGATGCTTGCGGTAACTTTATTTCCCATATAAAGCTTTTCTTCACCCGAAGCTTCCTTGAATGTAGAGAAAAGAGCCTTATCTCCACAAACATGGCGGGTTGCACCTGTGTCAACGAACCATCCTTTTGGGTTTTCACCCATCGCGTTGACTTCTTCAATCATAGCCGCTTCCTCGGTTATCATTGCAATCAGAGGCATACCATCCTCATCAACCATGTGCGCCCGCTCACGCTTAGGTTTCTTGCATTGGTTAGCATGGTGCCCCGTATCGTTACAATTGTAACAGGTACCTTGGAAAGACACAAGCTTCTTTTTCACAGCCCCCTTTTTCGGTCCAAGGTTGTTAACCTTTGCTTTCCCCTTGTTGTCCTTTTTACCCCGTTTGCCCTTATTGCCCTTTGAAGACTCCCCAACTTCCACCATGTTTGCCTTAACCGAAGCTTGCAAAATGGTGCCTTTTTGGGTCACCCTGTTGTCCTCTTCTATACGAAGACGGACGACAAGTTCCTCAATTTTCATTTCCTTTCGCTTGTGTTTTAGATATTTCTTAAAATCCACCCAAGCAGGAGGTAACTTTTCGATCATGGCTGCCACTTGAAATGTCTCGCTAAGTACCATTCCCTCAGCATGGATGTCATGAAGTATAATTTGTAACTCTTGGATTTGGTTCATAACAGTTTTGTTATCAACCATTTTGTAGTCCAAGAAACGGGCGACAACAAATTTCTTTGTTCCCGCATCCTCCGTTTTGTACTTTTTATCCAAGGACTCCCATAATTCTTTGGAATTCTTGATATTATAGTACACATTATACAGTGCATCCGATAGACCGTTGAGTACATAGCCTCGACAAATGAAATCCGAGTGCTTCCAAGCCTCTACCGCGCTCAGAGCCTGAGCGTCAGTCTCCCCTTCCACAGGTTGGGGAGCGGTTTCAGTCAAGAACCTCGCAAGGTTCATGGTGGTCAAATAGAAGAACATCTTCTGTTGCCTCCTTTTGAAGTGGAGACCCGAGAACTTCTCGGGTCTTTCAGCATGATTCGCCACTGTGGACGCTCCCACAGTGTTGGCAGGGGTTCCAACGACAACATTAGTTTTGCTGGTATTCACGTGTTCAGTCGACATTCTGAAAAGTTCAAAGAAAACAAGTTAATAAAACTGTTTTCAAATAATAAATGTGCTAATTTATTATTTTTTATGAGTGCACAAAACCAGCCGTGTAGCTTCTAAGTCCAACTTTGAAGACTACAACAGTAGATTTTTAGAACTCAAAAACAGAAAGGAGTAGAAGCAAAAACTGTTTTGACAAAGTCGCTACTTTGAACCAAAACATGGAAAAATCTTTTTAAAACACAACCTGCTGTGAGAGAAAAAATTTAGAATCACAAGAGAATTGTTTGTGTCTTACACGAACGGTGTTTTAAAAATTTGTTTTAAGATTGTAGGAATCCGTTCGTGTAAAAATAAATAAAACTTTTACTATTAACTTGAATTACAACTGAAAAAAGGAAAGCTCAAAACAATACTGTTACAACTGAAATAAAATGAAAAACAAGAACTGAATTACAAAAGAAAAACAGGTTCTTGGCTGAGGATCGTGTTAGACACGGGTCCCTTAAAACAAATTTCGTGTCTCCCAGGAGAACACGTTTATTTCCAGGATACAATAGCCCGAAACAGTCGTACTGCCGGTCTTGACTCCAACCCGAAGGTGTACCTTGAATGCTTGAAGAAGATGAAGAAAATTCAGAGAAGAAGATTGTATTGCTGGTGAATTTCTGGTGTATCTGGTTCTGCAGCAGGTCCTCCTATTTATATGCAGATGTTGAGAAGAAACTGAAAAACGAATTAAATGGGTGAATTAAATTGCATTAAACGTCTTCAATTCACTTTAATTCGTCATATAATTCGCAGTCAAAGCCATTGACTTCGTCAGTTTCGAATGCTGAATGTAACTGCACTGGCATTAACTGAATGGAAGTTTCACGAGTCTGCACGCTCATGCGCGCATGCGCCATTTTGGCTCACTGCCATGCGCGTGTGCGCCACCTTGGCTCAATCCCATGCGCACCTGCGTGCGTGCGCCACGTCACCTGTGAGCCTCTACGAGCACGCCACACAGTCGCGCCGTTTTGGCTCACTTTGGTGCGCCGCGCACGTCACTTCCGTGCCCATGCTCCATGCGCGAGTGCGCGCCACCATGCCATGTGTACTCGCGCGCCGACCCACCAGGGTCACGCGCCTGCCCGCCACGTCACCAATCACTTGGTCCTTGCACAACCCATGTGCTCCACCACGCGCACGCGGTAAAAAATACAAAGTCGGCTCTCAAGTGCGCCATCAAAGCGCCACATTGCGCCTCATCGCTCACGCCGCGCGTGTGCGAGTTAGGGTGCGAACCCTTCCCGAGTACACTTAGTGTGTGCTTCCATGAAACAATAAGGATGGAGAGTTCCCACTTAAATACCCCTTTAAGTTTCAACTCTCCTCCTATGTGGGACAATGTGACACTTTCTCACCTTTTTCAGCATTCAAGTTTCAAACACAAAACTTTGAGCATCGATATCTCATTCATCTTAGCTCTGTTTTGGACGTGGTTTATTTCGTTGCAAAGCTCTTCCAACATAGAACACAAACCCACAAATAAATATATAAAACCCGCCCATTTTATTATATTTATTTATTGTCCAAAATAGGAAAAAATCATTTTCCTATATATTTGTGAAAAATGCTATTTTCACAAATTTCTAACATATATAAGCTCGTTTTTTCTTGATCGCTGTTAAAACATATGTCATGTAAATCGTGTCAATGGTTGTTTCAGCTAGAAATAACGAAATGGTCTTAAAAAAAAAACAAAAACAAAAAAAACTTGTGTCTTTTATACATCAGCCGCCAACATGAGGGACTTTTTTTATTCACATATGAATCATATGGGTTTTAGCTTAATTTGATAAGGAATTATCTTGATACAATGACACAGCCCGTGCTTCGTTTCTATCAGGGCCGGCCCAAGGGTAAGCCAAATGAGGCTTGGGCCTTGGGCCACCAAAACTATAGGGCCTCCACAATTTGATGAAACCGCAGTCCATTTATAAAAGATTTAGGGTGTGGGTTATCAACAAATTGATGGTTGTAGTGTAGTGGTTTTGTGTATGTATGAATGTTGGTGAGACCTGGGTTCGAAACCTTGGTTCACCATTTTTTTTCCTTGTTTTTAAATTTTAACACAATCTTTCAAATAACTACACTTGGGCCCTTCAAGTTTAACTTTCAATCACATACATTTTTTTTTGGGAAAAAGGCCACAAGATTTTACTTCGCCTTAGGCCACCAAAATGGTTGAGCCGGCCCTGGTTTCTATCGACTCACCTACCCTCGAGTTTCATCTCCGAAGAGGAGTTAAGACTGTTTTTTTTTTTTTTTTTTTTTTTTTTTTTGGGTAAAGGGTTTCACTTCGTCATATAGAAGAAAAGAAAAAAAAATTGCAAATTATAGGACACAAAGTGGAAGCATTTAAATAAAGAGAATGTTCTTAAAAAATGATGGATTTCTGAATATCCAAACAACCAAACTAATAAATAGGTACCCGTTTTATAACGGTTTTCAAAATTTAGTAGCTTTCCCAAAATTTTGAAATTACAATTTGATTAAAACTAGATTTAAAGCCCCGCCGCGTTGCGGCCAGGGGGCCTTACAAATGAAGGCGCAATTTATACAAACAAATTATAATCGCTATCTAATAACACTGATCGTGTAAAAGGGTTATTATGTTAGCCTTACAATTCGTTTGGGCCAGAGGATTGGCTTGCATAAATATTTAAACCTTGAGAAAGAAGAGCCGCAAATGCACTTCCAGAGTCATAGGATTCAAGGTTAAATTACTGGAGATTAGTAAATAAAAATGATGTACTGTTTCTTCATCCCCAATAACGAAACTCATAACGAACACAATAATTCCGTCTGAAACACATATACACAGACGAATGAATTATTTCAAAATCACACACCTGAACACTTAATTAATCTGTAAAACAAAAAAGTAAAAAAGCCAATACGAAATTTTGACCAAGAAAACCAAATGGGGCTGCTGGAATTTCAAATGAAAACCACCGTAATAAAAACCTGCAACAAAAAGTCAGACAACAGACGCAATTAAAGACGAACAAATCCCTCCGTACGAAATGTCAATCGTAATGTCAACTAACTGAGGAACCAACCAAATGTCGATCGGAACTCTAGGGTTTCAAGTTAGGGGTTATGAATAACTGACATCTGAATGTGATTCAAGCACATACCAGGTTACTTTCTACCATGAATTCAACAATAAAGTATAAAAAACGTTAATTAATCAAGTATTTCAACATCAGCAACATCTTACCTGCCATATAAGCAATCGTGGTCGGCGACATCGGTAGTTCGCGGGGGCTCATGCTTGTCTACGGCAGTGGTGGATAAGCAAAATTCGAAGATAAACAGCAAAAGGTAGACTTTCGTTCACCGGAGCTTGGTCGTAACTTGACCGGATTCTTTCCGGAATTGTGTATTACCAAAAATAGTCTCAAACAACATATTAAGAGTAGATCTAACTGAAAATTTAACATACAGTACAATACAATACTTACCGGATCTTCGCCGGAGGCTGGCCGGACTTCACCAGAAGTACAACTTTACAACTCACCGCTGCCATGGCGCCGCTTATGCGTCGGAAGTGAGAGGCGCTGCGGTGCGTAGCCGGGTTAACCACCAGAAACGGTGGTCCTTCCACCGTATCTCTCTTCTCTCGATCTAAGAAAGCTGTGGAAAAAATGAAGCTGTAACCCTAAAATAAGTGGATTAAATACTGACTAAGGGTACAAACACTTGAACCAAAAACACAACTTAGCTTAGAACATTACTAAAGCACAAAGTACAAACAACATATGCAGCAACTTGTTTTTTTTTTTTTTGAAACACCCCCCAAGCACAAGTTACAACCCACCCAAGCCCAACCTTGTTGCTTATTTATAATGGTTAATAACTTGAAATTAACACATCATAAATAAATAATAATAATGTAAATGGGTAATGGTTAATGCTCTTTAAAGGCATTTTGAGTCACATTAGCGCAAACTCATCATCATTCTTTTTAGCAAAAAAACATGTGTAATGGTATAAGACCATGTGTAGTGGTTTGGGTGAATAATGCCCTTACCCTATGGCGTTTTCCGCCATGTGACAGTACAGTCATCAAAGGGCATTATTATAAAATGGGTGTAGTGGGGATGTGGGCATTATGTTAAAGGGTGTAAATAATTAAATAAAAATAAAAAAATCAACAAAAAAACCTATTGGATTAATAAAAGGGAAGACTTAATGCTGATTGGTTGGTCAACATGTACAAAGCGTTGTTTTAACAACGCCAAACCAATTTTTTTTCAAAAATAATGCCCAAAAACGCCCTATGTAATGGGGGGCGTTTTTTTTGAAAATAATGCCCCACTACGGGTGGTCTAATGCCCCTTCAATTATTACCTACAGGGCCGGCCCAAGCCCAAGTCCAATGATGCTTGGGCCTTGGACCACCAAAACTATAGGGCCTCCACGATTTGATGAAACCACTGTCCATTTATAAAAGCTTTAGGATGTGGGTTATCAACATATTGATGATTGGTAGTGTAGTGGTTTTGTGTATGTATGGATGTTGGTGAGACCTGGGTTCGAATCCCTGGTTCACCATTTTCTTCCATTTTTTTCTTGTTTTTAAATTTTAACACAATCTTTCAAAATAATTACACTTGGGCCCTTCAAGTTTAACTTTTAATTACATACGTTTTTTTGGGAAAAGGCCACAAACTATTACTTCGCCTTAAGCCACCAAAATGGTTGAGCCGGCCCTGATTACCTAATTATTTTTTATTTTTATTCCAATTATTTTAAATAAAGATAAAACGTAATAAAAACTTGATGCCATTCATATATTATTTAAAAACAGAAATAGTTCATTGATATTTAAAATAAGGACATAAATAATAAAAAGAAAACTTAAAAATACTTAAAAAAAGACCTAGATGCCATATTTTTCTCAGATTCTACGAAGCATTATTTCTGCTAACTCACATTGCGGACCGATAAGGTGGTCGATGGGTTTCGTCAACATGTAGGAACTAGGTTCACTTTTTATAAAATATAATTACAAAATATATAATATCGAGACTCTCGTTCTCGTAGGAAATATTATAGTATAATACCGGTTGCAATAACTAAATAAAAAGAATATAAAATATAATTTTATACACCAATCTTGATTCAAGCCGCATCTCTGGTGGGTACTTCACACACATTTGATAGCATCCTAGACTCGAGTATTCATCATCTTAAGTCTTGAAAAACACTCATTGACTTCAACAAAGAGCACACTAAAATGTTGACAATTTTGGTTGAGGCACGTGTTCAACACGCTTCCCTTAAAACAGATTTCGCGCCTCTACTAAAGACGACGGGACTGTTTCCCAGGGTACAACAGCCGAAGCAGTATGTACTGCCGAAGATGGCTCTCGCGCCCGAGGTTACACCGGGTAATTGTAGTGTTTGAACTTATGGAACAAATAAGGATGTGATGGTGGTGGAAAACAAGTAGAGAGTACTCCTCTCTCTAGTTGGTCTTCAAATGTTCATCCTCCTTCTAGTATCTTTCTATATAATAAAGGAAGATTAACAATCCTAGGTGTCACACTCTCAAGCCCCCATCCTAGGTGTAATTTTCATAGATTTTTTTTTTTTTTAATTAAAGCCCAAATTCAATTCTTCAAAAACCGTAGTCAAAGTATAAGTTGTGATGCATCAGATACAACATCATTAAGCATAACATTTTAAGCGGCCAAATGTTGCATTCAACTTTTCAATTCCCGCTCATCCCCATACCCAGTTCCCCATACACCCAAGTTTTCTTTTCATTTGTAGACAAACAAAGAGAGAGAGAGAGCGAGAAAAGACAGAGCTCGTCCCGATCCTCTCCACCGGCGACCATCGAAACCATCTTCTTCTCTTAAAGAGCCGATGATCTTGGTAAGTTATGATTCTTCTTTCCACATATGATTTTGCTTTGGTGCTTTTATGAGGGTGCGTTCTAATTTATCTTTGTTTTAGCAAATAAGTTTATGAACAGTTTCTAGGGTTTGTTGTTTTCGGACAAAATCATGGCTGGTTCTCATTAACATACCCTCTGTTGATGCAAAAATGGGTCAAGCGGAGGAAGACCTAATTGGCCTTCACCGACCGGAAGGTAACCGTAATCAAACATCTAGAAGGTTTCTTTTAGTCGCAACTGAAGAACTTTCCTGGAGGAGAATGGTTGACGAAGCTGGCGACGGTTTACAAGGGCACCGTGAATCTGTGAGTTAGTACACTTTTGTTTACTTTATATGAGTATATGTGTCTCGTATTTGTTGTTTCGGATCTCGATTAGTGATATTTTGTTGAGAAAGATAGTTCTTCAGCTAGAATTGACAAGGAAAACTATTCTTCATTTCTTTGTATTTTATAATTAATAGTTGTTCCCTTTCGGTAAGACATTTATCCCCTTAACGAGTTAGCTAAGTGACACCAAACTATATAAAGTTTTCTGGTCATATTCGTTGTTCACTATGTGTTATTTTTATTAATTTGGTGATAATTAAAATAATCAAATTTCAACTATGTACAGATTTATGTAATTGGGTTGACTAGTCTTCAACTTTTAGATTTTTATCCACAAACTAACTCAGGTTTGATTTTGTTTAGGTCGGCTTTCTGGTTGGAATCACAAATATTGTACCAGATATCATATCTTAGAATGACCTTAATGCAATTTTAAACCGTACATAACCAAGTCTTTATACGAGAACCTGTTACTACTTTTGACCCGTTTACTACTTTTGAATGCGTCGATATCTTTTACGGGTCAAATTAAAAACTCTTAGCTCATAATGAAAGAAAATTAGATCAGCTATGGTAACAATATATTTTTGTCATATTTTATCAATTGTTATTTATTAAAAAACCAACAAAAAAAGTGTTTCAGATCAACCAAATTAACCTGTCATACAATGTGACCCGTTTTAGCCGGTCACTCGAACCGCACCTGTCATGAATAAGAACATTGGTTTTGTATTTAGTTAGACAATTTGTAAGAAAAGCAAATAGTAGTCTTTTCTTATTTACCTATTGACATAGTGTTTGTGATGTGCTGGTGATGTTAGTACAAGTAGAAGAGCTATTACATTTTCTTAATTCATATATGCATAGCTACTTAATGTTTAGATTTGTTCCTTATGATTTATTTGAATTTTTGCAGGTCCGATGGATGATACGAAGAAGTTCCCAAAGTAAAATTATGATGGGTCCAACGGGTTTGGGTCATAAGGTTCCAACCAAACTGGTTCAGGTGAAAGGAAATATTTTAGAAAGTGGTCGTTTGGTTTGGGTTAGAACGGATTCGGGTCTGAGTGGGTTCGGACCAAACTGGATATGGGTCAAATCGAAGTACTTCAAAAAGTGGTGGTTCACATAACATGATATGCGTTTTTGTAACTTGGGATAGAAAGTTTTGGAGCCGGGGGTCTCTCAGGAAGCAGCCTCTCTATTCGCAAGATAGAGGAAATGTTTACCTACATCCCACCTCCCCCAGACCCTACGAATAGTTCTGCTATTTGTGGGATATACTGGGTATGATTGTTGTTGTTGTTGTTGTTGTTGATATGATGGCTGATGCAAACATACTTCAAGGTGCCATTACGACGTCATAGAAGATAAAGATTTTCAAAATTTTCACCTCGCAGCTGATGGCTAGAAAAAAGTTTTTGATGATGTTCCGAGAAGAATTAGAGCAAAGCTATAACAAGGGTAACTTCAACTAAACCTGTTGCACATCAGGTACATGTGTTTAATTTGACTTAGTTTGGGCTATTCAAATCAATTAGTAACAGAGTTTGTAATTTTAATTAATTAATACCATTTTGTGGAAATATTTATGTAAAATTTGTATGTACTTCATGTCTGGGGATAAGGGACTTTGCACTTTTCCATTGGCAATAGTTAGAACTAAAACCAAACCGGTTAGTTATATCTGATTGTAAAAATTGGCTAAAAACCTACATACTTTTGTACCAGTACAGATATAATCTTTGATGCAATAAACAGTAAGGACTTCATCGAAGCGAGCATGTTCGGGAATCTCTTGGAGTTCGAAACGAAGATATATTCTTTCCTGCAATAAAGGGAAACTTTTCTGCTTCGTTTCTAAGACCGAAAGTAGTCCCAACATTTGTCCAAAAGTTGTTATGATTAGAGGTGGATATTTCAACATAACGGGTCAATTTAGATAATATTTTATTGGTAACGGTTCAAATTTATCTAGGGCTGGTAGTTGTACCCATTTTGACTTGACCCAATTCTTCGTCGTTTGTATTGTGGGCTGTAATTCAAATAATTTGCAGGTGTTTCACGAGGAAAAGGTCAAGATTTATTCTTGCGGTCATTTTATGAGAGCTTACATTTGCTTCAAGAAAAAAGCTCATTTTCTGTCTTACACTCTCCAGGCTTGCGCGTTGGCGGATAGTCTTGACATGACTCATGGCAGCATGTGGTTCTGTTGGAACTGGCTTGTGAGTATTTTGTTGGGAGATTTGGAACTTAGCTCGTAAGAATAAACAAGATTATGATTATGTTCTTTTATACTGTGGTGTTTGCTTGAATATGTTGTTTTTTATAGTCAAAATGAATGAATTGTTGCTGCAAGAAAATAGCTTGATCTTGACTTTTTTAAGTTACAAAATAGTCCTTTTAGATCACACATTCAAATTACCTTCTCTCATATTTTGTTATGAATGTTCTGGGCGTATATTGTCGAGTAACAGACTTTTGACAGTTATGGGCTTTCAGTAGTAACTTTTTTTAAGAACAATTTAATTATTAAAATTAGTTTTATTATTTTGAAAAACCTGCATTGTGACGGGTATGAAATTAGAGTCCCCCATCATCACATGAAATTGAGTTTTAGATACCAATTTGAATATTTGAATTTAGTTATATAACAAGCTAAATTATTGTTTTATATTATTATATTTCAGTATTGAATTTTTGTAATCTCATATTTACATATATGGATAATTATTAAAATGATCAAAGTTGTAACTTATTTTCAAATTTATCGAAATAAATATAACAAGCTAAACATCTGATTTACTAATTAGTTCCATCCTTTGGGTTTTGTGAAGCATACAAAAAAAAACTTTTATAGATATAGATTTTTTTAACACAACCCATAACCCGTGAAGCTCACCGGTATATAATCTAGTTCTACATGTATCAACCAATACAATATTCTTGTTATAACAAAAAGAAGCCCGTAGCCTACTAATTGTACAAGAGTTAAGGATTAGTGAAAGGTTTCACTTAATTAGTCACTTAATTTTAGACTTAAAAACTCTAATAAAGCTAATTAAATGTTATCAAGAAGCTCTACTCAAGAGTTTCTCTTTTATTCACCACATGAAGATTCTAATTAATATTTATAACTCATTAAATTATAAATATATTAAATATCCATTCACCAAATTTCCAACACAACATGTCATAATCTAAAGCCATTTGTCGATCCTTCTTGAGTTGAAGACGTTCTTGCCTATCCGCCTCCTGGTTTTTTTTCTTTTATATCTAGACGTTTTTCTCCAATGTCAGTTAAATTTCATAATCTTTGAGTCATTTCTTGAAACCTTTCATTGTAGTCGATGCCGGACGAGGATGCCATTTGTTTTCTTGTATCCCCCCTCCTCCCGACCGGGCGTGGGGGTTCTTCATATGTCGGTTCTTCTTGTTCCTCGTCCTCGGTCCCGTTTAAGTCGATATCAACCCGAGCTTCGGAAGATTGACTTATGGGTTCAGCGGATGATGATGTTTTTTTCTCTTTTGTGTTGATCGACCACGTGTAGTCCTTGTTCCCATTAACGGGATGAGATTTCACTTTGAACTACCTCGTAGAAGCTCCCAAATTTTGATGTATCCAAATGAGCCTTTGGTATTTTGGTATTCAACCAAAGCCACTTGTTGGATTTGAGCGTCGTTTTATCCGCTCTTCCAAGTGTTCCATATCCGTTGGTATATGTTATTTAATTCTGTACACTTCACGCAGATATCCCTCCACTTACTAGAAATCGTATCCGGTGTACGATAAGAATCCGGTTTACCGATCATCTCGAAAAAGTTATTCCGAATTCTTTGCCAAAATTCATTTAGATCTTGATAGTTTGCTAAAAAATATAATGGTTGGTAAAGAAAAAAAGTATTAAATAAGTATTTGAAAAAATATTTACCAACGACCGGATCCTCGGCTACGTTAAGCCAACAACGAGCCAAAGTGTATTCCTCACTTGATGGCCACGGCGTGTGTGTTTTTTTTTTGCCCTCGGCTCGTCGGTTGATTTTTTCTTCTGTGAACGTTTCCGAGGTTGTGATGGCTCCGCTTGGGTCGGTTGTGTCTCGGTTTGTGTTTCTAGCACAAATACGGGATATTGTTGCCTTTGAACATGCGGCGGTTGATAACCGATGATGTTATGTTGATAACCAAAAGAAGGCATTGCCAAATTAGCCATCATGCCAAAAAGATCGGCGTTCGTCGTCTGATTTTGCTGAAAATACTCCATTTGAGGTTGATTTTGACCGTTTTGTCTAAGGGGTCGGTAATTTGGGTTGTATGGTTATCCTCATGAAAACATTTTGATTATTTTGCTCAACCTATGAATGGTGTGTTTAAATAGATGAAAGTGACTACATAGCTCTTTAACGATCAAACGATTTCAATTTTAGAAAAATGAAATCACTTAAAAGAATAAAAAATAGTGAAATCATTTTGATGATATGGTTTGTCAAACCTGCTATTTTCCATCCATACTTGATTCACTTGATATACTCAATATCAATCACCAATATTCTTCTCGTTTAAAACAATACTAGGTGGACACCTGTCCGATGGACGCGGGTACATCTTAAACATTGAATGTAAGCCTACGTTTATATGTAAAATATGATGTGAAATTATTTAATGAATTTACATTCGCATTATACTTAAGAATACATTAAACTTGTCGGCTGATTAAGTTTAGACACAAGAGAAGCATAACGAACCCACAAAACATCTTTAATTTCACTAACACAGAAAACACAGTAATTAAAAATATATTATCTAATACATCATTTAGTTCCAAATCAATATATTCTAAACCAACACTGTTCCAAACCAATACGCAGTAAAAATGCATACAAGCTATTAAATTTGGGCTGGAATTTTAGAGTTACCCTGCTTTTGGCAGTGCTTTTAGCAGAATACGAACGTCTCGCGAAGTAGCGAGAAGGAGTGGTCTCTTCAGGCGTCACATAAGGTATATGGTTCAAGCTGGGGACTAAGTTCCAAGCATCTCATTTATGTTATACACTGCAACATAATGTAAAATCAATATGTCACCAATGCACAGACTTTCATTAAAACTAGTCTTATTTTTTGTTAAATTCATGATGAAAAACCATATAAATGAAAAATACGAACACAAAACAATGTTTAAAATTTGGGTTTTCAAAACAAACACATATGCCTTTAGATCTCATCTTTAAGGACACAAGATTAGGAGTTTCAATCTAGAAACATTCTAAGCCACCGTGTGGTTATTATCTTGTCCTTAACCAAGCAACCGAATGTAAAAACCCCAGCATTTTCCAAAGCCGTTAGAAACTTCTCCCGCAAAAACATGATAAAAAAGGAGAAATAAAAGTATTTTCAAAAATTATTAGAATAATTATTATAAAAGATTCTAAAAATGGAAGTATGAGATCATACATACTTGGCTTTCATCATCCAAAACTCTTTCCATGAGATAGAGGTAAGAATATTTTGTGATTTCTATTAGAACTTCCAAAACAGAGGGTTTCACTGTCGCTTGAATCTGCCAAACATGATCAAAATCAGAATTAATCCATTGATTCGGATCTTTATGTATGCAGAAAAATTAACTCTCATAACCTAAAGCTCCACGGGAGTGTTTCCCTCCAGAATAACACCAAGCAACCGGCATGTTACCTTCACAAAATACATCAATATTATGTAAAAGGTGATGTTACGGGCAAAAGTTAATCCACATTTTTTCACACACACCCTATGTTCCTAAAAACATGCAACATTTATGTCCAAAATACCCTTGATTACTGTTTTTTTTTCAGACTTTCAAAATAAGACCGAATTTACTAATTTTAAGTCAGAACTGGTAATAATCAAAAGAGTAAATCAGGATTATAGACTTGCAATTGCGTGCATATATCAGTATCAAGTGATCTTAAAAGCATACCTTTCTTCTAGCAGTGATTAGTTATAATAGTCCTTAGCATTATCAGCTGTTATAACCACTCCATAACCCTTTGAGAGGAAGCAAGTGTCCGTCTATTCAATTGAGAGGAATCACTGCATTACATCCCTGCATGAAAAACAAAATCGATAAATTTAGGGAAAATGGGTTTGAAAGATGATAACCCAACAATGGAGGATCTCATTCTACAGCTCCGATAAATGTAGGGGTGTTCTCAAATAATGGTTCCTATATGTTTGAAGACCGACAAAGAACGGCAAATGTCCACAGTGCTGCTTCTTTGGACATTTATCGGTCTTCAAACATCTAGGAAGCATTATTTGAAAACACCCCTGAATTTATCGAAGCTGTAGAATGAGATCTTCAACTGTTGGGTTATCATCTTTCAACCACATTTTCCCTAAATTTATCAATTATGTTTTTCATACCTCCCAAAGCCACCTATCCGCCTCCAAAGAGATCGAGACAACTTGAAGCATAACCTGTACTTTCTGTAATTCCACCAGTTCAGTATTTAATCCCAATATACCAACTCAATACAAAAATTAAAACCTGAATCAATGAAAAGGTTTTGTCAGAGTTATGATCATGAAAACAACCGATCATGAAAAGGTTTTAACTCATAATTATAATCAAATGCAAACATTTGACAGAAAACCTAACGAAAGAAGGTGCCCAAAACAACCAAACTTAGAGAAAAAAAATGAAAAGTATACCTAATTCCATAAAACGCATCCAGTTTCATAAAATGTATGTATTCCTTTTCATGCACATATACTAACTGGAGTAAAGGTGGTGATCGATACCAAGCGGAAAGGCAATGGAAGCAGCCATGATTTCAGCAACGTCTATTGTTTCCTTGTTTAGATAACAATTTAATCGTGATGAATAGCTTAAAACCTGAATCAATGAAAAGGTTTTGTTAGAGTTATGATCATGAAAACAACCGATCATGAAAAGGTTTTAACTCATAATTATAATCAAATGCAAACATTTATCTAACAATTCTATAAATATATACACTATGAAAAAACACTTGTTTAACTAAAATCGAAATAATTACACATACATTTGGCTATAACTTCAACATATAAGAAGGTTAGTACTCATGTGAAGACGTTTTTTAATGAGATTGCTTTAACTTCATAAATTATCTTCACAGTGTTGACCTTTTTGGTCATGCAGGAAAACTAATGACTAACATTACACAATATAATATTTCTTAGGATAGAAACAATCAACAATAAACCGAAGAAAAGTCAACTTCTCTTAAGAGGAAAGAAATTGTTTAATAAATGTACCAAGTAAGCAGGAGCAGTTTCCTCTGGGAGTTCTCCATTTGAACCGCGTTGTGCAACATTAAACGGACGAAAAGTCTGTAGGGGCTTTTTCGTACTTCCGTTATCGCCTTGAAGGGGACAGTGACTCCTCGCAGAACATCGGATAAAGAGTAGCAGAAACGTAACAATCACACAACCTGAAAAACAGTTGATCAATCTTAAGACATTGCACAAATTTTCAACACATAAAATAACCACAAACTCTAATCTGAGGTCAGCAGATGGCCCTATAGAAATGGTTTATAAAGTTTCTAAACAAATGAAGCTAATTAGACTAAGCTGAGGTCAGCAAATGGCCCTTGGGTTCAAGTTCCACAGACGACAGGAGGTCAAAGAAATTAGCCGTTAAAAAAAGAGAAATGAAGCTAATTAGACTAAGCTGGCCCAATAGAAATGAAGCCCAAGTTTGGGTGACAACTGGGAAGATTAAAAAGAAAAAAACTGGAAAACAAAAATGTTTTGTCCAATATGCTTGGCTTTTATATTCAGTCAATATTTAAACTTCATAAAAACAAATGGTTTATAAAGTTTCTAAAAAAAGTTTAATCACTGTAGATAAGTAAAAGAGCAATATTACAGAATTTAAAATGCTGATGACAGAATTTGTATATAGATTTTTTTTTTGTTTTGAATGGCCAAAATTATATTAAAAAACTGGTATAGTAAGAAATAGACAGAGCCAACACCGTTACAAAGTGATCCAGGAATACGACCCTCAAACAAACACATGAAAAGAAAAAACCAAAAAGGAGAAATACGACATAGATTAATAAAAATTTTAATTTTTAACATAGTAGCGTTGACCTAAAAAGTCAAACTCTAATTTTGATAATCCTTTAAAAGATAATTTTTCCTAAAAATCTATCATTAAATTCAAATCAAAATAACTTCCACATAACATCAGAGGCTAATAATAATTCATTAATTGAAACGGGAATCTTAATTATAACTAACTTAGTTCAAGCTAAAATAGAATGTATACTAAATGAGATCGGAGAAACTAAAAATTGGAAGATATGAAGCTGGAATTAGATGCTTACTGCAGTATCATTCACGTTGGCTCGATGTTGTTCGTGATCCTAATCCCCCCTAAACTTCTGATTGGATTCGGATTTTAACATTATTTTTTAGATCGTTTTGAACTTTAACATTAATATGGATCAGCCTCGAAGTACCTCAGTGTAACACTTGAGGTTTGTTGCAATTTTTCCAACTATCACATTTAATGTCTGAAGATGATACTGCAGTCCAAGTAGCTCAGATAGTCGCCCATAAAGCTGCTGCAATACAAATACAAGGTTTTTTTTAAAAAAATGCTGACTATAATTATAATAATAAAAATATGATTTTACCTTAGAAGAATGCATGGCTTGATCACCAACATAAGACTTTCTAAAGTTTTGGAAGAATGTCAAAATTTCCTGATCAAGTCTCTGCTTGCTTAGTTCACCATATCTCTGCCATGAGTTATAGATTAATATGTAACCGTTAAATTATGAATCTACAAGCTTTAACACGAGCTACAAGACTCTAGTAAAGGAACCAATCCCATTACGAAAGATATATACAAAACATATTATAAGGGTCCGTAATAAATCAGAATGCGCTCTTCACTATTCACTCTAACAGAACAGGACATAGGTCTCTTCTTATCTTTATCCTTGCTAAATGCAGCTGTAAATGTTTTTTTTTCTGGCCAAAAGCCCCTTCCCACCATAATCACCACCTAACGAAGGAAGATATAAATAAGCAAACTATTCATACAACTTGGCATACAACTGGAAAATTATCATTCAGTTACAGTTAAAATAACTTAAGGAAACTGCAGAAATGTAACCCTAAAATGAAAATAACTTAAGGAAACCTTTAAATTTAGCAAAGATACATGTAAATTACTAACAAAACAACTATCAACTACTGTCATTACCTCATGGCATCAAAATTTATTATAAATAATTTCCAAATTATAAATAATCTACAAATTGCAAAATTAGGAAGTATTCTACAACAGTAAATGATTCATCTACATAATTCCTCATGTAATCAAATTGCAAATTCAAACATTAAATAACCATAAATTATGGTTTACTAAACTAATACTTATCATCAATTTGCAGTTCTTAGATACACATATACACAATCGCATTCCAATTAAATCACAGTCCAATCAAACCTTAAAACAATTATCGGATCAAGAATGAGACATACCATACAGATATTCAAAAGAAAATAGATAAAATTTGACAAATGAATCGATCACCACAAAATGGCATATCTAGTTGGTTGACACGTATGCAAAATTACATTAGCTCTACTTCTCCTTTTATGAAATTCGGTCACCACAAAATGAGTTGAAATGCTCGAGTCTAAAATTCTACACTTGAGTAGTTTGCTGAAACCTGAGATAAAAAGAATAATTACATAAATAACTCCTAATAGCATTACTAATCAATACAAGACATGAAAAAATAAATAAAATAACAGTACCTCGGTAGCAACATCACGTGCAGTGTGTCTAATTCACCAACATCATTGTCAGAATGCCAGGCTCAGATTGTGCATAAAGATGGCAACACCATGGCTGCAAGAGAGGTTGCATGAACAACTGCCATCCTCCAACCTTGCCATGCCATGATGCTATCTTCATTCAATTTTTACTCAGATCTACAAAATCATCATAGCCTCATCTTGAAAGGACAAGAAAAATGCACTTTGCATTCATTTTTATTCACCATCACAGTCAACCCTAAATGATTCAGGGTGTAATCAATACATAAACAGAAACCCAACTTAAGAAAAAACCCCAAATCAAATTAGCAAAGATACATGTAAATTACTAACAAAACAACTATCAATTACTGTCATTACCTAATGGCATCAAAATTTATTATAAATAATTTCCAAATTATAAATAATCTACAAATTTCAAAATTAGGAAGTATTCTACAACAGTAAATGATTCATCTACATAATTCCTCATGTAATCAAATTGCAAATTCAAACATTAAACAACCATAAATTATGGTTTACTAAACTAATACTTATCGTCAATTTGCAGTTCTCAGATACACATATATACAATCACATTCCAATTAAATCACAGTCCAATCAAACCTTAAAACAATTATCGGATCAAGAATGAGACATACCATCCAGATATTCAAAAGAAAATAAATAAAAGTTGACAAATGATTGCAAAATGTCAGACCTCGCGTATATTCGGGCCGACGTTTGCTTCATCGGAAACGCATCTAAGTTACCGGAAAGTGCCCGGAACCCTAGCTTCCTACCAATACACTTTGGGAGCACCGTCAACCCTAGAATTGCCAAAAAACACCATAGTTTTAGTCTCAGGTGAGAAGCATCTCATCAACATCATTGACTGAATATCCCTTACAATCTAAAAAATGTGGTCTTAGGTGAGATCGATCTCATCATCATCGACCGAACATGGATTACAGCCAACGCTACCTAGGACAGCCGCGAACGGCAGCCGGCAACGATGGTTTATATGTTGCAACAACAGGCCAGATCTCGCCATCGTAGCCTCAGATGACAAAATCATCTTCATCGGTCTGATCATCCAGCAAGATCAGATCCATCTGAAACATAACCGATTTTGACATCTCTGTGTAGTTTGAATTTGAAGATCTGAAGAGAAAAAAAAAGAGATTAAAGAAGAAGAAGAAGAGACGCCAGTTGTGTGTGTAAGAGAATTAGGGTTAATGTGAGATATATGACATTTGAGAGGAAGTATGTGATGGTCTTCAGAGACAATTAATGCAAATAACACTTCCCCATGCAGTTCAAATTTTCCCCCAATATCTCTAAAACACACTAATATATATTTTATATATTATTTGATTAGAAAAAAAGTTAATACAATATATATTAAGATTTTAATTGTTATTTATGACATCAGCAAAACCTACATGGCATATCTAGTTGATTGACACGTATGCAAAATTACATCAGCTCTACTTCTTCTTTTATATATAGTTAGATACTTCAAAAATAATAGATAGGAGCCACACATTGAAATAATGATGCAAATATTTTATTAAAAAAGTGTTTAAGCAATTAAATACTATAAAACACTAAAAGTAATCAACAGTGCTAAAATAAAAAAAAGCTAATCATCTTCAATTGTACGTCTCATCCAAGCATGCTTGACCAAATCAGCCATTAGACAATTATGTGCTTCCCTATACGCATTAACGCCGCACTTTCTAATCTTTGTTCCATACTTGTAACTATTTCTGTTTATGCTTCTACATGTGATGGATAATAATCTTGGCAAATGGCTTTGTCCTCGTCCTCTAAAATCATATTATGTAAGATGATACATGCAGAAATAACATCTCTTATTTTATCCTTTGTCAACATTCGACACGGATTCCTCACAAAATGCCAACGTGTTTTAAGAACACCGAAAACCCTTTCAATATCTTTCCTTGATGATTCTTGTAATTTTTAATGAGCTCTTTTTGCGTCAATAGGGTCTCTAAATGTTTTTACGATAATCGAATATTCTCGATAAATACAATCGGCTAAAAAATAGCCATGTGAGCATTCATTTCCATTAGCAAAAAATGAAGCCATGGGTGCGTTACCAGCTATGTGATCCTCCACGATAGGTGAGTTTTCAAAAACATTGATGTCGTTATTTGATCGGGTGACACCGAAAAACACATGCCAAATCCATAGATCGTATGATGCAACAACTTGAAGAATATTTGACGGTCCTTTCTAGTCTCCCCGTGTGTGCTGACCTCGCCAAGTGGTAGGACAGTTAGACCACGACCAGTGCATTTATTCTACGCTACCAACCATACCGAGTAAACCGTGTACCTCTTCATGTACATCATATATGCATTGTAGATCATTCCATGTTGGCTTTCTTAAATAACGTTTACCGTATAGCTCAATTATACCTTTAAAAATTAAATATATAAATATGAGCTAATAGTTGATCAATTATAAATAAATGACAAATAAAAAATAATTATTAAAACATAAACAAATTATACCTTGACAATAATGTTCTAAAGCATCTCTTGATGTTTTATCCGCCATTTTTTAGGTACTCGTCCCATGTGTCGGTTACGGTACCGTATGCCATCACACATATCACAGATGTACACTTGTGTATACCCGTGAATCCTAGCTTTCCTCTGTCAAACCCCGATATTTCCACATATTACCGGTGGGCCCGGTGAGGAGTATCGTGATGTAGTTGATATCATCATAGTCAATAAACACAATATTATAGCACAGCGGAATGCTTGGAAGATAATTACTATTACAAACCATAATGTCCGAGTGTCCAAAATAAAAGAATATACAGGCTGGTTGTAATAGAGATCCACAGGCGGATCATTACAGAATGTATAAAATGAAGTTTAACAGACTTTAAGGCATCTTTAAGGATTTGCAAGATCCTCTATTTCGACACCGAGCAACTCCCAGCCTATTACGAGTAGTACCTGTCACTTAGTCTTTTGAAAACACGTCAGTTTACACTGGTAAATACAATTAACCGACTCTTTTGAAAAGATTTTATGAAAATTGATTTAGGCGCACAAGGCACGAAAACATTTATAACTTGGGACAATTCTTATTAAAATCTTGTATACAGTTTTACATGTTTGTCATACATATGGGGCCGGTTTGGAAGCCGGTCATGATTAACCGACTCACCACTATTAAACCCACAAAGGAGTTATCCCCAACATGTGGGTTATTTAGCATTTGCATCTGTCAGGTGTATGCCTACACCCCGTGCATAGGCCGTGGCCATTTACAAATGAAATGAGCCGAGGATATCCAGGACACGGTCGATAACCCCCAATGTTTATGTTATCAAACAAAATAGATTAAAACGGGTTATGTAATTTATTAATCACAATCCGATTAAATGATTTCATACCCGACCAAGCGGTATTATTATACCGTATCCCAAGCCCGTATAAGGAAAATAAGTTAAAAGTATTTACCTGAGTTAATACTTGATTTATAGCAAAATAACTCAGTCGTATCCAATCTAACTAATTTGTCGGTAGCTTTTACCGGGTGGCTCTAGTCTGGAATGATGGTAATATATAACCAATTCAGAATGCTAACGGTCTTATTTAAGTCGTAGGCTTAGACCGTCTAGCTTAAAGTATCTAAAACGGTACGATTCGCTAGATTAAGCGGTGACCGGAATAGAATGTAATTTAGACCCAACAAGTATGGAGACTTGTATAATACGGGTAAACTAAGTAAATTCTGGATTTTGAGATAAAAAAATAAGGTTTAACCCGTTTCGGTAAACTTACGTAAACCATGGTTGTAAAAGTCCCGCCTAGGCTCCGAGTACTCCCCGAGTACTCGCTATAAGGTAGGTTACCGAGGCCCGAGTACTGTTCGTCTAGGCCAATTACTCCCCGAGTAATCTCCGCCTAAACCGAGTACTTCCCGAGTACTCCCGAATCCGACTTGGGAACGCCTAGCGACTTTTGCAACCATGACGTAAACTAGTTACGTAAGTCTAACCGCACGCGTATAAACGATAACGAGTAACCGGATGTGTCATGAACAAGTTCCATATGCCAATATACTTTAAACAAGTTATAATATCAGTGGGATATCAACTTGTATGCCCGTTTAGGTTTTAAAATCAAACTATGCCCCGTAAGGGCGTTTTGGTCATTTTATGACGTATAAAAGGAACTTGTGTACAATCTGATGTAACGACCATAAACTTTCTTTGAAAATATTTTATTTATGATATAATATTAGTAGGTTATCAAACATATGTGTGTTTTATAGTTTAAAACCATACTATGCTCCGTAGGGGCATTTTGGTAATTTCACACATAGTTTTGAAAGCTAATTTGGGAATCTGAGTTTATGCCATATACCTACTGAAAAAATATTTAAAATAATTTATAAAATCAGTAGGTAACAAGTCTTGATTGGTAGTTATGGTTTAACACCATACTACGCGCCGAAACGGCGTTAAAGTCGCTAAATGACAATATTTGCGATCTTTTAGGAAAACTGGTGTTATGATCAGGTTTAAATGACCAAAATATGTTAATTAATATAACATATCAGTAAATAAAAGGTTTTGTTTGAAAATCATGTTTTTAAATCATTTTAGGTGCAAAAAGGGCATTATCGTCATTTAAGGACGTAATTCAAGAACGTAAGCGTAAACTCAGTTTGTAAACTGAATGGACATCCCAAATTTTCCTAATTATGATATTACATCAGTAGTCAATGAGTTTGGTATGAAAAATTATGCTTAAAACCGATCTATGCGCATAAAGGGCATTATGGTCAATTTAAAGCACAATTTACGATATTATATGCAAACTCAGTTTATAATCAGATTCGTAACGTCATAACATGTTTAAACATGTTAACATATTAGTACCTAAGTTGTTTGAAAGCTTATTGGTGTCTAAAACCTTATTTTAGCTAAAAAGGGCATAATAGTCAAAGTACGGCATATTAACAGAAACTCGCATAAAACTCAGATTACTAGTATGATCGTGTAATATAACCCCAGAGGGTTATGCTACATTAAATTATGATCATAACGGAACCTAAAATCAGTAGCATACAAGTTCAATTCGGTTCATAATCGAAAGTAAACGCAGAAGTCAAACTTCGTGACTTTCAGTTGCGAACCGACCCTAAAACTGGAATTGACGAGCCGAACATGTTTATACATGTTCTAATAATTATTACCAAGTTGTTTAAGTGATAAACGTATTTTAGAATACTTCTAAACTCATTTTGCAAATATTTTAAAAACTGACCCGTTGACTTTTTAAATTAATATTACTTTGACTCGTCAATTGACTAAACAAACATGATTCTTAGCAGGTGCCCTTTTGAGGGATTAATACCTACCTAATTACGATCACGTAGCCATGTTCGTTGCGAACAATGGCTTGACCGTTTAAGGTCTAACTAAAAGTCAAAGCGTTATTACGATAACACTTGACTTTTAGCTTTAAAGCCTATAAAAAGGAAACTAGTGGCTAAGGACACTTACAAAGGGTCCAAGCTCTAACTTTAAACTGAAGTGGAATCCCCTTTTTATTCAGGAGTCTCCAAGAGATGAGAAGAGAGAATTTTGCGAAGGTGCAAGTTAGTTTGAATGAAGACTTCATCTATTTATAGTGTTTGATGAATCTTTAGATGTTTGACAAGTGTTTAGGGAATAAATGAGATCATTATAGGTGGTATTCCAGCTGTTACTTTGATTTGGAGCCCAAGGAAACGTGTATAATTGGCTAGGATTGGATTAGAGTGGTGAACAAGCAAGGAAATTAAATAAAAAAAAATTGATCTGCTGTATGTTCGGCCTGGCAGCCCGCGACCGCCCTCGGCCCAGTTTCTCGCGGCGCGCGAGCTTGTCTGGCCTAGGTTCAGAGTTTGGCAATTATGCTGTTTTGGTCCTTGTCCTCATTTATGTATATATTAAGTTTCAAAAATGACTAGATCAGTCCCTGCACTCATGTTAATCCCTTTTAAACTTTTAGAATGATCAGATCAGTCTTTGCACTCTTTTTAATCCCGTTTAGACTTTCGAAAATGTCCAGATCAGTCCCTGACTTTAGCATGCTTTACTTTCAGAATTGACATAATTGGCACATAACTTTCTAATTTCACGTATATCTTCATTATAAGGTGTGAAAGTGTTAGTGGCCAATCTTCGGCTCACCCGGGAGTTTGACTGAGCATAATGGAGTTCCCGGTTCGTTCAAAAGACCTCTCAAAAGCGTAGTTTCACCCGTTGACACGTTTAGTCCTTTTAACGCATAAAGTGGTGCGTAACATCGTTTAACGACGTCAAGGTCTTACATAGCCCATATTAGGGATTCCCAAGAATGTGACCGAGCATTACGAAGCTTCCGGTTTGCTTAAATGGTCACTCAAAGGTGTAGCTTTAGATATTGACGCTTTCGGTCCCTTTAATGCATAAACTTGCGCGTAATATCGTTTAATGACATTAAAGCCCTATGTAGCCCATAGTAGGCATTTCTGAGAGTATGATTGCACATCATGATGCTTTGGGTTTGTTAAAAGATCATTCAGAGGTATAATTAAACATGTTGACGCTTTTAACCCCTTTAACTTGCAAACTTGCGCGTAACATCACTTGTTGGCGTAAAAGCGTTAGATGGCCAATATTAGGCATTCCTGAGAGTATAATCAAACATCATGAAGCTCTCGGTTTGTTAAAAGGTC
The DNA here is from genome assembly GCA_030545235.1 of Helianthus tuberosus. Lineage (NCBI taxonomy): Eukaryota > Viridiplantae > Streptophyta > Magnoliopsida > Asterales > Asteraceae > Helianthus > Helianthus tuberosus. The sequence continues at coordinate 165,477,726 of CM060406.1, forward strand.
ACTCGGAGGTAAGAATTAACATGTTGACGCTTTTAACCCTTGACACGCAAACTTTCAAATAATTATGCAAACGGCTCCTCTCGACCAGCAAGTGGCTCATTTGTGGATATGAATATCGTATAACGTCATTCAGAGGCTTAGTTTAAGTATGTTGCCACTTTCAGTCCTTTCGCATTCAAAGTTTTTGATTTTTCGCAAAATTAGTCCTTTATAGTCAACGTTTGACTTCATTAGGGGTTAGTACACGTGTCAACACATCATTGGTCGTGATTTTACGAGGTGTTACATCCTCACCCCCTTAAAAGAAATCTCGACCTCGAGATTTGCTCAAAAGATGGAAGTACTTTCTGTCGTATAATGGACTTAACCTCCACGGTATATTAGGGGCCACTACGGGCATCCCGCTTAACCTTGATACTAGGTATATGTTTTCATCGGAGCTTCTTAACCTTGTCGATGTTTGATCGATACTGGTTCCTCAACAAACGGTATGTTTTTTTAATCTGCACATCATTATGCGGTAATGCTATCGACTTATCGGCTATACATATCCTTAAATCACAAGTGTGGAAGACCGATGGTAGGTTAAATCGTCAGAAGACCAATGAGCAATTCGCTAAATTCGAAAATTTACTAAAACAATTGCATGTTAATATTCCTTTTATCGAGGTCCTAACCCAAATGCCTAAATACACAAAGTTTATGAGGGATTTCCTCACAAACAAAAGGAAAATTGAATCATTGCAATTAGTTAACTTAGGCGAAGAATGCTCCGCCTTAGTGCTCAACAAACTTCCACAAAAGAAAATCGATCCCGGAAGCTTCACAATTCCTTGCTCGATTGGGGAATCTCCCGTTCGTAATGCATTAGCCGATCTTGGGGCTAGCATTAACCTCATGCCCACATCAATGTTCAAACGACTCGGCCTAGGAACAACAAGCCCTACAAAGATGAGCATACAACTCGCCGACAGATCCGTCAAATTTCCACAAGGTGTCACTGAGAATTTGTTGGTAAAAGTTGACAACTTCGTTTTCCCAACCGACTTTGTCATCCTAGACATGGAAGAAGACACCGATGTCCCTCTCATCCTCGGGAGGCCATTTCTAGCCACCGCCCAAGCGGTGGTAGACATGAATGACGGAACGTTAACGTTGAAGTTTGGGGATGAGGAGGTGAAGTTTGAATGTGGAAAAAGAATTGAGGACGAAGACCCGGTCAACTACATGCAAGTCATAGACTCAAGCTTGGATGATGCTCTCCGACGGTGTAATATGGGATGCAATACATCCCACTTGGGTAACATATGACCAGGCTTTGGGTCTAGCCAAGGACCCTTATAAATGTGGCGCACCATGGAGGCATTCCACGGAACTATCCTTAGTTTAATTTAGATTAATTTTTATGTTTTCTAGTTAAGTTTTAATTTTCAGGAATAAAACACACTCATGGTGATAAGGGATGAAAAGGGGAACGAGAAAAATGACTTCATGCACAAGAACAAGGCAACCCGACAATTTTCTCCATTACAGAAGGTTCAACACGGGCCGTGCCCAACCAACACGGCCCCGTGCTGAACCCCCTGCAGAAAACTGCCCAGTTCAGGTAACTGGACACGGGCCGTGTTCACCCAACACGCCCCCGTGTCCAGACTTCTGCTTCTCTTATTTCAATTTTGTTACTGGCACTTGAACACGGGGCCGTGCCCGGATAACACGGGGCCGTGTTCAGCGCCCAGTAACACAAAATTTTTGCTTTTTAACACTATTTTACACATCTAATCAACCTAAAAATTTATTTTTGGGACACATTGAGGACAATGTGTAATTTAAGTGTGGGGGGGATGCTAAAACCTTGGAAATTTTGCAAGTCCTAATAACAAGCCTTACACAAAACTCTATTGGAACCGCTAATCACCCCAAATTTTTTCAAAAATTTCATTTTTTTTTTTTACTTGTCTAGGTTTAACTCGGGAAATCCAAGTTCTCAAAAAGGTTATATTTTTACGAATTTACAACCGATAGCGTCGTGCTAAAAAGAACCAACATAAGAAAATTATAAAAAAAGGGCATGACAAGCTTAGTTAAAATTTGATTATATATACTTGGTCACATAAAAACCCATTCCCACAAAAGTGAGTTTTGAGCCTTTATTGAGCATACAAAATTACATCTTTAGACTAAATGCTCAGTTTTCGTTTCTTGTGTGAATAGCCGCTTGGTTCTTACGACTCTAGAACTTGCCATGACGATACATTCCCGGTCCTTATCAACTTAAACCCGAGTAAGTAAATGATGGAGGCATTAGGACTAACCCTTTTTATTTCTACACCATTATTTTTCTTTTTCTTTTACCACCTACCCAAAAAAATCCCCCTAGTTAACCCCTTTGAGCCTAAACCTTTTCATTTCATCACCCAAACAAAAAAAAAAAAAAAAAAAACCCTTTTACCCACCAAAACCTTTTTTATTTTCAACCCTTTGTTTTAGTAACAAGTTCGGTTTTTCGTATGATCGTTAAAAAAAAAATGTGTTGATGATGAAGCAAAAAGAAAATAAACAAACAAAGTTCATCAAAAATAACTTTGTTTGAATAAAAGCTTCATCAAAATAAAAAGTTACAAAAATAGAAAATCTTACGAAAACCGACACTTGTTACGCTTTTCGCCCTTTTTCTTCTAACCACTAACCACTATCCCAACCACCTACCTTTAACCCAATCCTAACCCTTAACCCACAAAGTCCTCTTGATATTTACAAAGGTATAAAAGTTAAAAAGGAGGAGGATTGATTGCTTGGCAAGCTTATGGTAGGAATAAGTTCCATGCCGCTCTCGAGTGATTCACTAAAAATACACCTTCGGCCGAGTGTGAGTGATTTCTCCCGTGAGGTATGTGAACTTGTATATAAATAGAATTTTAAAAAGGCATGCTATGCCCTAATAAATAATTTCTCTTATGAAAAGTTCTAAATAAATCATTACGAATAGGATTGTAAATAGATAAAAATAAAACCCAAAAGGATCTTGGATTCCCAACACTCTACGACAAGCCAAAAACCTTCTCTTCTACCCATTCCATTTGGGAGTGTAAGCCACATATTAAAGAGTTTTGCTTGAGGACAAGCAAAAGTTCAAGTGTGGGGGTATTTGATGTGTGTAAAATGCAACATATAAATTACATCAAATAAGGCACAAAACTAACCCTTTTTAAGTACTAATATTGGAAAAAGAGTGTTTTTGTCTTCCTTTTGTATTTTCAGGATTAAATGAGCTCAAAAACACAAAAGAAGCAAAAAGACAACTAAATCCAACATAAATACAAGGAAAGGAACATAAGTGGACTGCCCGACCCCTCAACGGCATCTTCCCAAGCAAAATAGAGAAGGCAGAAGACTGAACACGCCCCGTGCTCAGCCAGCACGGGGCCGTGCCCAAGAAGCAGCAGAAAAGACAAATCCATAGAAGCTTCTATTGCCCACCACGGGGCCGTGCCCAGTGAACACGGGGGCGTGGCGAAAGTACAGCAGGCGCATTAATTGTAATTGTGAATTACAATTAATGAGGAGAGAGAGTGTCAGACAGGCACGGTGCCGTGCCCAGCGGACACGGGGCCGTGCCCAGCCCTCTGTTCAGCCTATAAATAGGAGTGCTTGGTTTCATTTCAACTCATCCCTTGGCACACCACCTCTCTCACACTTCATCCACCATCCACCACCATCACAACACCATCATCCACCACCATCATCCATTGTCCATCGTAGAGTGTGTGAGTCGTCTCGGGATCCAAGATTGATCGTAAGAGTTCTTGACAATCAAGGCCATGTTTGCCTAAGTCTCTTACATCACTTGGTGAAGACAAAGTGTCTAGTATAATACTTTTTATTTCTAATCTTTTGCACTTTTTATTTGGTTTTGTATTAATGACTTTAATAACTAGTTACTTATGTTGAAGGTGATCTTTCCTTATCGTTTGTCCGTGGTGTCTTGGCATTATTTTACTGTCTATATAAAATAAAAAGATTTTCACCATTCATATCTCCACGGTCTATATGGAGGTATGTTGGCTACCTGGTCGGGGGTTAAGGGAACGGTTTGGTAAAGGTCTTGCCATTGTTCAGCGTTTAGAGGTCCTGCAATGGACCTGGGTCAAATTTAGTAGGACCTCCTTCAATGCTTCACGGTATTGGATGGCGGGGGTCCAAACTCTTTGATCCCCTCATAAGTTAACTACTATTAATACTATAACCCGGCTATTTAGGACTGTATCCCTGCTGACTCAGACTACTTAGTCGAGGGTAACGTCACCGCCAAAAGCGGGGCCTACCATAATACTGCATTAATAACTTAATTCATTATCTTCCAATAATCCACCCTTTTAGGATTGTATCCTTGCTGACTCAAACTACTGGGGTGAGGGTAACGTCACCTTCAAAAGAGGGGCCTACTACAATAACTAAGATAATCTCTTAATTATGTGCAAAAGTGCGGAAATAATCAAAGGTTATACTAGATACGAGTCGGAACCAAGTGATTCATCTTGTCTATCTGTTTTTCTTTTATTTTTATTTTTCAGCATTTTAGTTAGTTTTTATTTTTCTTAGTTTAAAAACCTTTTTCTAAACTTTTTATTTTGATTAGACGTTGAGGATAAACCGGTACTAAAAGCTCTTGTGTCCTTGGACGACCTCGGTATCTTACCAACGCTATACTACGCTCACGATGGGTGCACTTGCCCATATGTGTGTTTAGTGTTAGTAAAATATCGTGTTTTATAAATTTAAAACTTGGCTAAAAATAAGTGTTAAAAGGGCTTAAAATATACACCTAATATATATAACACTTCACACGCATCAAGCGCCTTGAACCGTCTTTCTTAAATAATAATACCGGAGCTCTAAGAATAATGAGCTAGGCTTTATAAACCTTTCCCTTAAAGCTCCTTTCATTTGGGGTTCAAATCCTTTCCTTACCATCGGTACTAATTGATATGGAGCTTTTACAACAGGTGCATCCCTAGGTGGGATGTAAATCCTAACTTCGCTTGCCTCTCAGGAGGTAGACAGGGTAGCTCTTCGGAGAAGGTATTAGAATAATTAAAAATGATAGGGATATTTTAAATCTCAGGCTTCGGTTTATGTACCATCGTCTGTGTCGTACGAAGGACACAATAGCTTTACAAATGCATAGATGCCTTAAGTAGGGATACCTACTCAGGCATTTTTGTATAGGATATCTTCCTTGAATACCATTAGCTGTCTCTAGTACAATATGACCATCGGGATATCTCAGTTGTTCCATGCATTAAACCTCCATACTGATCAGGCATGGACACAATCTATGGGACACACTAGGATACGCCAATCCTCATATGGCACTTTCATCAAACATAGTTTGGCATTCGCAGTTGATAGAAATCAATGAGATAATACATAAAATAACATATATTGTCGTACTCCATCTGGGGAAAGAGTACGTCTGAATTTTATGAATGAGGATTATTTGATGAGAATAGAAGGAACGGTTTCTATGGTTTCATTGATAAGTTCTACCTTATGCTTAATATCTAGACTTCTTATGAGTATATTCAAAAGTTTGCTAAGCTTATGGTCTATGAAAGACTTATTATTACACGTATTAAAACAGGACACTTAGCATAAATTTATCATTGTTAAATGATAAGGAATGTTCTTGACGACATTATTGATATGTACTGCCTCTTCGCATTCTTCAAGAGAGTTCAGGCATTTCCTTCCCTAGCCTCTCTATATACTTAGCTGCACCTTCCTTGGCAGCTTTTTGGCATCTAGTTCTGATGTGGCCTTTCTCACCACAGCCGTAACAGACTGCATTCTTTATGTCCCTACATTCATGGGGACTGATGACCAGTTCCTTTGCAGATGCCACACTGCTTTGGTCTTTGTTCTATTCGACACTGTCCCTAGTGCCTTTTATTGCAAGTTTTGCATACCGGCTTCTTACTGTTCTTATTAAGCCCTGACTTGCCCTTTTTCTTAGATTTCTGGAAGTTATCCTCCTCCCTTTTCCTTTTTCCGCTTGTCTCAGATTTGGCTGACTTATTTCTTAACCTATTCAGTGTTAGTGGCTGAGATAGATCCATAGTGGATCTAATAGAAGCAGGCTTTGAAGCTTTATCATGCGCCTTTATCTCTGGTGCTAAATCACCATGTCGACGGTCTGGATTTTTCATTTTGAGAGTCAGGAGATCTGATTCCACCTTTTCTATTTCATGTCGTGGACAGTAAGTGTCACACCCTGGCTTTTGCGGAAGCGTGGATTATTTGGTGTGACTTCTTAATACCATAGCAACAATCATAACAATGCTATATGATAAAAAAATACGAGATGTACATCCATTAATTTAAGTGAGAAAACTGTCACACCCCGAAATTATCAGAGCTTGGCGTGACTGGACTGGTATCGTCATTGCACAGCGGAAGCAAAGAAGCTAAGTCTTTTAGAAACTGAACGCCTGCTAAGTACTCGAATTCTCGATGGTTCTCCTATTCCAACCGTGCCTTGTCTTAAAATGCAACCTGAGAAAGAACATGCGAGAAAAATCAACATAATGTTGAGCGAGTTCATAGTTTATTTGTAAAAGATTTGAAATAAATCTTTTGAGTTGTGAAAGGTTTGGAATAAATCTTTGGAATAACCGGTTTTTGAAGTAGTATTGAGAAAATGAATTTAAAAACCATTTTCTTGCAAAGTTATATGGAAACGTTGTGTTTGTAACACGTTATGTTCATAAACCATGTTTTTGTAATGTTCGTAAAATCATCAATGCCAGCCCAGACTTTGACCCGCATAATCCTATGCCTTAAATTTTATATAAAACATGGTATTTAATTTGTATGAACAAGTATGTTTCGTAAGTATAAAGTTCCTGGTATGTAGCAGTGTAAGAGGACTTGTGATCACCAATGGTTTGCAAGGCCATTAGCATGTTGTGAAATGCAAGTAGGAAGACACAACCCTAGCCGATTTTTGCGTTGGGTACCAAGTCACTCCAGGTCCGTTCTGTTGGTCCTCCGAGAGGTCCGTTCTGTTGGGCCTAGAGCTGGGCTCGCTACACCCAGATAGATCTACCGCTCGAGTCCCTCGGTGTTCTAACTACCCATTCACATGATCTAAACCTCCTTACGTTAATCATACCGTGTATAAAAATGTCTATAATCATTGTACATGTACTTTACCCCAGTCTCTATGACTGATCCTCCCCAGCCACTAAGGCTGATCATCCCCAGCCACTAAGGCTGATCCTCCCCAGCCACAAAGGCTGGCTCCTCATTCTATATTTATTATCACCAATTGATCCGTCCTTAGTCATGAAAATCATTCACATTTTGATAATACTCATTTGTTTTGTAAAAACCGGTATGTTTAGTATAAACCTTTCGTAAATCATTTGCGTTTCCCGAAATCCCTTCGTAATATGATTTAGAAATACGAGTTTTGCGTTAGTTCAAAACTTTGTATGTTTTTGCAAAACGTGCATGTCTTTCCACCCCGAAAATATTTACAAAAATGTAAAATCGTAAAAAGTGGGGTTATGAACTCACCTGAATATTCTTGTGCAAAGCGAGCTAATTACGACCTCGTGATGTCGTTTCCAAAATGAGACTCGCTAGCGTGCATTCTACAATATTCCTAACACGGAATATCTAATAAGTTTCTAAATAAACGTAGTAACTAACTACGTGTCACCGAGCTCTACCGAATCGTTAATCGAACGATTCAACGGTAAGTTGTTAACTTAATGGAAAAGATTAAGTTATATGTGTTAAGTCTCGTTTAATGTCGGTAATAGTTTAATAAGTCTTGTAAAAGACTTAGTTTCCGAGAGACTTAAAATGAATAAATATTTATATAAAATATATAAATACTTCGTTGTAATTGCGTTAGCCGTCTCGAGTAGTCGTACGTGTATGTATCGAGTATTTGTATGAAAATAATATATAACAACTTGTATTATATATATCACGTCTTGTGTATATTTGCCAAAAATATACGTATATGCCGTTTAGGCGTATAAAATAAATATGAAGAGTTATATTTATTTTATAAAGAAATCGTCGAGTCGTTATGTTTGAAAATAAATATAAACCATATTTATTTTTGTAAAAGACTTCGCGTTGTACGACATTTAGAATAAATATATAACTATATTTATTTTAGTAACACAATTGTCGTTTTTAGCGAGTTGTAAAGTATCGTCGATATTTGTATTTTTGTTAAAAGATCACTTGAGTTCTGCTAGTTCGTTTTATAATAAAACGCGTTGTATTTACGGATTTTCTCGAAAAACGGGCAGAGTTTACTCTGTTTTTGGACGCCCCCGACAACCACGTGTCGATATATTTATCAAAATTCAACAATTTTTCAATCAATGTAATCAACCATATATAGTTTTCGTCAAATGTAACGAAACGTAACTAAATTATAAATGGATCGGTTCGAGCTCGTTAGTGACGAAATAAATAAAATAATGAAATGTACTGCACCGTAAAATCTTTACCATCTTCTCGTGTCGAAAACCGAGCTGACCGAGTCAACTCACTGAGTTGACTGAGTCAACTGAGTTGACCGAGTTTGACTGAGTTGACTCGGTTTGACCGAGTCAACTGAAACCGAAACTGAGCCGTCTGAACGAACCGCTTGACCCGAACCGAACCATCTGAGCTGACTCACTGCTGTTGACCGAGTTGACTCGGTTGAGTTGACCGAGTCAACTTGCTGAGTTAACCGAGTCAACTGAGTTGACTCGCTGAGTTGACTGAACCGTATACAAAACTGACCCGAGCCTTCCTGTTGACTGAGTCGGATGAGCTGAACCAAAACTCGAACCCGCTGACCCGGAATCCGAACCGAAACCCGATCAGAACTGGACCGAGACCTGCCTGAACCGAGCACCCGAACATGAATGGAATTGAATCGTGTCATATAACCACCTTCACCCGGGATACACGTCGGGCCGAGACAAGGACTGCTGGGTAAGGTACCGACCACCGGAAAAAGTGGACCGACCGGCGGTCCGAGACACCTACCGCCGTTCACCACCATCATCGGTCCTTTCTCCCTCCTCGCCGCCTCTCTCTCTCTCCTTGGCTCTCTCTCTCCTTTAAACTGGTCGCCACCACCACCGAGGTGTGGTGGCCGGCCGTACAGATGTTGCCGGCTCCCCGTGGTTGACGGGACTGCACATGTGACGAAGGGGGGGGGGTACGCCACTAATTCGTCGCCAGAAATCTCCACCGCCGCCGCTAGCGGCGGCGCCGCCGTCAGATCCGCCTGAATTTCATCGGTGGGTGAGAGTGAGGTCGATGAGTGTGTGAGTGTATGACTGCACACATGAGGGAGGAGGAGAGGTTAAGGGTCTGATGTTAGTGTTTTCATGTGTGAGTGTGATCGAGAGAGGAGAGGAAAGATAATGCTCTGATGTTTGTTTGTGTATGAATGAAAGAAAAACCAACAGTTCATATTTATAAGCAAAATTTGATTTTATTGTCTTTTGAGTAAAGAAGTTATATGCAGGTAACATGTCTTAACCTTAGAGATAAAAATCTTTTGTAAGATTATATAAAGATTTTGAATATCTTGTGAAATCTTAAAAGGATTCTCTAGAGATTTTGGAAATCTCTTTTAAATATTTTGTAAGATTTTATGAGTATCGCATAGATACCTGGTATGTTATGTGCGGGTTTAGGCTTGGGCCCAGGGCCCACAAGCCATCTCGTGCGTAAGCGGCCCGTAATTCCTACGAGACCCGTTGTCGAATCCAGAACTCCGTTTAACGTCAAAAATTAAAATACACAAAAACACGGTCGGTATTCGTTGTTTGCACGCCCGTTCGTCAAACACGGTAATAATCGCGAAAAATTGTATCATTGCCGTCTTTAATCCGTTTTTCGATCCGGTTTCGACTGTAGTCACTAAAATTTAATTACGAAGCTAAAATATATCGTAAAAATTTAATATTTGTCGGCGTTGTCAGTATCCTGTTCGGTTTCAATCTGTTGCCGTTTAACGTTTCACAGGTTTCTCTGTAAACCACCGTTCGTGCATTGTAAAGACGGATAGACGTTCCCAGGCACTCCAAAGGCCTAATTAAGTTAATTCGCGCTGTAAACACTATTTATTATCGCGTTAATCACCTGTTAATCACGAAATTAAGAGCCGTAAATCACGGGTTGTCACATTCTCCCCCTGTTACAGAAATTTCGTCCTCGAAATTTAGATTACGTTATCTCCCCAGAATTGTGTTGTTCGCAGGTAAGTCCGAATAATAACAAAGTGAATGACCGCGTAGTCGAACAAGACTTATTCGAATCATGTGAATTCAAGGGCATTCCTTCACAATAGGAATCCCAACAGTTTAAAAGAATTTGTGTCTCAGTAATTGATGTCAAAAGGAAACGAGACGTATGGGTACAATCACTAATGTGACTGAGTTAACAGGGATTCAACAATGAACAGGAACTTCGACCAATCGAATTCCTTATGAATGTATAAATGAGTTCTAGAAGCAATAACATCCACTGGATGAACTTAGAATCAACAATCTCAAAGGTAATAGTTTGCATGAAACGTTCGATCGTGATTAGCCCAAGCTACAAGTTTGTACTGACACCACAAGGTGTCGTAGTGATTGAAATAATTCAATGATAGCGGTGATCAGACAAATTCACCGTGTTTGAAGTCAAATGAAAGCGCAGTAAAGGGAATCTGAAAGTTTGTTTCAAATGACATCATAGAATTTTCAATTGAAAATGAAACATCACGGAAACAATGTTTTCGATCGAAGGTGAAGAAGTAATGAATGTTGCAAAGCATTCGATCGATGTTGAAAGAATCGTTATGAGGTACACCGGAATATGAAATGAATTTGTGTACCATTGTCTTAACACACAATTGTGTTAAGACTGTTGTAATGTGTTAAATCAAAGCGGATTTAGTCTGAATCAATAAATAAATAATTAAATCCGTGCATAAGGTACGTAAACGAGTTTAGCGCAAGGTTCAAATAAGTGAAAACACCACCACAAGGTGTCGAAATCAACAATTTAATGGAGTCGAATACCAAACAAGTTTACCACGACTCGGAACAAATGAAGTGTTCGTAAAAAAAATGATTTGAATATGATTCTCGAATCGAATAAGTGCAATGAGCAAGCTCAAACAATTGAACTTGGTTTTAGCGTAATCCGACAATAAGTATAAGTATCGACAAGAAAACTTTCGGCATGGTTATAACGAAAAACCATGTATGTAACTTGTAAAGAAATGATCGTAATTCAATGACCATTTAGAGGAGTAGAGATACGAAAATCTACTCAGTAAGTGTGAAATTCGAAATTTCAATAAAAGAAATTTGAGGACTTTACCTGGGGTTTCGTGTGACGACCAATTGTTAGGTGACATTACCATGGAATGTCGAACATAGCGTGTTCGTCGTTAGTTAGGTAGGGGGATTGCGGAGACAATCGTCTTCTCCTTGGCGTGATTCGTGTCGTTGCAGGATCGCGTGACAAGTTGTCGTTTCATGATCGTTAGTTCCCCTGCTGACAGGAATCGAGCGTCGTCGTTAAATTGCGTCATCGTTCCTTCTCAAGGCCTTGCCTCAATAAGCGTGCGTGTCGTACTTCAACCTCCGTTGACGTATAGCTTATGTTTCACGTATACCTGTGCACTAGCGTTACGTTCTGCGTAGAATGTGATGTACTCCGACATCCGTTGACGTAAAGTTTGAGTTCCATGTATTCTCATGCGCTAGCGTTTTGTTATGCGTAGGATGCCTGCTCGGGAAGTTAAAATATCATAGACAATATGGATAATAGTGTGTGCCCGAGTTAATATTCCGCGGTTCCTACGTGATGACCTTTAATAAACACATGCACAAATAATCAATCATATAACCGAACGCGCATGTTAGTCACCAATAAGCAATCAAGTAATTCTCCTAGTTTCACTAGCCAATTTCTCCCAGTCTTTAAGACTGCTCTATCCTCCACCTCGACCTCTTAGATCGAGCCTCGGTCCCCTTGACCGAGCCTCAGCCTTCATGACTGAGCCTACTTTTCCTAGCCTCACTAGCCAACTACCTCGGTCACCTAGACCGAGCCTCGATCCTCCAGACCGAGCCTCAACCCTCCAGGCTGAGCCTATAATAAATCAACGTGCTCAACTACCTCGGTCACCTAGACCGAGCCTCGATCCTCCAGACCGAGCCTCAGCCCTCCAAGCTGAGCCTATAAATAGTAAAATATTCTCAACATTTATTTGGAAACAATATTTTGACTGTTTGCTTGTCGGCAACGGTTGGAGACCATATTTGAGTACTGGGCGTTCTGTATGTATTCAACGTCTTAATAGTCTAAGTTCCCAGAGGAAAGTGAGGTTAGAGCCTAGGTATCACAACAGGAACCTAATTCGCTGTAACCTATAGCTCTGATACCAATCTGTCACACCCCGAAATTATCAGAGCTTGGCGTGACTGGACTGGTATCGTCATTGCACAGCGGAAGCAAAGAAGCTAAGTCTTTTAGAAACTGAACGCCTGCTAAGTACTCGAATTCTCGATGGTTCTCCTATTCCAACCGTGCCTTGTCTTAAAATGCAACCTGAGAAAGAACATGCGAGAAAAATCAACATAATGTTGAGCGAGTTCATAGTTTATTTGTAAAAGATTTGAAATAAATCTTTTGAGTTGTGAAAGGTTTGGAATAAATCTTTGGAATAACCGGTTTTTGAAGTAGTATTGAGAAAATGAATTTAAAAACTATTTTCTTGCAAAGTTATATGGAAACGTTGTGTTTGTAACACGTTATGTTCATAAACCATGTTTTTGTAATGTTCGTAAAATCATCAATGCCAGCCCAGACTTTGACCCGCATAATCCTATGCCTTAAATTTTATATAAAACATGGTATTTAATTTGTATGAACAAGTATGTTTCGTAAGTATAAAGTTCCTGGTATGTAGCAGTGTAAGAGGACTTGTGATCACCAATGGTTTGCAAGGCCATTAGCATGTTGTGAAATGCAAGTAGGAAGACACAACCCTAGCCGATTTTTGCGTTGGGTACCAAGTCACTCCAGGTCCGTTCTGTTGGTCCTCCGAGAGGTCCGTTCTGTTGGGCCTAGAGCTGGGCTCGCTACACCCAGATAGATCTACCGCTCGAGTCCCTCGGTGTTCTAACTACCCATTCACATGATCTAAACCTCCTTACGTTAATCATACCGTGTATAAAAATGTCTATAATCATTGTACATGTACTTTACCCCAGTCTCTATGACTGATCCTCCCCAGCCACTAAGGCTGATCATCCCCAGCCACTAAGGTTGATCCTCCCCAGCCACAAAGGCTGGCTCCTCATTCTATATTTATTATCACCAATTGATCCGTCCTTAGTCATGAAAATCATTCACATTTTGATAATACTCATTTGTTTTGTAAAAACCGGTATGTTTAGTATAAACCTTTCGTAAATCATTTGCGTTTCCCGAAATCCCTTCGTAATATGATTTAGAAATACGAGTTTTGCGTTAGTTCAAAACTTTGTATGTTTTTGCAAAACGTGCATGTCTTTCCACCCCGAAAATATTTACAAAAATGTAAAATCGTAAAAAGTGGGGTTATGAACTCACCTGAATATTCTTGTGCAAAGCGAGCTAATTACGACCTCGTGATGTCGTTTCCAAAATGAGACTCGCTAGCGTGCATTCTACAATATTCCTAACACGGAATATCTAATAAGTTTCTAAATAAACGTAGTAACTAACTACGTGTCACCGAGCTCTACCGAATCGTTAATCGAACGATTCAACGGTAAGTTGTTAACTTAATGGAAAAGATTAAGTTATATGTGTTAAGTCTCGTTTAATGTCGGTAATAGTTTAATAAGTCTTGTAAAAGACTTAGTTTCCGAGAGACTTAAAATGAATAAATATTTATATAAAATATATAAATACTTCGTTGTAATTGCGTTAGCCGTCTCGAGTAGTCGTACGTGTATGTATCGAGTATTTGTATGAAAATAATATATAACAACTTGTATTATATATATCACGTCTTGTGTATATTTGCCAAAAATATACGTATATGCCGTTTAGGCGTATAAAATAAATATGAAGAGTTATATTTATTTTATAAAGAAATCGTCGAGTCGTTATGTTTGAAAATAAATATAAACCATATTTATTTTTGTAAAAGACTTCGCGTTGTACGACATTTAGAATAAATATATAACTATATTTATTTTAGTAACACAATTGTCGTTTTTAGCGAGTTGTAAAGTATCGTCGATATTTGTATTTTTGTTAAAAGATCACTTGAGTTCTGCTAGTTCGTTTTATAATAAAACGCGTTGTATTTACGGATTTTCTCGAAAAACGGGCAGAGTTTACTCTGTTTTTGGACGCCCCCGACAACCACGTGTCGATATATTTATCAAAATTCAACAATTTTTCAATCAATGTAATCAACCATATATAGTTTTCGTCAAATGTAACGAAACGTAACTAAATTATAAATGGATCGGTTCGAGCTCGTTAGTGACGAAATAAATAAAATAATGAAATGTACTGCACCGTAAAATCTTTACCATCTTCTCGTGTCGAAAACCGAGCTGACCGAGTCAACTCACTGAGTTGACTGAGTCAACTGAGTTGACCGAGTTTGACTGAGTTGACTCGGTTTGACCGAGTCAACTGAAACCGAAACTGAGCCGTCTGAACGAACCGCTTGACCCGAACCGAACCATCTGAGCTGACTCACTGCTGTTGACCGAGTTGACTCGGTTGAGTTGACCGAGTCAACTTGCTGAGTTAACCGAGTCAACTGAGTTGACTCGCTGAGTTGACTGAACCGTATACAAAACTGACCCGAGCCTTCCTGTTGACTGAGTCGGATGAGCTGAACCAAAACTCGAACCCGCTGACCCGGAATCCGAACCGAAACCCGATCAGAACTGGACCGAGACCTGCCTGAACCGAGCACCCGAACATGAATGGAATTGAATCGTGTCATATAACCACCTTCACCCGGGATACACGTCGGGCCGAGACAAGGACTGCTGGGTAAGGTACCGACCACCGGAAAAAGTGGACCGACCGGCGGTCCGAGACACCTACCGCCGTTCACCACCATCATCGGTCCTTTCTCCCTCCTCGCCGCCTCTCTCTCTCTCCTTGGCTCTCTCTCTCCTTTAAACTGGTCGCCACCACCACCGAGGTGTGGTGGCCGGCCGTACAGATGTTGCCGGCTCCCCGTGGTTGACGGGACTGCACATGTGACGAAGGGGGGGGGGGGGGTACGCCACTAATTCGTCGCCAGAAATCTCCACCGCCGCCGCTAGCGGCGGCGCCGCCGTCAGATCCGCCTGAATTTCATCGGTGGGTGAGAGTGAGGTCGATGAGTGTGTGAGTGTATGACTGCACACATGAGGGAGGAGGAGAGGTTAAGGGTCTGATGTTAGTGTTTTCATGTGTGAGTGTGATCGAGAGAGGAGAGGAAAGATAATGCTCTGATGTTTGTTTGTGTATGAATGAAAGAAAAACCAACAGTTCATATTTATAAGCAAAATTTGATTTTATTGTCTTTTGAGTAAAGAAGTTATATGCAGGTAACATGTCTTAACCTTAGAGATAAAAATCTTTTGTAAGATTATATAAAGATTTTGAATATCTTGTGAAATCTTAAAAGGATTCTCTAGAGATTTTGGAAATCTCTTTTAAATATTTTGTAAGATTTTATGAGTATCGCATAGATACCTGGTATGTTATGTGCGGGTTTAGGCTTGGGCCCAGGGCCCACAAGCCATCTCGTGCGTAAGCGGCCCGTAATTCCTACGAGACCCGTTGTCGAATCCAGAACTCCGTTTAACGTCAAAAATTAAAATACACAAAAACACGGTCGGTATTCGTTGTTTGCACGCCCGTTCGTCAAACACGGTAATAATCGCGAAAAATTGTATCATTGCCGTCTTTAATCCGTTTTTCGATCCGGTTTCGACTGTAGTCACTAAAATTTAATTACGAAGCTAAAATATATCGTAAAAATTTAATATTTGTCGGCGTTGTCAGTATCCTGTTCGGTTTCAATCTGTTGCCGTTTAACGTTTCACAGGTTTCTCTGTAAACCACCGTTCGCGCATTGTAAAGACGGATAGACGTTCCCAGGCACTCCAAAGGCCTAATTAAGTTAATTCGCGCTGTAAACACTATTTATTATCGCGTTAATCACCTGTTAATCACGAAATTAAGAGCCGTAAATCACGGGTTGTCACATTCTCCCCCTGTTACAGAAATTTCGTCCTCGAAATTTAGATTACGTTATCTCCCCAGAATTGTGTTGTTCGCAGGTAAGTCCGAATAATAACAAAGTGAATGACCGCGTAGTCGAACAAGACTTATTCGAATCATGTGAATTCAAGGGCATTCCTTCACAATAGGAATCCCAACAGTTTAAAAGAATTTGTGTCTCAGTAATTGATGTCAAAAGGAAACGAGACGTATGGGTACAATCACTAATGTGACTGAGTTAACAGGGATTCAACAATGAACAGGAACTTCGACCAATCGAATTCCTTATGAATGTATAAATGAGTTCTAGAAGCAATAACATCCACTGGATGAACTTAGAATCAACAATCTCAAAGGTAATAGTTTGCATGAAACGTTCGATCGTGATTAGCCCAAGCTACAAGTTTGTACTGACACCACAAGGTGTCGTAGTGATTGAAATAATTCAATGATAGCGGTGATCAGACAAATTCACCGTGTTTGAAGTCAAATGAAAGCGCAGTAAAGGGAATCTGAAAGTTTGTTTCAAATGACATCATAGAATTTTCAATTGAAAATGAAACATCACGGAAACAATGTTTTCGATCGAAGGTGAAGAAGTAATGAATGTTGCAAAGCATTCGATCGATGTTGAAAGAATCGTTATGAGGTACACCGGAATATGAAATGAATTTGTGTACCATTGTCTTAACACACAATTGTGTTAAGACTGTTGTAATGTGTTAAATCAAAGCGGATTTAGTCTGAATCAATAAATAAATAATTAAATCCGTGCATAAGGTACGTAAACGAGTTTAGCGCAAGGTTCAAATAAGTGAAAACACCACCACAAGGTGTTGAAATCAACAATTTAATGGAGTCGAATACCAAACAAGTTTACCACGACTCGGAACAAATGAAGTGTTCGTAAAAAAAATGATTTGAATATGATTCTCGAATCGAATAAGTGCAATGAGCAAGCTCAAACAATTGAACTTGGTTTTAGCGTAATCCGACAATAAGTATAAGTATCGACAAGAAAACTTTCGGCATGGTTATAACGAAAAACCATGTATGTAACTTGTAAAGAAATGATCGTAATTCAATGACCATTTAGAGGAGTAGAGATACGAAAATCTACTCAGTAAGTGTGAAATTCGAAATTTCAATAAAAGAAATTTGAGGACTTTACCTGGGGTTTCGTGTGACGACCAATTGTTAGGTGACATTACCATGGAATGTCGAACATAGCGTGTTCGTCGTTAGTTAGGTAGGGGGATTGCGGAGACAATCGTCTTCTCCTTGGCGTGATTCGTGTCGTTGCAGGATCGCGTGACAAGTTGTCGTTTCATGATCGTTAGTTCCCCTGCTGACAGGAATCGAGCGTCGTCGTTAAATTGCGTCATCGTTCCTTCTCAAGGCCTTGCCTCAATAAGCGTGCGTGTCGTACTTCAACCTCCGTTGACGTATAGCTTATGTTTCACGTATACCTGTGCACTAGCGTTACGTTCTGCGTAGAATGTGATGTACTCCGACATCCGTTGACGTAAAGTTTGAGTTCCATGTATTCTCATGCGCTAGCGTTTTGTTATGCGTAGGATGCCTGCTCGGGAAGTTAAAATATCATAGACAATATGGATAATAGTGTGTGCCCGAGTTAATATTCCGCGGTTCCTACGTGATGACCTTTAATAAACACATGCACAAATAATCAATCATATAACCGAACGCGCATGTTAGTCACCAATAAGCAATCAAGTAATTCTCCTAGTTTCACTAGCCAATTTCTCCCAGTCTTTAAGACTGCTCTATCCTCCACCTCGACCTCTTAGATCGAGCCTCGGTCCCCTTGACCGAGCCTCAGCCTTCATGACTGAGCCTACTTTTCCTAGCCTCACTAGCCAACTACCTCGGTCACCTAGACCGAGCCTCGATCCTCCAGACCGAGCCTCAACCCTCCAGGCTGAGCCTATAATAAATCAACGTGCTCAACTACCTCGGTCACCTAGACCGAGCCTCGATCCTCCAGACCGAGCCTCAGCCCTCCAAGCTGAGCCTATAAATAGTAAAATATTCTCAACATTTATTTGGAAACAATATTTTGACTGTTTGCTTGTCGGCAACGGTTGGAGACCATATTTGAGTACTGGGCGTTCTGTATGTATTCAACGTCTTAATAGTCTAAGTTCCCAGAGGAAAGTGAGGTTAGAGCCTAGGTATCACAACAGGAACCTAATTCGCTGTAACCTATAGCTCTGATACCAATCTGTCACACCCCGAAATTATCAGAGCTTGGCGTGACTGGACTGGTATCGTCATTGCACAGCGGAAGCAAAGAAGCTAAGTCTTTTAGAAACTGAACGCCTGCTAAGTACTCGAATTCTCGATGGTTCTCCTATTCCAACCGTGCCTTGTCTTAAAATGCAACCTGAGAAAGAACATGCGAGAAAAATCAACATAATGTTGAGCGAGTTCATAGTTTATTTGTAAAAGATTTGAAATAAAT
The DNA here is from genome assembly GCA_030545235.1 of Helianthus tuberosus. Lineage (NCBI taxonomy): Eukaryota > Viridiplantae > Streptophyta > Magnoliopsida > Asterales > Asteraceae > Helianthus > Helianthus tuberosus. The sequence goes on from CM060406.1 coordinate 165,496,531, forward strand.
CTTTTGAGTTGTGAAAGGTTTGGAATAAATCTTTGGAATAACCGGTTTTTGAAGTAGTATTGAGAAAATGAATTTAAAAACTATTTTCTTGCAAAGTTATATGGAAACGTTGTGTTTGTAACACGTTATGTTCATAAACCATGTTTTTGTAATGTTCGTAAAATCATCAATGCCAGCCCAGACTTTGACCCGCATAATCCTATGCCTTAAATTTTATATAAAACATGGTATTTAATTTGTATGAACAAGTATGTTTCGTAAGTATAAAGTTCCTGGTATGTAGCAGTGTAAGAGGACTTGTGATCACCAATGGTTTGCAAGGCCATTAGCATGTTGTGAAATGCAAGTAGGAAGACACAACCCTAGCCGATTTTTGCGTTGGGTACCAAGTCACTCCAGGTCCGTTCTGTTGGTCCTCCGAGAGGTCCGTTCTGTTGGGCCTAGAGCTGGGCTCGCTACACCCAGATAGATCTACCGCTCGAGTCCCTCGGTGTTCTAACTACCCATTCACATGATCTAAACCTCCTTACGTTAATCATACCGTGTATAAAAATGTCTATAATCATTGTACATGTACTTTACCCCAGTCTCTATGACTGATCCTCCCCAGCCACTAAGGCTGATCATCCCCAGCCACTAAGGCTGATCCTCCCCAGCCACAAAGGCTGGCTCCTCATTCTATATTTATTATCACCAATTGATCCGTCCTTAGTCATGAAAATCATTCACATTTTGATAATACTCATTTGTTTTGTAAAAACCGGTATGTTTAGTATAAACCTTTCGTAAATCATTTGCGTTTCCCGAAATCCCTTCGTAATATGATTTAGAAATACGAGTTTTGCGTTAGTTCAAAACTTTGTATGTTTTTGCAAAACGTGCATGTCTTTCCACCCCGAAAATATTTACAAAAATGTAAAATCGTAAAAAGTGGGGTTATGAACTCACCTGAATATTCTTGTGCAAAGCGAGCTAATTACGACCTCGTGATGTCGTTTCCAAAATGAGACTCGCTAGCGTGCATTCTACAATATTCCTAACACGGAATATCTAATAAGTTTCTAAATAAACGTAGTAACTAACTACGTGTCACCGAGCTCTACCGAATCGTTAATCGAACGATTCAACGGTAAGTTGTTAACTTAATGGAAAAGATTAAGTTATATGTGTTAAGTCTCGTTTAATGTCGGTAATAGTTTAATAAGTCTTGTAAAAGACTTAGTTTCCGAGAGACTTAAAATGAATAAATATTTATATAAAATATATAAATACTTCGTTGTAATTGCGTTAGCCGTCTCGAGTAGTCGTACGTGTATGTATCGAGTATTTGTATGAAAATAATATATAACAACTTGTATTATATATATCACGTCTTGTGTATATTTGCCAAAAATATACGTATATGCCGTTTAGGCGTATAAAATAAATATGAAGAGTTATATTTATTTTATAAAGAAATCGTCGAGTCGTTATGTTTGAAAATAAATATAAACCATATTTATTTTTGTAAAAGACTTCGCGTTGTACGACATTTAGAATAAATATATAACTATATTTATTTTAGTAACACAATTGTCGTTTTTAGCGAGTTGTAAAGTATCGTCGATATTTGTATTTTTGTTAAAAGATCACTTGAGTTCTGCTAGTTCGTTTTATAATAAAACGCGTTGTATTTACGGATTTTCTCGAAAAACGGGCAGAGTTTACTCTGTTTTTGGACGCCCCCGACAACCACGTGTCGATATATTTATCAAAATTCAACAATTTTTCAATCAATGTAATCAACCATATATAGTTTTCGTCAAATGTAACGAAACGTAACTAAATTATAAATGGATCGGTTCGAGCTCGTTAGTGACGAAATAAATAAAATAATGAAATGTACTGCACCGTAAAATCTTTACCATCTTCTCGTGTCGAAAACCGAGCTGACCGAGTCAACTCACTGAGTTGACTGAGTCAACTGAGTTGACCGAGTTTGACTGAGTTGACTCGGTTTGACCGAGTCAACTGAAACCGAAACTGAGCCGTCTGAACGAACCGCTTGACCCGAACCGAACCATCTGAGCTGACTCACTGCTGTTGACCGAGTTGACTCGGTTGAGTTGACCGAGTCAACTTGCTGAGTTAACCGAGTCAACTGAGTTGACTCGCTGAGTTGACTGAACCGTATACAAAACTGACCCGAGCCTTCCTGTTGACTGAGTCGGATGAGCTGAACCAAAACTCGAACCCGCTGACCCGGAATCCGAACCGAAACCCGATCAGAACTGGACCGAGACCTGCCTGAACCGAGCACCCGAACATGAATGGAATTGAATCGTGTCATATAACCACCTTCACCCGGGATACACGTCGGGCCGAGACAAGGACTGCTGGGTAAGGTACCGACCACCGGAAAAAGTGGACCGACCGGCGGTCCGAGACACCTACCGCCGTTCACCACCATCATCGGTCCTTTCTCCCTCCTCGCCGCCTCTCTCTCTCTCCTTGGCTCTCTCTCTCTCTCCTTTAAACTGGTCGCCACCACCACCGAGGTGTGGTGGCCGGCCGTACAGATGTTGCCGGCTCCCCGTGGTTGACGGGACTGCACATGTGACGAAGGGGGGGGGGGGGTACGCCACTAATTCGTCGCCAGAAATCTCCACCGCCGCCGCTAGCGGCGGCGCCGCCGTCAGTTCCGCCCGAATTTCATCGGTGGGTGAGAGTGAGGTCGATGAGTGTGTGAGTGTATGACTGCACACATGAGGGAGGAGGAGAGGTTAAGGGTCTGATGTTAGTGTTTTCATGTGTGAGTGTGATCGAGAGAGGAGAGGAAAGATAATGCTCTGATGTTTGTTTGTGTATGAATGAAAGAAAAACCAACAGTTCATATTTATAAGCAAAATTTGATTTTATTGTCTTTTGAGTAAAGAAGTTATATGCAGGTAACATGTCTTAACCTTAGAGATAAAAATCTTTTGTAAGATTATATAAAGATTTTGAATATCTTGTGAAATCTTAAAAGGATTCTCTAGAGATTTTGGAAATCTCTTTTAAATATTTTGTAAGATTTTATGAGTATCGCATAGATACCTGGTATGTTATGTGCGGGTTTAGGCTTGGGCCCAGGGCCCACAAGCCATCTCGTGCGTAAGCGGCCCGTAATTCCTACGAGACCCGTTGTCGAATCCAGAACTCCGTTTAACGTCAAAAATTAAAATACACAAAAACACGGTCGGTATTCGTTGTTTGCACGCCCGTTCGTCAAACACGGTAATAATCGCGAAAAATTGTATCATTGCCGTCTTTAATCCGTTTTTCGATCCGGTTTCGACTGTAGTCACTAAAATTTAATTACGAAGCTAAAATATATCGTAAAAATTTAATATTTGTCGGCGTTGTCAGTATCCTGTTCGGTTTCAATCTGTTGCCGTTTAACGTTTCACAGGTTTCTCTATAAACCACCGTTCGCGCATTGTAAAGACGGATAGACGTTCCCAGGCACTCCAAAGGCCTAATTAAGTTAATTCGCGCTGTAAACACTATTTATTATCGCGTTAATCACCTGTTAATCACGAAATTAAGAGCCGTAAATCACGGGTTGTCACAAAAATATCACAACATCATTGTTTAGAAACATCGACACTTGAAATAAGTTACAAACCATAACTTGTTTAAAACGTTTTCATAAGATACCAAAAGACTTTAGATAAGACGAGGTTTAGAGATATGTAACCCATTCAGGAATAGGTTACACCTCTCAAACTCCACAACTCTGGATGACATCTTTTATTCAACGCAGCTAGACACATGCATACCCTGCCAGATCCGCTAGTTCCCTGAAATACATGTAGTTTGAAAAATCAACAAAAAGTTGAGCGAGTTCATGTGTAAGTCTGTGTGTATAAGCCTTTAAAATATGTCTTGTGTGTATAAATGTCCCTGGTATGTAGCAATTAAGGAAAAAAAAGTCACCAATGGGTTGCAAAACCAATGGTATGTGTGCAAAGGTGCAGGAAGTACTCAAACCTAGCAAATTTGTACCGGGCTTCCGGCTGGAAGACATAGTCACCTCTATGGGCCGCCCCGGCCTCATGGGTGTGGGCTTGCTACACTCAAATAGATCTATCACTCATGTCCCTCGGTCCTACGACGAGGATTAATGGCCTTAAGTGTTGTGCCCACCCTTCACAGTCTAGTAGTAAACCTTCCTTAAGCTAACCATACCATGTATAAAAATGTCTGTAATAGTTGTAACATGTATTCCACCCCGAAGTATAAAATTGAAAACAGTTAAGAGAAAAGGGGGACATGAACTCACCTTGATTGCGAGTAAGTCCAAACAAGTATGCAAATGTGAGAGTTCTTGGAAATAAGATTCCACGTCACTCTAATTGATTGAACATGTAACAATATGGAATATGTATCAACCATAATGTTTAATTGGATAATTGGAAATCCTAAATCTATGGGATTCGGTAGTGTTTTGTTTAAAAGAATTAATATGATAATTACATAACTAATTATCAAAATAATTATATTAATTCTGAATAATTAAAAATAACATTTTTAATTATTAAACTTGAATATCACTTATTTAAATTAATTATTATGGCCTTGGAATCATTTTAAATATATAAAATGAATTAAAACGGTTAAAGTAACAATAAATAAGTTTATATAAAAAAAAGAGTTGCAGACCCCTGGGTTCGAACCCGGGTCTGTACTGAAGGCAAGCACACACACAACCACTGGGCTAGGCCTGGTGGTTTGTGTTTAAGTTTAGTTTATATAAAATAAATACAAAGATGAAAACTAGTCATCTTCCCCAATTAGAGTCAACAGAAAAGTCAACCTCTGCAATTCTCGATCAAAACTGGTTTATATCTAAATTAATTCTAGGGAATTATTGTATAAGCATAAACGAACTAATTGGGCAAATAAAAACTAACCGGTATCGAGTACAACGACGTATCGACTATTTTCGGCGACTGGTATTGTTCCGGCAAGGTTGCAGGTTCGAATTCTGACGTTTTCGAAGTGTTTAAGTGAATTTGAGGGGTGTACAAGCTTAGTGGTGATCTAAGGAACTTATATACAGGTCCAATTCGATCTCAGATCCAACATAACATAGTGGAATCGATCGGATTTATTTTTTTATAAAAAAAGTTCGGATGACAGTCGAAATGGCACTGATAAGTGTCGAATAAGTGGTCAATCGAGTTGCCAATGGGTTGGGAATGTCGTGGTGATGATTTCGGATAAATTAAACAAAGATCAGTGGGGTTTGGATCGTGTCTGGCAACAGGTTGTGCGATATGTTTTGAAATATTATATTTAATTCTAATGCGTTTATAAATATAATACAATCTCATAAAATAACCGGATGAGGGATTAGCCCGACCGGTCACGTAGTTGCTTGTTGAGCGGGGTGTCGCGGGTTCGATCCTTCCCTGGTGACCGGTTCGATGGTTTTAATCCTTTTTGTTTCAGAATTTATTTTAAATAAAATATTTAATTTCCTAAATAGTATATAAATGAATTTAAATTCCATATTCTAACAGCTCTGTACAGAGGATAAACTGGTTAAGGCGTTGCGATTATACCGAGAGGTTACGAGTTCGATCCCAGCAAAGGCCGGTCCGATACAGAAGGACCCCTTTTTAACAGAATTTTGACATATTTACACTTTGGCCCCTCAAGTTTCATTTTTTACAAAAATAGTCCCTGAACTTCTGAAAAGTTGCAATAACAGTCCCTATACTTTCATAAAAAATACATAATTGGTCCCTGAAGTTTCTAAAATTTACACAAATGGTCCTTGTACTGTTCAGTTAAGTATGCTAACTGAGTTAATGTTTAAAGAAGGAAATCTTTATGAAAGGACTAACACAGTTAGCGTTTTCAGTTTATATAAGTTTAAAAATAATAGTTTTGGTCCCTACTTCCCTACACTCCATACTAGTGTAGTACCTTGACTCTGGTTCATATTGGCCTCAACATATTGTTTGTCTATGTGCTGGCATTGTCAACATGTTTCTGAGTTATCCGTTCACTGTGCTAACTGTGTTTTGTGCATCAAGTTTATCACTAAAGTTTGTGTGTAATAAATAGAGTGACAGTATGAATGTGATGCATATGTATGTATGATGCAGAACTCATAAAGTTTGTGTGTAATATAAAGCACAGTCAGTTGTACGGATACCTGTAATTGTGAGCGTTGTCACAGTAAGTTTTTCTGATAAGTTCCATAAACTGGGACCATTCCATATTGTATAGGGGTATTTTCCCCATAGACTTTATTAATGTCTTCCACCACGTAAGGGCATCGCCCTTGAATGACTGTGATACATACTTCACAATGTATTTCTTAGCACAACCGCTGATCTCTACAACGGTTTCTATTTCGTCCAACCATCTCCTGCAATCAATGGCTCCTTTTTCGCCATTGAAGTCTCTTGGCTTGCAAGAGACAAAGTACTCGTAAGTACATCCTTTAGAGGGACGAAGCTCCTCATTATACATTATCTTCTTTGGTTCATTCTTCACATTCGAAGCGTGAACAAAGCTCTCTTCATGAGTAGATGAATGTAGTTTTAAATAAGATTCGGAGCGAGTAGCTCTCGGCTCTTTGAACTTTTTCATGACCTTTTCCATGGCCTTTCCAACTGCTGCATCAATCACAGCTTGGAGATTAACTCCATTAATATTGAGGTTTGCGTTTGTAGCATCATTAGCATTTGTCGCATCTTAGTATCGCGAGTGTTGTCTACCTCATCCGAGTTTGCCATACTCGAGGCTAAGTACTAAACATCAATTTGAACAATAGTTAGTCATCATCCTGATGACTTGACATAGATTAGCCACGGCATCAATAAATCGTATGGCTATTAAGTTCCGAACATTCCTAATGAATGTTATTTGATGGAATATTAATTTCATTTAGCCTAGGTCACAAGAGAACCATCAATGGCATTCAAGGTTTTGAACCGAGTCCATTATCTATTTGACAGGGGATCAAAATGTCACACTGTCTTTGTCATAAAGACGATTATGAATAGCTCAAAGGCTAGCCTTAAAGGACTTTTTAATATACATGGCACAGAGGCCCGTCACTAGGGACATATAGATGTAGCACATAGGCTTGTCACGAAGAACATTAAGATGCTGGCACAGAGGCCGTCTTCTAAAGATATTAACATTTGGCACAAAAGGTCTGTCGCAAAGGATGTTAACATTTAGTATGTTAACTTTATCACAAACGACAATGACTTTAAAATTATAACTCGTTAGTTTGTCATAAAAGACATTAGTTTACAAGCCGCAATCTTATTAGATCAGGGGCTTTAAGATTTGAACATAGTTCTTCATCTTTGGATAGGGAGTCATAGACTACAACTATCATCGTCTTGAAAGACGATTAATTTTGGTTCAAAGGTAAATCAATGGACATCACTAATGGATGTGTGCATATATATATATATATATATAATCATCGTAATTGATGTTATTAATCATGATCGCACTGATCATGTAAATTATTAAGCTTGAGCATAGCTCACAGCCTTTGACAGGGAATCATAAAAGATTACAACTATCTCTGTCACAAATGGACAATATAATAGGGCCCGTAGGCTAAACATCACTTAAGGATGTTAAATAATATGATCATCATATTAGATGATATAAGTCACGATTTTATTGATCGTATAGACTATGATGCTTGGACATAGCCCAAAATTCTTAGACAGGGGGTCGTAGACCACAACTGTCGTTGTCTTATTGGACAACAAGTATAGCCCGTGTGCACTTCACCACTAATGGATGTTTATGGTATGATCATCACATTGATGATACTTACCATGATTTAATTTGAACATATAAGCTTTAAGGCTTGGACGTAGTCTAAATACCTTGATGGCTGGTGTGGTTTCTCAAGCCACACTGCCAGGAGTGTTAACATGTTCTTGGATGTTAACAAAGATTAATTATCTTAAGAGGGTTTTACCATCATAGCCATGTTCTTAGACATATAGGCTAGGTTATACCATTAAGAGGATCTTTTGAAATTATTCAGCTGATCAATAAAGTTCGAGTAAAAACGGAACGGTCGTTGGATAAAGGAAGAAATGAATACCTATATAAAATTTTCAAACTTTCCATAAATCATTAGGAATTTACAATAGTGCCTCAATCAGGACTCTTAGTAATTCATTTGTCCACACAGGGACTTTAAAGCAACTCTAGTCCATGCAGGGACTAAAAGGAAAATATAAGTCCGTATAGGGACTATAAGGTATGTCTGGGTTATTATGATATATCATGTCCACGAAGGGACGTTATTAAACAATTGTCCTTATGTGACAACTGGCACAAACCGGTAATTTCCGTACACTATAATTATTGCTTAATGACTACAATTATGAGTTTATTTGTCAGCAATGTCTGAACACATGATTAAACAAGTGAATTCATGCACGTTGTATATTACAAAATATTGCTTTATGCATAAACGAGAGCGTTGCGTCAGAATAATAGTAAACTCACCGGTAAGACACAATGTGTCAACAGAACTGCAGAAAGCAGCCAGACAATAAAATTGGAGCCTAGGTGTAGGTCCAACAACAAGAATGCATTAAAACCCAAGAGTACATACAAGGGTTTAATATATATGCAATACGAAAGCAAAATTTAGCACTAAAAAGCACCCGAAACGCACTTTAAGTGCAGAATTTATACAAATCAGCAATAATTCAGCATTTAGACATATAAATATTATGCAGAAATGTCGTTTTATTATCCAGAATATTTCCCTAAGTATTGGGAATTGAAAGAGTACAAGAAGGGTACTTAAAAGACACTAAAAAGTGTAATTTAGCACTTTAACGAATCGGTATGTAACCGAACAACCGGACTATACCCGGAACATGAAAATATTATTATTTTCACTATCTATATTCTTCCGAGCTAGTTAGGGTCCCTGATTACCCTAACACCCGCTTTACAGCACTAAACATCACTAACTAAGTTAAACACTTAACTAACCTACTTAACCTAACTAAACATCAACTAACTAGTTGGAAATGGACCAAGACCCCCCCCCCCCATTACAAACCGTCCCCATGTAGGGGGACACCTCTTGTCCTTGTTGATTTAAATAATCTTGGGTGTTTGGAATCAAGAAGACATTTGGACTAGTGGTTAATACACATTAGAATTTCCTATAAATAAACACTTAACCACATGGACATTATCACTTAAACACTCAAGACCACACTCTCCTCTCTCCCTCTAGAACTTACGGCCAAACACCCCTCTCTCAACCATCCATCTTCGAGTTCCATCTTCATCATTCCAAGGTGATACAAGTGTTAGAGGTTGCGTATTAGGAGCTTTGGTGCACTCGGAACACGAAGGACCTCTACCGTTAGCTTTTATCCACCCATTTTTCATCAAAGATCTTCCCTAGCCTTGAGCTAGAGGTATAACACTTAAAACTTGTTTTTAAGCTTATCTAAGGTGGTTAAAAGGAATATTGTCGGTTAAATATCGTTAACTTACATTTTGAAGCTTTAAAGTCTAGTGAAAATACTAAAATGGTGGTTAATAACACATGTGTTGTGTAAAAGTTGTAGTATTTGGAATATGAGATTTTTGAGACCCGATCTATGATGTGGTAGCTCGGATCATCGTTTAACCCGACTTTGTAAGATCATGGATCTTCACATAAGCTCGTTTTTGGTTACTACAAGGGTTAAAAGGCGAAACTCTACCACACTAGAGACATGAACTTGTGTAAAATATTTTACTTGTGTAAAAGTAATTTAACCTGTACATTGGTGTTTAAAACTAGCGGATCTACGTATCTGCAAGTGGTATTTTTGAAGAACCACACTTTAAAGAAATCACATGTTCTAAACCGGGTCTTACACAAACAAAAGTGGTTTTTTGTGAATAAACAAGTGTATGGACACTTGTGTAACAAAAGTGTTAACAAAGAAATAGTTTTCGTAAAAACCAACTAGAAGTTGTAAAACTTCATATTCTTTAAAAATAAAGTTTTTATGAAATTAAACTTATTTTTAAAGATAACAAGACTTACTAAATGTGCTAGTAAGTTACTACACATTTTTGTAAATGTTCAAGTTCATGAAAGTAGTGATTATTGTTGATAATTGTTGTTGCTGATTATTGATGATTGATGATGATTTAAAAGAAAATAAACACACGTTTTAAAAACGTGGGAAACCTCCATTTTTAGGGGAAACTCTGTCAAAATTTTTATAAATTTTGACACTTAGAAAAATATAAGTTTTTGAGAAACTTATTCCCTAAAAATGTACTTAAGAGTATTACTAAGGTTTCCCTGATTTTTGTTGATAAGAAATGGTGATTTCTTGAAGAATAAAAATGGATATTATGTATATATATTTTTGAGAGAAAAATATATATTATCTTATCACCAAATTTTGTGCTAAGTGTATATAGTATGTGTTATACGTGCTAGTGTATTAAGACTTAAAAATACACTAAATACTCATGAGGAGTAGAAATATAGAAATACACGTACAAAACACAAGATACATGATTCGGGTGCAAAGTGCAAAACACAAAAGACTTATATTTATTTTTGGAGAAAATAATATAAGTAAGATACGTAGTTAAAAATATAAGAATATTTTTAACACAAGAAAATATACACAAAAGAGAGTGACTGTACTTGTGCGACGCAAGTCTAGTGACTAACGATAAGAAAACGCGTATAGGTTACGACGTTAATTAAGCAAATCCGGTGGAGTTTACGACGCTAGGAACGCAAAGTTGTGAGTTCATGCTCCCCCTTTTCTCTTTAACTGTTTTCAGTTTTTATAACTTCGGGGGTGAAATACATGTACAAAAGTACAATATTTATAAATGGTATGATATAAATACAAGAAGTACACTTGGTGAGAACGAGAACCAAGTGTGACGAAATATATGAATATGAGAAGCGCATTTGGTGAGACGAGGACCAAGTATAAGGCGCTATGAGAAATGATAACAAGAAACGCGCTTGGTGAGAACGAGAACCAAGTAGGAGGCGTTATGAGAAATAGTGTCACGAATAGGGTACAGAAGCACCATTAATCAACAATATACCTAGACCGCAGAACAAAAGGTTAGATCTAACGGGTGCCTGGCAGCCACACTCCTGGTCGGGGCGAGAATCGAGGAGTGCTTTTGTGTCTCAGAATATACCAATTAAATGCCTTAGGTTTGGTGACTTCCTATGACGTGCCACAGGTTAATGGCTTTGCAACCCATTAACAATCTGATAATTACAGAAATACTGTATTTACATAAAATTCATACCATACAAAATTGATATATAACTTGAAGTACGTGGGGTACTCAAGAAGACTGAATTATACTTGAAGTACGTGGGGTACTCAAGAGAATGAGAATTAAACTTGAGTACGTGGGGTACTCAAGAAGGAATTGAATTATACAGATGTACGTGGTGTACACATGAAACTGGATTTATATATGAAAACTTGATTTACTCACAAACTATGTTTTCATACAAAGTATACAAACATGAAATACAAAACTGCATGAATTCACACCAACATTATGTTGACGTTTTTCCAAAAACTCACATGTATTTCAGGTAACTAGGATGGATGTGCGCGTGGTCTAGCTTATGCTCGTGGATGTCGCTTGTGTTTAATTTTGAATAAAGTTGTAAACTTTTAAGACAATGTTTTATGCGACTTAGCGATGTAAACGCTAACGTGTGTTTTCAAATTATGGTATTTGAATGTTATTTTACGAGCATGTAGCATGTTTACTCTTCGTATGCAATGAGAACCTTTCATGATCACACCTCGTGCTTCCGCCGCAGAAAGGGGTGTGACAGATTGGTATCAGAGCTGCGATTGTAGTGAACCAGGATTCCTTCTCGAGTCTAGTCTACAATCTCTAGGATCCATTCACGAAAACAATTTTCAAAGAGTTTTCATTGCATAAAACGACCCGCGACATCCACTACCTGAAACTGCCTACATGAGTCTAGAAAAGGCGCTACGAGACTTAGAGTGCACTTGAGTAGCACTTGTCATTGACTAGAAATTACTTGCAATTATGTGTGATAATTAGCATGGGCTAGAAGTAGAATGTCACAAGTATACGTGACTTTACCTGAAAGCGATGGCCCATCTGAAGGAAGAAATACGAGGATGAAACAAACTGTGCGGACTGTGCAAGGAGTTACGTAATTATGGATGCATACATAATTATGGAATTTAGTGCACAGAAATCACAGCAAGTCTTGTCACGTATAGATTCCCTCAGTACAAGCCTAATAAGTACTCTGCTAGAGTAATGATTGTTTGATGTCACTTATGTGGTATATATACCTGCGAATATATATGATACTACTGTCTAGTGTGACGATATCAAACAAATGCCTAAACCTATTGGGTTGCGTTCGTCAGAACATGGCACCCAGAAGAGCTGTGAATGCTCGCAATGATGATCAACCTCCACCTCCCCCACTGCCAAGAACTGCTGAAGAGCTGAACGCTTTGCTAGAGGAAAGGATCTCCGCTGCTATCGCCCAGTACGAGGCGAACCGAACTCAAGACAGTGGAGGACCAAGCAACGCTAGGCGTAATGGGAAGGGAGATTCGTCTGGAGGCAATGCAGCTCAAGGCTGCACTTTCAAACAGTTCCTCGACTGCAAGCCGATGAACTATGATGACACAGGAGGTGCAGTAGCATTTGTGCGCTGGACGGAGAAGACTGAAGCTACTTTCCGCATGAGCAAGTGTACCGCGGATCAACAAGTCACATTTGCTACTGGGTTACTCGTCGATGAGGCTCTGACTTGGTGGAACCTGCAAGCCCAAACTTTGGGTGATGATGCCGCTTATGGCCTAACTTGGGATGCACTGAAGGAAAGGATGAGAGAGAAGCACTGCTCTTGTGCTGAACTCCAAAGGCTGGAGACGGAGTTCTGGCACCTGACCATGGAAGGTGCTGACATAAATGGTTACACTCGAAGGTTCCACGATCTGTCTAGAGTACTTCCCTACATGGTGACTCCTGAATTTAAGCGTGTGGAACGCTACATTTGGGGACTGGCCTCAGAGTTTCGTGGCATGGTGACGTCGGCCAAACCACAAACAATCACCGAGGCTGTAACTCTGGCTGTCAGCCTCACTGAAGATTGTGTTCGTATGAAGAAGCTATCATTGAACCCCACTGAGAAGACCGAGACGCATGCTGAATCGTCCGGTGACAAAAAGAGAAAGCACACAAGTTTGAACCAAGCAACTCGTAACAACAAGGGTTTCAGCAAGAAGCGTGACACTAACCCGCCCCAGGAGGCAAGGACCCTTGCAACCAAAGCATACCAAGGCTCCATGCCTAGATGCCAAAAATGTAAGTTTCATCATGACGGAGCTTGTCGCATTCCAAGGTGTGACAAATGTGGAAAATTGGGTCATCAAACAGAAGACTGTTGGGGAAAAGGAAAGAATCGAAATGGAAACGGTGCTGTTAACAAGAATGGTAACGGGAAAGGGCAGAAACAAGGATGCTTCAAGTGTGGAAGCAATGATCACTTCATGAAGAACTGCCCAGAGAGAAACAACGCTCCGGCTCGAGCATTTGTGATTGGAGCAAGAGACGCACGCGAGGACCCTAACGTGGTCACCGGTACGTTTCTCGTTAACAATCACTTTGCATCCATATTATTCGACACTGGCGCCGATTATAGCTTCATGTCTGTGGAATTTAAACGTATACTCGGAATAGAATCTAGTAGATTAGAAATTCCTTATTCCATAGAGCTAGCCAATGGTAAACTCGTTGAATCGAGCGAAGTTGTTAGAGGCTGCACATTAGAACTTGGCGAACGAAATTTTAGCATCGACCTCTTACCTATTCAATTGAGTAGCTTCGATGTAGTAGTCGGAATGGACTGGTTGTCCAAGAACAAAGCTGAGGTTATTTGTCATGAGAAAATCATTCGCATCCCTTTAGCGAATGGTGAAACCCTCATCGTGCATGGAGAAAAACGAGACGCGCCTCTTCGAATCATCAGCTGTATGAAGGCACAGAAGTGCTTGAGGAAAGGATGTGTCGCTTTCCTAGCACACGTTATAGACAAGAAGGCTGTGGAGCCAAAACTCGAAGACATTCCTGTGGTGAATGAATTTCCTGATGTTTTTTCCCAAAGATCTGCCAGGATTACCTCCGCAACGACAAGTCGAATTCCGTATAGACTTGGTTCCAGGAGCTGCTCCTGTAGCCAAGGCACCCTATCGACTTGCTCCATCCGAAATGCAAGAATTATCTACACAACTCCAGAACTATCTTGGAACTACTGAAGAAAGAGAAACTTTATGCAAAGTTCTCGAAATGCGAATTCTGGATTCGCGAAGTACAATTTCTTGGTCACGTGGTGAATGAGAAGGGCATTCATGTAGACCCGTCCAAGATTGAAGCAATAAAGAATTGGGAAGCTCCCAAGACCCCGACCGAAGTCCGTCAATTTTTGGGCTTAGCGGGCTACTATCGGCGATTCATTGAGAATTTCTCGAAGATAGCTCAACCGCTAACGACCCTGACTCAGAAAGACAAGAAGTACGACTGGGGACACAAACAAGAAGAAGCCTTCCAGTTACTTAAGAACAAGCTCTGCGATGCACCGATACTATCGTTACCCGAAGGCACTGAAGACTTCGTGGTATACTGCGACGCCTCACGACAAGGCTTGGGTTGCGTGCTCATGCAACGCCAAAAAGTCATCGCTTACGCTTCAAGACAACTGAAGGTTCACGAGAGAAATTATACCACTCACGACCTGGAGCTGGGTGCAGTGGTATTCGCCTTGAAGATTTGGCAACATTATTTATATGGTACTCGATGTACAATCTTCACAGATCACAAAAGCTTACAACACATATTTGATCAGAAGGAATTAAATATGCGCCAGCGACGTTGGGTCGAGCTGCTGAACGATTATGACTGTGAGATTAAGTACCATCCTGGAAAGGCAAACGTTGTAGCGGACGCGTTGAGCCGAAAAGAAAGGGTTAAGACCCTAAGGGTTCGAGCATTGGAAATGACGATTCGAACAAACCTCACTGCACGCATTCGGGATGCACAACAAGAAGCTCTTAAAGAAGAGAACCGTAAAACTGAATACCTCCGGGGTGCATTGAAATACATGGTGCCAAATGAAGAGGGAGCCTTATACTTCAAGAAGCGTATCTGGGTTCCACTCTGTGGTGGCATACGTGAGGTCATCCTTAATGAAGCCCACAAATCGAGATATTCGATCCATCCAGGATCGGACAAGATGTACCAAGACTTGAAAGAGTACTATTGGTGGCCGAGACTCAAAAGCGACGTTGCTGTCTATGTTGGAAAATGCCTAACCTGTGCGAAGGTTAAGGCAGAATATCAGAAACCGTCCGGCCTGCTACAACAACCAGAGATCCCCGTGTGGAAGTGGGAACAAATCTCGATGGACTTCATAACGAAATTACCCAGGACCCCGAGAGGGCACGATATGATATGGGTAATAGTTGATCGATTAACGAAGTCTGCGCATTTCCTACCAATCCGAGAGAAGGATAGCACTGGAAAGCTGGCAGAGATATACTTAAGAGAAATTGTGGCACGTCATGGAGTGCCAATCTCAATCATTTCAGACAGAGATGGACGCTTTGTCTCAAGAATCTGGCAATCATTTCAGGAAGCCTTTGGATCTCAGTTAGATCTAAGCACGGCATTTCATCCACAAACAGACGGCCAGAGCGAACGGACTATACAAACGTTAGAAGATATGCTTCGCGCATGTGTCATGGACCTAGGCGGCAGCTGGGATACTCATCTACCTTTAGTTGAGTTTTCCTACAATAACAGTTATCATACGAGCATAAAAGCCGCGCCGTTCGAAGCTCTGTATGGCCGCAAATGCCGATCGCCCTTATGTTGGGCAGACGCTGGAGATAAGCGTATGGTTGGTCCTGAACTTGTACAAGAGACAACCGACAAGATTGCGCAGATCCGAGAGCGCATTAGGGCGGCTCGAGAGCGACAAAAGAGCTACGCGGATCCAAATAGAAAATCGGTAGATTTCGAGGTGGGAGACAAAGTGTTGTTAAAAGTCTCACCATGGAAGGGCGTAGTCAGATTTGGAAAGCGTGGAAAGTTGAATCCACGATACATCGGACCATTCAGAATATTGAGAAGAATTGGTACCGTGGCATACAAGTTGGAGTTACCGGCAGAACTTAATGGAGTACATGATACGTTTCATGTATCCAACTTGAAGAAGAGTCCAACGCAAGAAAACGTGACCATCCCGTTGGATGAAGTGCATATTGATGAAGCCCTCCGATTTACAGAACAACCCGTTGAGGTTACCGACTGGAAAGTCAACAAGACCAGGAGGAGCAGTGTGAAACTTGTTAAAGTACGTTGGAGCTCTAAGCACAGACCCGAGTACACATGGGAACGTGAAGACCAGTTCAAGAAAAAGTATCCCCACCTATTCAAGAAGACTCCGGCGAGAGTTAGTTCAGTCCGAATTTCGGGACGAAATTCTTTTAACGGGGGGAGACTGTGACAACTGGCACAAACCGGTAATTTCCGTACACTATAATTATTGCTTAATGACTACAATTATGAGTTTATTTGTCAGCAATGTCTGAACACATGATTAAACAAGTGAATTCATGCACGTTGTATACTACAAAATATTGCTTTATGCATAAACGAGAGCGTTGCGTCAGAATAATAGTAAACTCACCGGTAAGACACAATGTGTCAACAGAACTGCAGAAAGCAGCCAGACAATAAAATTGGAGCCTAGGTGTAGGTCCAACAACAAGAATGCATTAAAACCCAAGAGTACATACAAGGGTTTAATATATATGCAATACGAAAGCAAAATTTAGCACTAAAAAGCACCCGAAACGCACTTTAAGTGCAGAATTTATACAAATCAGCAATAATTCAGCATTTAGACATATAAATATTATGCAGAAATGTCGTTTTATTATCCAGAATATTTCCCTAAGTATTGGGAATTGAAAGAGTACAAGAAGGGTACTTAAAAGACACTAAAAAGTGTAATTTAGCACTTTAACGAATCGGTATGTAACCGAACAACCGGACTATACCCGGAACATGAAAATATTATTATTTTCACTATCTATATTCTTCCGAGCTAGTTAGGGTCCCTGATTACCCTAACACCCGCTTTACAGCACTAAACATCACTAACTAAGTTAAACACTTAACTAACCTACTTAACCTAACTAAACATCAACTAACTAGTTGGAAATGGACCAAGACCCCCCCCCCCCCCCATTACAAACCGTCCCCATGTAGGGGGACACCTCTTGTCCTTGTTGATTTAAATAATCTTGGGTGTTTGGAATCAAGAAGACATTTGGACTAGTGGTTAATACACATTAGAATTTCCTATAAATAAACACTTAACCACATGGACATTATCACTTAAACACTCAAGACCACACTCTCCTCTCTCCCTCTAGAACTTACGGCCAAACACCCCTCTCTCAACCATCCATCTTCGAGTTCCATCTTCATCATTCCAAGGTGATACAAGTGTTAGAGGTTGCGTATTAGGAGCTTTGGTGCACTCGGAACACGAAGGACCTCTACCGTTAGCTTTTATCCACCCATTTTTCATCAAAGATCTTCCCTAGCCTTGAGCTAGAGGTATAACACTTAAAACTTGTTTTTAAGCTTATCTAAGGTGGTTAAAAGGAATATTGTCGGTTAAATATCGTTAACTTACATTTTGAAGCTTTAAAGTCTAGTGAAAATACTAAAATGGTGGTTAATAACACATGTGTTGTGTAAAAGTTGTAGTATTTGGAATATGAGATTTTTGAGACCCGATCTATGATGTGGTAGCTCGGATCATCGTTTAACCCGACTTTGTAAGATCATGGATCTTCACATAAGCTCGTTTTTGGTTACTACAAGGGTTAAAAGGCGAAACTCTACCACACTAGAGACATGAACTTGTGTAAAATATTTTACTTGTGTAAAAGTAATTTAACCTGTACATTGGTGTTTAAAACTAGCGGATCTACGTATCTGCAAGTGGTATTTTTGAAGAACCACACTTTAAAGAAATCACATGTTCTAAACCGGGTCTTACACAAACAAAAGTGGTTTTTTGTGAATAAACAAGTGTATGGACACTTGTGTAACAAAAGTGTTAACAAAGAAATAGTTTTCGTAAAAACCAACTAGAAGTTGTAAAACTTCATATTCTTTAAAAATAAAGTTTTTATGAAATTAAACTTATTTTTAAAGATAACAAGACTTACTAAATGTGCTAGTAAGTTACTACACATTTTTGTAAATGTTCAAGTTCATGAAAGTAGTGATTATTGTTGATAATTGTTGTTGCTGATTATTGATGATTGATGATGATTTAAAAGAAAATAAACACACGTTTTAAAAACGTGGGAAACCTCCATTTTTAGGGGAAACTCTGTCAAAATTTTTATAAATTTTGACACTTAGAAAAATATAAGTTTTTGAGAAACTTATTCCCTAAAAATGTACTTAAGAGTATTACTAAGGTTTCCCTGATTTTTGTTGATAAGAAATGGTGATTTCTTGAAGAATAAAAATGGATATTATGTATATATATTTTTGAGAGAAAAATATATATTATCTTATCACCAAATTTTGTGCTAAGTGTATATAGTATGTGTTATACGTGCTAGTGTATTAAGACTTAAAAATACACTAAATACTCATGAGGAGTAGAAATATAGAAATACACGTACAAAACACAAGATACATGATTCGGGTGCAAAGTGCAAAACACAAAAGACTTATATTTATTTTTGGAGAAAATAATATAAGTAAGATACGTAGTTAAAAATATAAGAATATTTTTAACACAAGAAAATATACACAAAAGAGAGTGACTGTACTTGTGCGACGCAAGTCTAGTGACTAACGATAAGAAAACGCGTATAGGTTACGACGTTAATTAAGCAAATCCGGTGGAGTTTACGACGCTAGGAACGCAAAGTTGTGAGTTCATGCTCCCCCTTTTCTCTTTAACTGTTTTCAGTTTTTATAACTTCGGGGGTGAAATACATGTACAAAAGTACAATATTTATAAATGGTATGATATAAATACAAGAAGTACACTTGGTGAGAACGAGAACCAAGTGTGACGAAATATATGAATATGAGAAGCGCATTTGGTGAGACGAGGACCAAGTATAAGGCGCTATGAGAAATGATAACAAGAAACGCGCTTGGTGAGAACGAGAACCAAGTAGGAGGCGTTATGAGAAATAGTGTCACGAATAGGGTACAGAAGCACCATTAATCAACAATATACCTAGACCGCAGAACAAAAGGTTAGATCTAACGGGTGCCTGGCAGCCACACTCCTGGTCGGGGCGAGAATCGAGGAGTGCTTTTGTGTCTCAGAATATACCAATTAAATGCCTTAGGTTTGGTGACTTCCTATGACGTGCCACAGGTTAATGGCTTTGCAACCCATTAACAATCTGATAATTACAGAAATACTGTATTTACATAAAATTCATACCATACAAAATTGATATATAACTTGAAGTACGTGGGGTACTCAAGAAGACTGAATTATACTTGAAGTACGTGGGGTACTCAAGAGAATGAGAATTAAACTTGAGTACGTGGGGTACTCAAGAAGGAATTGAATTATACAGATGTACGTGGTGTACACATGAAACTGGATTTATATATGAAAACTTGATTTACTCACAAACTATGTTTTCATACAAAGTATACAAACATGAAATACAAAACTGCATGAATTCACACCAACATTATGTTGACGTTTTTCCAAAAACTCACATGTATTTCAGGTAACTAGGATGGATGTGCGCGTGGTCTAGCTTATGCTCGTGGATGTCGCTTGTGTTTAATTTTGAATAAAGTTGTAAACTTTTAAGACAATGTTTTATGCGACTTAGCGATGTAAACGCTAACGTGTGTTTTCAAATTATGGTATTTGAATGTTATTTTACGAGCATGTAGCATGTTTACTCTTCGTATGCAATGAGAACCTTTCATGATCACACCTCGTGCTTCCGCCGCAGAAAGGGGTGTGACAGATTGGTATCAGAGCTGCGATTGTAGTGAACCAGGATTCCTTCTCGAGTCTAGTCTACAATCTCTAGGATCCATTCACGAAAACAATTTTCAAAGAGTTTTCATTGCATAAAACGACCCGCGACATCCACTACCTGAAACTGCCTACATGAGTCTAGAAAAGGCGCTACGAGACTTAGAGTGCACTTGAGTAGCACTTGTCATTGACTAGAAATTACTTGCAATTATGTGTGATAATTAGCATGGGCTAGAAGTAGAATGTCACAAGTATACGTGACTTTACCTGAAAGCGATGGCCCATCTGAAGGAAGAAATACGAGGATGAAACAAACTGTGCGGACTGTGCAAGGAGTTACGTAATTATGGATGCATACATAATTATGGAATTTAGTGCACAGAAATCACAGCAAGTCTTGTCACGTATAGATTCCCTCAGTACAAGCCTAATAAGTACTCTGCTAGAGTAATGATTGTTTGATGTCACTTATGTGGTATATATACCTGCGAATATATATGATACTACTGTCTAGTGTGACGATATCAAACAAATGCCTAAACCTATTGGGTTGCGTTCGTCAGAACATGGCACCCAGAAGAGCTGTGAATGCTCGCAATGATGATCAACCTCCACCTCCCCCACTGCCAAGAACTGCTGAAGAGCTGAACGCTTTGCTAGAGGAAAGGATCTCCGCTGCTATCGCCCAGTACGAGGCGAACCGAACTCAAGACAGTGGAGGACCAAGCAACGCTAGGCGTAATGGGAAGGGAGATTCGTCTGGAGGCAATGCAGCTCAAGGCTGCACTTTCAAACAGTTCCTCGACTGCAAGCCGATGAACTATGATGACACAGGAGGTGCAGTAGCATTTGTGCGCTGGACGGAGAAGACTGAAGCTACTTTCCGCATGAGCAAGTGTACCGCGGATCAACAAGTCACATTTGCTACTGGGTTACTCGTCGATGAGGCTCTGACTTGGTGGAACCTGCAAGCCCAAACTTTGGGTGATGATGCCGCTTATGGCCTAACTTGGGATGCACTGAAGGAAAGGATGAGAGAGAAGCACTGCTCTCGTGCTGAACTCCAAAGGCTGGAGACGGAGTTCTGGCACCTGACCATGGAAGGTGCTAACATAAATGGTTACACTCGAAGGTTCCACGATCTGTCTAGAGTACTTCCCTACATGGTGACTCCTGAATTTAAGCGTGTGGAACGCTACATTTGGGGACTGGCCTCAGAGTTTCGTGGCATGGTGACGTCGGCCAAACCACAAACAATCACCGAGGCTGTAACTCTGGCTGTCAGCCTCACTGAAGATTGTGTTCGTATGAAGAAGCTATCATTGAACCCCACTGAGAAGACCGAGACGCATGCTGAATCGTCCGGTGACAAAAAGAGAAAGCACACAAGTTTGAACCAAGCAACTCGTAACAACAAGGGTTTTAGCAAGAAGCGTGACACTAACCCGCCCCAGGAGGCAAGGACCCTTGCAACCAAAGCATACCAAGGCTCCATGCCTAGATGCCAAAAATGTAAGTTTCATCATGACGGAGCTTGTCGCATTCCAAGGTGCGACAAATGTGGAAAATTGGGTCATCAAACAGAAGACTGTTGGGGAAAAGGAAAGAATCGAAATGGAAACGGTGCTGTTAACAAGAATGGTAACGGGAAAGGGCAGAAACAAGGATGCTTCAAGTGTGGAAGCAATGATCACTTCATGAAGAACTGCCCAGAGAGAAACAACGCTCCGGCTCGAGCATTTGTGATTGGAGCAAGAGACGCACGCGAGGACCCTAACGTGGTCACCGGTACGTTTCTCGTTAACAATCACTTTGCATCCATATTATTCGACACTGGCGCCGATTATAGCTTCATGTCTGTGGAATTTAAACGTATACTCGGAATAGAATCTAGTAGATTAGAAATTCCTTATTCCATAGAGCTAGCCAATGGTAAACTCGTTGAATCGAGCGAAGTTGTTAGAGGCTGCACATTAGAACTTGGCGAACGAAATTTTAGCATCGACCTCTTACCTATTCAATTGAGTAGCTTCGATGTAGTAGTCGGAATGGACTGGTTGTCCAAGAACAAAGCTGAGGTTATTTGTCATGAGAAAATCATTCGCATCCCTTTAGCGAATGGTGAAACCCTCATCGTGCATGGAGAAAAACGAGACGCGCCTCTTCGAATCATCAGCTGTATGAAGGCACAGAAGTGCTTGAGGAAAGGATGTGTCGCTTTCCTAGCACACGTTATAGACAAGAAGGCTGTGGAGCCAAAACTCGAAGACATTCCTGTGGTGAATGAATTTCCTGATGTTTTTTCCCGAAGATCTGCCAGGATTACCTCTGCAACGACAAGTCGAATTCCGTATAGACTTGGTTCCAGGAGCTGCTCCTGTAGCCAAGGCACCCTATCGACTTGCTCCATCCGAAATGCAAGAATTATCTACACAACTCCAGGAGTTGTTGGATAAAGGATTCATAAGGCCAAGCTTCTCACCCTGGGGAGCTCCAGTATTGTTCGTGAAGAAGAAGGATGGAACACTGCGGATGTGTATCGATTACAGGGAACTAAACAAGCTCACTATCAAGAATCGGTATCCACTACCGAGGATTGATGACTTATTTGATCAACTGCAAGGATCAAGCTACTATTCCAAGATCGACCTTCGATCTGGATATCATCAGCTGAAAATCCAAGAGGAAAGCGTACCAAAGACTGCATTCAGAACGCGATATGGGCACTACGAATTTCTGGTGATGCCGTTTGGGCTGACGAATGCACCAACGGTCTTTATGGATCTAATGAACCGCGTATGCAAACCATATCTCGATAAATTCGTGATTGTATTTATCGACGATATCCTGATTTACTCGCGAACGAAAGAAGAGCATGAACAACATCTCAGAACTATCTTGGAACTACTGAAGAAAGAGAAACTTTATGCAAAGTTCTCGAAATGCGAATTCTGGATTCGCGAAGTACAATTTCTTGGTCACGTGGTGAATGAGAAGGGCATTCATGTAGACCCGTCCAAGATTGAAGCAATAAAGAATTGGGAAGCTCCCAAGACCCCGACCGAAGTCCGTCAATTTTTGGGCTTAGCGGGCTACTATCGGCGATTCATTGAGAATTTCTCGAAGATAGCTCAACCGCTAACGACCCTGACTCAGAAAGACAAGAAGTACGACTGGGGACACAAACAAGAAGAAGCCTTCCAGTTACTTAAGAACAAGCTCTGCGATGCACCGATACTATCGTTACCCGAAGGCACTGAAGACTTCGTGGTATACTGCGACGCCTCACGACAAGGCTTGGGTTGCGTGCTCATGCAACGCCAAAAAGTCATCGCTTACGCTTCAAGACAACTGAAGGTTCACGAGAGAAATTATACCACTCACGACCTGGAGCTGGGTGCAGTGGTATTCGCCTTGAAGATTTGGCAACATTATTTATATGGTACTCGATGTACAATCTTCACAGATCACAAAAGCTTACAACACATATTTGATCAGAAGGAATTAAATATGCGCCAGCGACGTTGGGTCGAGCTGCTGAACGATTATGACTGTGAGATTAAGTACCATCCTGGAAAGGCAAACGTTGTAGCGGACGCGTTGAGCTGAAAAGAAAGGGTTAAGACCCTAAGGGTTCGAGCATTGGAAATGACGATTCGAACAAACCTCACTGCACGCATTCGGGATGCACAACAAGAAGCTCTTAAAGAAGAGAACCGTAAAACTGAATACCTCCGGGGTGCATTGAAATACATGGTGCCAAATGAAGAGGGAGCCTTATACTTCAAGAAGCGTATCTGGGTTCCACTCTGTGGTGGCATACGTGAGGTCATCCTTAATGAAGCCCACAAATCGAGATATTCGATCCATCCAGGATCGGACAAGATGTACCAAGACTTGAAAGAGTACTATTGGTGGCCGAGACTCAAAAGCGACGTTGCTGTCTATGTTGGAAAATGCCTAACCTGTGCGAAGGTTAAGGCAGAATATCAGAAACCGTCCGGCCTGCTACAACAACCAGAGATCCCCGTGTGGAAGTGGGAACAAATCTCGATGGACTTCATAACGAAATTACCCAGGACCCCGAGAGGGCACGATATGATATGGGTAATAGTTGATCGATTAACGAAGTCTGCGCATTTCCTACCAATCCGAGAGAAGGATAGCACTGGAAAGCTGGCAGAGATATACTTAAGAGAAATTGTGGCACGTCATGGAGTGCCAATCTCAATCATTTCAGACAGAGATGGACGCTTTGTCTCAAGAATCTGGCAATCATTTCAGGAAGCCTTTGGATCTCAGTTAGATCTAAGCACGGCATTTCATCCACAAACAGACGGCCAGAGCGAACGGACTATACAAACGTTAGAAGATATGCTTCGCGCATGTGTCATGGACCTAGGCGGCATCTGGGATACTCATCTACCTTTAGTTGAGTTTTCCTACAATAACAGTTATCATACGAGCATAAAAGCCGCGCCGTTCGAAGCTCTGTATGGCCGCAAATGCCGATCGCCCTTATGTTGGGCAGACGCTGGAGATAAGCGTATGGTTGGTCCTGAACTTGTACAAGAGACAACCGACAAGATTGCGCAGATCCGAGAGCGCATTAGGGCGGCTCGAGAGCGACAAAAGAGCTACGCGGATCCAAATAGAAAATCGGTAGATTTCGAGGTGGGAGACAAAGTGTTGTTAAAAGTCTCACCATGGAAGGGCGTAGTCAGATTTGGAAAGCGTGGAAAGTTGAATCCACGATACATCGGACCATTCAGAATATTGAGAAGAATTGGTACCGTGGCATACAAGTTGGAGTTACCGGCAGAACTTAATGGAGTACATGATACGTTTCATGTATCCAACTTGAAGAAGAGTCCAACGCAAGAAAACGTGACCATCCCGTTGGATGAAGTGCATATTGATGAAGCCCTCCGATTTACAGAACAACCCGTTGAGGTTACCGACTGGAAAGTCAACAAGACCAGGAGGAGCAGTGTGAAACTTGTTAAAGTACGTTGGAGCTCTAAGCACGGACCCGAGTACACATGGGAACGTGAAGACCAGTTCAAGAAAAAGTATCCCCACCTATTCAAGAAGACTCCGGCGAGAGTTAGTTCAGTCCGAATTTCGGGACGAAATTCTTTTAACGGGGGGAGACTGTGACAACTGGCACAAACCGGTAATTTCCGTACACTATAATTATTGCTTAATGACTACAATTATGAGTTTATTTGTCAGCAATGTCTGAACACATGATTAAACAAGTGAATTCATGCACGTTGTATACTACAAAATATTGCTTTATGCATAAACGAGAGCGTTGCGTCAGAATAATAGTAAACTCACCGGTAAGACACAATGTGTCAACAGAACTGCAGAAAGCAGCCAGACAATAAAATTGGAGCCTAGGTGTAGGTCCAACAACAAGAATGCATTAAAACCCAAGAGTACATACAAGGGTTTAATATATATGCAATACGAAAGCAAAATTTAGCACTAAAAAGCACCCGAAACGCACTTTAAGTGCAGAATTTATACAAATCAGCAATAATTCAGCATTTAGACATATAAATATTATGCAGAAATGTCGTTTTATTATCCAGAATATTTCCCTAAGTATTGGGAATTGAAAGAGTACAAGAAGGGTACTTAAAAGACACTAAAAAGTGTAATTTAGCACTTTAACGAATCGGTATGTAACCGAACAACCGGACTATACCCGGAACATGAAAATATTATTATTTTCACTATCTATATTCTTCCGAGCTAGTTAGGGTCCCTGATTACCCTAACACCCGCTTTACAGCACTAAACATCACTAACTAAGTTAAACACTTAACTAACCTACTTAACCTAACTAAACATCAACTAACTAGTTGGAAATGGACCAAGACCCCCCCCCCCATTACAAACCGTCCCCATGTAGGGGGACACCTCTTGTCCTTGTTGATTTAAATAATCTTGGGTGTTTGGAATCAAGAAGACATTTGGACTAGTGGTTAATACACATTAGAATTTCCTATAAATAAACACTTAACCACATGGACATTATCACTTAAACACTCAAGACCACACTCTCCTCTCTCCCTCTAGAACTTACGGCCAAACACCCCTCTCTCAACCATCCATCTTCGAGTTCCATCTTCATCATTCCAAGGTGATACAAGTGTTAGAGGTTGCGTATTAGGAGCTTTGGTGCACTCGGAACACGAAGGACCTCTACCGTTAGCTTTTATCCACCCATTTTTCATCAAAGATCTTCCCTAGCCTTGAGCTAGAGGTATAACACTTAAAACTTGTTTTTAAGCTTATCTAAGGTGGTTAAAAGGAATATTGTCGGTTAAATATCGTTAACTTACATTTTGAAGCTTTAAAGTCTAGTGAAAATACTAAAATGGTGGTTAATAACACATGTGTTGTGTAAAAGTTGTAGTATTTGGAATATGAGATTTTTGAGACCCGATCTATGATGTGGTAGCTCGGATCATCGTTTAACCCGACTTTGTAAGATCATGGATCTTCACATAAGCTCGTTTTTGGTTACTACAAGGGTTAAAAGGCGAAACTCTACCACACTAGAGACATGAACTTGTGTAAAATATTTTACTTGTGTAAAAGTAATTTAACCTGTACATTGGTGTTTAAAACTAGCGGATCTACGTATCTGCAAGTGGTATTTTTGAAGAACCACACTTTAAAGAAATCACATGTTCTAAACCGGGTCTTACACAAACAAAAGTGGTTTTTTGTGAATAAACAAGTGTATGGACACTTGTGTAACAAAAGTGTTAACAAAGAAATAGTTTTCGTAAAAACCAACTAGAAGTTGTAAAACTTCATATTCTTTAAAAATAAAGTTTTTATGAAATTAAACTTATTTTTAAAGATAACAAGACTTACTAAATGTGCTAGTAAGTTACTACACATTTTTGTAAATGTTCAAGTTCATGAAAGTAGTGATTATTGTTGATAATTGTTGTTGCTGATTATTGATGATTGATGATGATTTAAAAGAAAATAAACACACGTTTTAAAAACGTGGGAAACCTCCATTTTTAGGGGAAACTCTGTCAAAATTTTTATAAATTTTGACACTTAGAAAAATATAAGTTTTTGAGAAACTTATTCCCTAAAAATGTACTTAAGGGTATTACTAAGGTTTCCCTGATTTTTGTTGATAAGAAATGGTGATTTCTTGAAGAATAAAAATGGATATTATGTATATATATTTTTGAGAGAAAAATATATATTATCTTATCACCAAATTTTGTGCTAAGTGTATATAGTATGTGTTATACGTGCTAGTGTATTAAGACTTAAAAATACACTAAATACTCATGAGGAGTAGAAATATAGAAATACACGTACAAAACACAAGATACATGATTCGGGTGCAAAGTGCAAAACACAAAAGACTTATATTTATTTTTGGAGAAAATAATATAAGTAAGATACGTAGTTAAAAATATAAGAATATTTTTAACACAAGAAAATATACACAAAAGAGAGTGACTGTACTTGTGCGACGCAAGTCTAGTGACTAACGATAAGAAAACGCGTATAGGTTACGACGTTAATTAAGCAAATCCGGTGGAGTTTACGACGCTAGGAACGCAAAGTTGTGAGTTCATGCTCCCCCTTTTCTCTTTAACTGTTTTCAGTTTTTATAACTTCGGGGGTGAAATACATGTACAAAAGTACAATATTTATAAATGGTATGATATAAATACAAGAAGTACACTTGGTGAGAACGAGAACCAAGTGTGACGAAATATATGAATATGAGAAGCGCATTTGGTGAGACGAGGACCAAGTATAAGGCGCTATGAGAAATGATAACAAGAAACGCGCTTGGTGAGAACGAGAACCAAGTAGGAGGCGTTATGAGAAATAGTGTCACGAATAGGGTACAGAAGCACCATTAATCAACAATATACCTAGACCGCAGAACAAAAGGTTAGATCTAACGGGTGCCTGGCAGCCACACTCCTGGTCGGGGCGAGAATCGAGGAGTGCTTTTGTGTCTCAGAATATACCAATTAAATGCCTTAGGTTTGGTGACTTCCTATGACGTGCCACAGGTTAATGGCTTTGCAACCCATTAACAATCTGATAATTACAGAAATACTGTATTTACATAAAATTCATACCATACAAAATTGATATATAACTTGAAGTACGTGGGGTACTCAAGAAGACTGAATTATACTTGAAGTACGTGGGGTACTCAAGAGAATGAGAATTAAACTTGAGTACGTGGGGTACTCAAGAAGGAATTGAATTATACAGATGTACGTGGTGTACACATGAAACTGGATTTATATATGAAAACTTGATTTACTCACAAACTATGTTTTCATACAAAGTATACAAACATGAAATACAAAACTGCATGAATTCACACCAACATTATGTTGACGTTTTTCCAAAAACTCACATGTATTTCAGGTAACTAGGATGGATGTGCGCGTGGTCTAGCTTATGCTCGTGGATGTCGCTTGTGTTTAATTTTGAATAAAGTTGTAAACTTTTAAGACAATGTTTTATGCGACTTAGCGATGTAAACGCTAACGTGTGTTTTCAAATTATGGTATTTGAATGTTATTTTACGAGCATGTAGCATGTTTACTCTTCGTATGCAATGAGAACCTTTCATGATCACACCTCGTGCTTCCGCCGCAGAAAGGGGTGTGACACCTTACAGGGACTTTAAGTAGAAAGATGTGTCCTTATTGGAACTTATTAATGAAATGATATGTCTACAAAAAGATTTCAATGAAATAATATACCCAAGAAAGGACTATAATGGAGTATAATGTCCATGAAAGGACGATTTTGAAGTATTATGTCCATGGAAGGACTATATTGAAATACCAAGTCCACGAATGGACTATTTTAAAATATTGTATCCACCAAGGGATTTTAATATAATCACACATCCATGAAAGGACTATATTGGAATAGCATGCCCACCGAGGGACTTTATTGAAATATAATGTCCACGAAGGGACTAAATAGCAAATGCCCATACGGGGTCTTAAGTCGAAAGGTATGTCCACACAGGGACTATATAGAAGAGATAGGTCCTTATATGGACTTAAAAGGACAATGAATATTCTGGAAGAAGGATTCTCTAATGCCTTCCTTGCTTCATTTTGATTGTTTCTCTTCTTTGTTTACCGTACATGGTAGGGGTACTGAAGATCTCAGTGAATAAAGCAAGTATTCAAATCAGGATCTGTTATAGAAGTAGAATTTAAGGATTCTATGGTTAAAGAATGATATGGATCACGGATTGGGTTTTGACTGATATAATCCAAGTCTGAGATTTCAAAGCTTGGAGGTAAGAAATAGGGATCATTAGGGTCCACTAATATTATTTTCAATACGGGAACCTCAGGGACCTCCGATATGGATTCCGAAGTCTGGTTGAGAATTTTAATAAGTTTGGTTTTGGGAGTAGGTCCATAAAGGTCTTTCCTCCAAACCGGTCGCACGCTTATCCTAGCCGTGATACGAAGCTTAACATTCCTTGGCTTCGGATGAGGAGAATCTTCATCAACGGCTTCTTTGCTTGGCGACATGTTCAAAATACATCAAATCGAAAACAATGTTTACTTAATAGGGATGAGAGCATTCCTATGTTAAGTCTAGACTCAGAAGGTCTATGGAATATGCTACTGTGTCATTTGAGATTAAACACAAAAGGCTAGTATTTAATTCACTCAAACGTTGGCTCTGATACCAACCTGTCACACCCCGATATTTCCACATATTACCGGTGGAGAGTATCGTGACGTAGTTGATATCATCATAGTCAATAAACACAATATTATAGCACAGAGGAAGGCTTGGTAGATAATTACTATTACAAACCATAATGTCCGAGTGTCCAAAATAAAAGAATATACAGACTGGTTGTAATAGAGATCCACAGGCGGATCATTACAGAACGTATAAAATGAAGTTTAACAGACTTTAAGGCATCTTTAAGGATTTGAAAGATCCTCTATTTCGACATCGAGCAACTCCCAGCCTATTACGGGTAGTACATGTCACTTAGTCTTTTGAAAATACGTCAGTTTACACTGGTAAATACAATTAACCTACTCTTTTGAAAAGAGTTTATAAAAATTGATTTAGGCGCACAAGGCACGAAAACATTTATAACTTGGGACAATTCTTATTAAAATCTTGTATACAGTTTTACATGTTTGTCATACATATGGGGCCGGTTTGGAAGCCGGTCATGATTAACCGACTCACCACTATATAACCCACAAAGGAGTTATCCCCAACATGTGGGTTATTTAGCATTTGCATCTGTCAGGTGTATGCCTACATCCCGTGCATAGGTCGTGGCCATTTACAAATGAAATGAGCCAAGGATATCCAGGACACGGTCGACAACCACCAATGTTTATGTTATTAAACAAAACAGATTAAAACGGGTTATGTAATTTATTAATCACAATACTATTAAATGATTTCATACCTGACCAAGCGGTGTTATTATACCGTATCCCAAGCCCGTATAAGGAAAATAAGTTAAAAGTATTTACCTGAGCTAATACTTGATTTACAGCAAAATAACTCAGTCGTATCCAATCTAACTAATTTGCAGGTAGCTTTTACCAGGTGACTCTATTCTGGAATGATGGTAATATATAACCAATTCAGAATGCTAACGGTCTTATTTAAGTCGTAGGCTTAGACCATCTAGCTTAAAATATCTAAAACGGTACGATTCGCTAGATTAAGCGGTGACCGGAATAGAATGTAATTTAGACCCAACAAGTATGGAGACTTGTATAATATGGGTAAACTAAGTACATTCTGGATTTTGAGATAAAAATGATAAGGTTTAACCCGTTTCGGTAAACTTACGTAAACTAGTTACGTAAGTCTAACCGTACGCGTATAAACGATAACGAGTAACCGGATGTGTCATGAACAAGTTATATATTCCAATATACTTTAAATAAGTAATAATATCAGTGGGATATCAACTTGTATGCTCGTTTAGGTTTTAAAATCAAACTATGCCCCGTAAGGGCGTTTTGGTCATTTTATGACGTGTAAAAGGAACTTGTGTACAATCTGATGTTACGACCATAAACTTTCTTTGAAAATATTTTATTTATGATATAATATCAGTAGGTTATCAAACATATGTGTGTTTTATAGTTTAAAACCATACTATGCTCCGTAGGGGCATTTTGGTAATTTCACACATAGTTTTGAATGCTAATTTGGGAATCTGAGTTTATACCATATACCTACTGAAAAAATATTTAAAATGATTTATAAAATCAGTAGGTAACAAGACTTGATTGGTAGTTATGGTTTAACACCATACTACGCGCCGAAAAGGTGTTAAAGTCGCCAAATGACGATATTTGCGATCTTTTAAGAAAACTGGTGTTATAATCAGTTTTACATGACCAAGATATGTTAATTAATATAACATATCAGTAAATAAAAGGTTTTGTTTGATAATCATGTTTTTAAATCATTTTAGGTGCAAAAAGGACATTATTGTCATTTAAGGACGTAATTCAAGAACGTAAGCGTAAACTCAGTTTGTAAACTGAATGGACATCCCAAATTATCCTAATTATGATATTACATCAGTAGTCAATGAGTTTGGTTTGAAAAATTATGCTTAAAACCGATCTATGCGCATAAAGGGCATTATGGTCAATTTAAAGCACAATTTACGATATTATATGCAAACTCAGTTTATGATCAGATTCGTAACATCATAACTTGTTTAAATATGTTAACATATCAGTACCTAAGTTGTTTGAAAGCATATTGGTGTCTAAAACCTTATTTTTGCTAAAAAGGGCATAATAGTCAAAGTACGACATATTAACGGAAACTCGCATAAAACTCAGATTACTAGTATGATCGTGTAATATAACCCCAGAGGGTTATGCTAAATTAAATTATGATCATAACGGAACCTAAAATCAGTAGCATACTAGTTCAATTCGGTTCATAATCGAAAGTCAACGCAGAAGTCAAACTTCGTGACTTTCGATTGCGAACCGACCCTAAAACTGGAATTGACGAGCCGAACATGTTTATACATGTTCTAATAATTATTACCAAGTTGTTTAAGTGATAAAACGTATTTTAGAATACTTCTAAACTCATTTCGCAAATATTTTAAAAACTGACCCGTTGACTTTTTAAATTAATATTACTTTGACTCGTCAATTGACCAAGCAAACGTGATTCTTAGGAGGTGCCCTTTTGAGGGATTAACACCTACCTAATTACGATCACGTAGCCATGTTCGTTGCGAACAATGGCTTGACCCTTTAAGGTCTAACTAAAATTCAAAGCGTTATTACGATAACGCTTGACTTTTAGCTTTAAAGCCTATAAAAAGGAAACTAGTGGCTAAGGACACTTACAAAGGGTCCAAGCTCTAACTTTAAACTGAAGTGGAGTCCCTTTTTATTCAGGAGTCTCCAAGAGATGAAAATAGAGAATTTTGTGAAAGTGCAAGTTAGTTTGAATGAAGACTTCATCTATTTATAGTGTTTGATGAATCTTTAGATGTTTGACAAGTGTTTAGGGAATACATGAGATCATTACAGGTGGTATTCCAGCTGTTACTATGATTTGGAGCCCAAGGAAACGTGTATAATTGGCTAGGATTGGATTAGAGTGGTGAACAAGCAAGGAAATTAAATAAAA
The DNA here is from genome assembly GCA_030545235.1 of Helianthus tuberosus. Classification (NCBI taxonomy): domain Eukaryota; kingdom Viridiplantae; phylum Streptophyta; class Magnoliopsida; order Asterales; family Asteraceae; genus Helianthus; species Helianthus tuberosus. The sequence continues at coordinate 165,529,397 of CM060406.1, forward strand.
AATTTGATCTGCTGTATGTTCGGCCTGGCGGCCCGCGACCGCCCTCGGCCCAGTTTCTCGCGGCCCGCGAGCTTGTCCGGCCCAGGTTCAGAGTTTGGCAATTATGTTGTTTTGGTCCTTGTCCTCATTTATGTATATATTAAGTTTCAAAAATGACTAGATCAGTCCCTGCACTCATGTTAATCCCTTTTAAACTTTCAAAATGAGAAATCAGTCTTTGCACTCTTTTTAATCCCGTTTAGACTTTCGAAAATGTCCAGATCAGTCCCTGACTTCATTAAGCATGCTTTACTTTCAGAATTGACATAATTGGCACATAACTTTCTAATTTCACGTATATCTTCATTATAAGGTGTGAAAGTGTTAGTGGCCAATCTTCGGCTCACCCGGGAGTTTGACCGAGCATAATGGAGTTCCCGGTTCGTTCAAAAGACCTCTCAAAAGCGTAGTTTCACCCGTTGACGCGTTTAGTCCTTTTAAAGCACAAAGTGGTGCGTAACATCGTTTAACGACGTCAAGGTCTTACATATCCCATATTAGGGATACCCGAGAACATGACCGAGCATTACAGAGTTTCCGGTTTGCTTAAATGGTCACTCAAAGGTGTAGCTTTAGATATTGACGCTTTTGGTCCCTTTAATGCATAAACTTGTGCGTAATATCGTTTAACGGCATTAAAGCCCTATGTAGCCCATATTAGGCATTCCCGAGAGTATGATTGCACGTCATGATGCTTCGGGTTCGTTAAAAGATTATTCAGAGGTATAATTAAACATGTTGACGCTTTTAACCCCTTTAACTTGCAAACTTGCGCGTAACATCACTTATTGGCGTAAAAGCTTTAGATGGCCAATATTAGGCATTCCCGAGAGTATAATCAAACATCATGAAGCTCTCGGTTTGCTAAAAGGTCACTCGGAGGTAAGAATTAACATGTTGACGCTTTTAACCCTTGACGCGCAAACTTTCAAATAATTATGCAAACGGCTCCTCTCGACCAGCAAGTGGCTCATTTGCGAATATGAATATCGTATAACGTCATTCAGAGGCTTAGTTTAAGCATGTTGACACTTTCAGTCCTTTCGCATTCAAAGTTTTTGATTTTTCGCAAAATTAGTCCTTTATAGTCAACGTTTGACTTCATTGGGGTTTAGTACACGTGTCAACACATCATTGGTCGTGATTTTACGAGGTGTTACATCATCTTGCGTCCGGTCTTTGTTGAAAATGCGCATACTCTCGTTCCAAATCGTCAGATATTCGTAAAAATAAACGTTTACTCATCCGGAACGTCTAAAATCATTCGGACCGTATAGTGGTTCGTCACAAAAATAATCACGCATTAACCGTTCATTGTCAGTATGACAATCCAGGTCGACTCTTTTTCTTTTCATGATCGGACGTGGAGGATGACTAACATGTGCCATAAACTCCACCATGAGTTCAACCGCACCTTTAATTGCATCGTCGATCTCATATGAACCTGAAGACGTACTATCCTCACTAGTTGACGATGATGAATAATCCTCCATTTTTAACACTATGAGAGAAACTTAGAATCAATTTTCGTAAATTTGATAAGTATAGATTGAGTTTGTGTGTATTTTATTCAAGAAATAAAAATAAAAAATAAATTATAAACAAAATGGAATTAGTTTTTCACCAATTAATATGCAACGTTCTCATTCCTTATATGCAAATGCTATGCAAATGCAAACGATTCCTGATGGTATAATATTGACAAACTACACATGGGCATTTCTAAAAAAAAACGCTGCAACCTCAAAAGGCTTTAATAACGCCGGTGGGGATGGATAGAAAGCCTGAATCGGCTTTACATTTTTAGGGGAAACGCCTATTTTTTAGGGGAAAACATAATCAAGCTCATCGAGACATTTCCATCCACTACTCGTGGGCCTCGTAACTCCAAAACCGTACCCTAAGTTATGCCCATTTAAAATTTGGGTCTTTTCTGTCATATTTTCATTAATCAAGCTAGTCCATGTGAGAGTCAGCCAGTTCTTAGGCCCGCTCCTCATCAGTATTTTATAAACATGTTGAGCAGTTTATCATTTTAGTTTATTCACAGTTTTATTTTCATGTTACCAGTCTCATGTATAAACATTGTTATTGACCATTTGAGTTCTACATTTTAAATCTTTCAATTTCTGCCTATGGTGACAATTAATTACGTCTGAATCAATACTTTGCAATAGCACATCATCATGATATATATAACTAATTTTCATATTCTTTTGGACCATAAATGTCCATATTCTCTTGAAAGTAAGAACAAAAGGAGAATATAATAAGAAAACGTACATTACTTTCTCCCTCAAATTCAAGTCATTAATTACATTACGAGCATATGTTTGATATGTATGGAATTAAATATATCAAATAAGTCTTTTTCTTGGAGACCCCTTTTGAATTGTAACACTGCCTCAAAAATATTCTAATATTCTATTGTAAATTTATAATATCCAACCACGATATGATGCCCGACCACATTTTTCTTGTGTTCTTGTAGTGGGATTCGTTAAATTTATTCCGTTAACACAACTAGAAGCTTGTAATGATAGTATAAGTATAGTGATGCAACCACACTAGCTCACTCAACTCGACTCGACTCATAGGAATGGGGTTTGAATTTGAGCTAACAAGTGGCTCGCCACAACAACTCAGTAAACCACTATGTGTTGTGAGCCCACAATTCGTGTCCCCAAACCCCATTCACATGTTGAGCGGGAAGAAACTGCTAGCTCTTTCTGATGGAAACTTTGGTGTCACTGATGTCAATGGTAACTTGATGTTCAAACTCAAAGGAAAACTATTGAGTGTTCACGGTAAACGTCTACTAGTCGATGGTGCCGGAAACCGTATCCTCACTTTGCAGAAAAGGGTCAGTATTTCAATCGCTTTCATGTTTATACTCGATTAAACACGCACACCACTGACAAGCGGCATGATTTGGTTTATTTACAAATCATACTGGGCGTATTATATATTAGACTGACATAGAAGCGACTGATGTACATGACATCGCACACCACTGACAAAGGTCATACGGATACGATATGACTTTTTTTCGTTTATGTGGTGTACACATAGTAGAACCCTTTTTTACTACACCAGCACGTGCGTACATAAGGTATAGATTACGAATGAAACCCAATGGACTAATCTAACCAATTAATATGTTTTCTTAAAATTTTCAGCTAACAAGTGCACGCAAAAGGTGGCAATGCTTTAGAGGAGATAGTACAAACCCTAGAGATCATGTGTTTTCTGCTAAACAAGTTAACCGAACCCAGTTCAAGACTTCACTTGATGTATTCTTGGCCTCCAATAGGAACCAAGATGTTGCTGACTTCACAGTCAAAGGCAACTGGTTTGAAAAACGTTGTACTGTTTATGTTGGAGAGACTACTACCGTCATTGCAGAGGTACGTAATCAAGCATATAAACAAGTCAACCTTTTGACCATGCATATTGTGAAAATAGTTAAGCGTCGGGCTTGTCGCTTGTGCCACTTCATACAAGAATATGACTATATGAGAATCTTGCGTCAATTCAACTAAGAATCTGGATATTGAAAATTAAAAAAAAGTAAAAGTAAAGTTAATTAAAGTTTTAAAACTCAACTTTTATTATAAAACTTTGAGTTAATTGCCATTTTCGCCCCTGAGGTTTGGGCACATTTGCCATTTTCGTCCAAAATGACAGTTTGGTACCATTTTGCCCCTCACGTTTGGCCATTTTTACCATTTTCATCCAAATCTCTAACCTAGTTAAAAAGTTCTGTTAAATGAGAATTTTTTTAATTTAATTTTTTATATTTACTCTATAAAATATAATAAACAATTATGTTCTTTTTAAATAAATAAATAAAATATATGTATATATATAAAAATACACACAGATCACCATCTCCATCTCACTCTCTTCTCTGTCTTCTCTCTCATCTCCTATCACCGCCACCACCGTTCCCCACCACCTCCACCACCATTCCCCACCGTTACCCACTTCATCTTCAACATTACCCCCACCACCACCACCATCAAATCGCATACGGAGACCACCACCATCAAATCGCTGGCAATAAAAACATGAAATAAAAGCTAAACTATTAAATTTTGTTCCATCCATACATCATCCGCCATTCGCTACTAGGAAAACTAGCATTATTAAATTTTGTGCCACACAAGTCCTTCTGCGTGAAGTCTTGATCAAAAACAGTAAATGTGTTGTAGTTTTGAATTTGATGAGTTTTATCGTCAAGCCAATAGAATCGACAATTATACTTATTTGTACTAAAAAAATTCATACGGAATCTCCAAGAAAAAGAGTTCCCAGGGCTAAGTGTGTCACCTCCAAGATCATCACATCCAACTACAACCTCTGGAATATCTCTATTAGTGATAGTAATTCTGTATTGACTAATGACTTTGTTCGAAGGTGTAGTGTTGGCGTTCAGAATAATACTGATATTGAACAAAAGAAAAATAAAGAAAAAAGGTTTTAGTAAGAAACTCATGATTCAAAGAATAAAGAAAAAAAGTTTTAGTAATTCTGTATGGACTAATGACTTTGTTCGAATGGCGGATGATGTATGGATGGAACAAAATTTAATAGTTTAGCTTTTATTTCATGTTTTTATTGCCAGCGATTTGATTGTGGTGGTGGTGGTGGTCTCCGTATGCGATTTGATGGTGGTGGTGGTGGTGCTGGGGGTAATGTTGAAGATGAAGTGGGTAACGGTGGGGAATGGTGGTGGAGGTGGTAGGGAACGGTGGTGGCGGTGATAGGAGATGAGAGAGAAGACAGAGAAGAGAGAGAGAAGAGAGAGAGATGGAGATGGTGATCTGTGTGTATTTTTATATATATACATATATTTTATTTATTTATTTAAAAAGAACATAATTGTTTATTATATTTTATAGAGTAAATATAAAAAATTAAATTAAAAAAATTCTCATTTAGCAGAACTTTTTAACTAGGTTAGAGATTTGGATGAAAATGGCAAAAATGGCCAAACGTGAGGGGCAAAATGGTACCAAACTGTCATTTTGGACGAAAATGGCAAATGTGCCCAAACCTCAGGGGCGAAAATGGCAATTAACTCAAAAACTTTTAGGAAGTTAAAACTTTGAGTTAAATGTCGTTTAGTCCCTGTGGTTTGGGCCATTTTGTCAGTTTAGTTCAAATGTTTCAGTTTTCGCATGTGGGTCTAAAAAGGTTTCAACATTACCATTTTAGTCTATTGTGTTAGCTTCATCCATTTTTCTGTTAACGAGAAGTGCAATTCGGTCATTTTATATGTAATTCTGTGAACTAGAAGGGCAATTCGGCCATATAAAATAACCGAATTGCCTTTCTCATTAACATAAATAGTGGATGAAGTTAACCTAGTGGACTAAAATGGCAACGGTAAAACCTTTTTGGACCTATAGGCGAAAAATGAAACTTTTGGACTAAACTGACAAAATGGCCTAAACTACTGGGACTAAAATAACATTTAACTCTAAAACTTTTTTTTAAACAACCGTCAAACTTAGAAATTTGAAATTGTTAAAACTATTTTTTTAATATTTAAAACTTCAAATTTTTAACCTTCATTATATTTAATATATTTATTATTTAACGCGTCAGGGTTATCAAAAACTTTTTTTTCAAAAGTATAGCAATAGTGTGCTCGTTTTAAAGATAAAAAACGCTCGTTTTTATGGTGCAATTTTTATAAAAAAAATAATGTCGTTAAAGTTATTAACGTTTTAAAAACAGAGAGAATTGGAGAAGAGGGAAACTATTGACTTGGATAGACTAGAATAGCCCTAAAAATCTCAAGCGCCTCCTTGTTTTTGTTAAATTCTATCCATTTAATCTAAGCTCTTGATTACTCAATTGATGGTCAAGATTACTTCCTCTCCTTCCTATCCAAATAACCTTTCTAGTATATCATGAACCAATAAAATTATTAACACTTATTTTTTTAAAAGCTTCAATTTTTAAGGAATTGAGAAATAAAAGTTTGAAAGTAACGGTGGGTTTCTATACTGTTACGTTTTTGTCTTCCAATTTTTTGCAACGTCGACGCAAGGGAAACTCGTCAAAGTTTATTTTAATTACTTTTTTTTCTCTATGGTTTGTCAAAAATTGCTATTTCAGTCCATTAGTTTAAAAATTACCAAAACAGTCCATGTGATTTCACTTTTATAACTATTACAATTCATCCTCACTAACGCTATCCAGTTATTCTGTTAGTTTTTTTTAAATGACCATAATACCTTGTTATTAGAATTGAAATTAAAATAAATAAAGATTTAGTTACCTTTTTCATCATTGACGTTTGTTAAAAATAACAATTACAGTTCATTAGTTCTAAAAATTGCCAAAACAGTAACAATATTTTCACAACTTCCACATTCAACTCACAAACAAAGACGGTTAACAGCTTTATCTATCTACTATCCTTTACTGTACTCTTCACTTTCTCTGTTTCCTCAAATCCAGCCGGAAGATCACCTGCTCCGGCTCCACACCCTCTCTTACTTCATCCATCTTCAACATCTACCACCACCACACATACATACCTGAACGGTTACCACCTCCACCACCCATTATGCCCACCACTATCATCAAACTACTACCTACCCCCCCCCCCCCCCCCACCCAATGATTATTCTCTTCAAAAAAATCATCGGCGAACTCCTTTCTACCGATGAATTTTACCAATTTCGACCATTACATAGGGCACCGCCCATACTTCATCTCCACCCCTCAAGTTTTTCAAGTAGACCTCAAGTTTTCCTACTGACGTCGATTGTGATGGGAAAATTAGGTGGTCGAATCTAAAGAAACGGGGAGAGTGAAGAATAACGGTACTGTTTTGGCAATTTTTAGAACTAATTGACGAAAACGTAACTAACTTTTTATTTATTTTAATTTTAATAACATGAGCATTATGGCCATTTCAAATAAACTAACATAATAACTAAATACGTTAGCGTGTGTGGACTGCAATTGTTACAAAAGTGAAACCACAGAGACTGTTTTGGAAATGTTTAAGTTAATGGACTAAAATAAGGATTTTTGACAAACCACATGTATGAAATACGTAATTAACTCTAAAAACAATTAATAAAAAACGAAATGAAAGTTAAAAAATAGTCAAAGATTATTTTTGTAAATTTGTTGGTCAAATTGTTCAACTTGGTTTTCTAAAAGTCTTAGTGGGTGTTTGGGGTTCCTTATTTTGAAGATAAAAGGACTTTTGAAGGGCAAAAGTCCTTTTTACAAGTGTTTGGCTTTCCTTTTTTATAGCAAAAGTCCTTTGAAGTTTCTAAAAGTCAGGATTTCCTGACTTTTTTTTTGCCAAAAGTCCTTTTGAAGAAGTTGAAAATAAGCTAAGCCAAACATGCCCTTAGAAGTGTTACTTTAAACCACTGGCGAAACTTCTTGTGGTCTGAAGGTGCCCCGGCTTCACCTTAGTTTTCAGTCATAGTGTTAGTTTTATCAAAATAAAAAAAAAAAAATTAAAAAAAATACTATAGTGTAAGATATTGGTTTTTTAAGAGTCCGGCCTCTACTGATTTAGATTTTAAGAGTCCGGCTCCTATTGATTTTTCGTTCAAGATTCGCCACTGCTTTAAAGATATGATAATCTTGTCTCTAATCGAGGTTTATGGTAAAAATGTAGATCAACAAGAAACAAAATACTCAGTTCATGGCTTTTGGAGTCGACAATTATACTATTACGGTTTATCCAAGTGTTGATTACGTGTTCGTTGTTGCACTCATAGCAATTCTTAATGAGATTAATGATGATAAAGATAATGATGAGAAATGAAGAACGAATACTAACCTAAACATTATGGTGTTATGTATAATAAAAGAAGAATAACATGTCCTTACTCATGTTATGGTGCATCTGTAGTTGTATGTCCATGGTTATATCTCAAAAATGATCAAGTGTATCTCTAATGAAACGCCTAAATAATAGTACGACCTTTTCATTTTAGCTTGTAATTAATTATATTCTACGTCTTTTTTCTAGAGGTTTTCTTCTTGTTTTTTTTTTGGAGGGTAAGATATTTTCTAAGGTAGTATTTGGTATGCAAGAATAAGAGGCGGATCGGAATGAATCATTACGAAGGAATGAAGAAAAAGGTGTTTGGTTGGTTAATAGAATTGAATCATCCATTACATATGACATTTTATTCCCTCAAAATCATTTCACCCGTCCCCCATTTATTTTTAGTCCATCCCCTCTTGCACCCTTCGTTAACAACACAACCCAATACCATCGCCACCACCCACCACCACCAATGACCATCGATGCCACCACCCACTAGTTGCTGCCATCCGCCACCGCCTCCATCGGCTCCGCCACCCCGACGGCCACCACCGCCGCCGCTACCCATTCGCCACCGTTGCCCCCCACACACCGCTACCTCCGTCGCCACTAGCCACCATCGATAGCCACCACCACCTCCATCCACCACTCACCATCGTCACTGCCGCCCACCGTCGCCGCCGCCCACCACCGCCGCCGCCATCCACAACCCGTCACAGCTTTCGTACCCACCAACTACCATCGTCGCCGCCTGCCCACCACTGTTGCCACCCACTGTTGTCTCTGCCATCACCGACGGCCACCGCCGCCGCTACCAACCCGTCACCGCCGCCCATCGTTGCCACCACCATCGCCACTCATCGTCGCCCGTCACCACCAACACCAACACCAACACCACCACCGACCATCACCACCGCCACCGCTCACCGTGTAACACCCCGTTTTGTAGACAACTATTAAAGTATATATCATCAATATTTCTTATATTGTCAAACTAGTAAGTTATAAGTCGAATGGTCATTTAAAATATGTAGTGATTAGACGAGTACTTCGTATTACAAGAGACCGTATAATAATAATAGAATATATTATATTTTGATCCTACTCCGTTTTTAATGAAACTTAGGTTAAAATGTAGACAAAAATATTCTGTATATTCGTCGTTTTATAAAACGTCATATTTTACAAGTTATAAAAGAAAAACAAGTGAAGCAACTGAATTAATTATAATAATATAATATTATAAACTAAAACTTTCAGGTAAAGAGTTTCGCATATGTAAACGTAAATAAGCAACTAGACAGGCATGACAACATTGTCGTACATCAATGATTTGAAGTAATTGAGAGCAGCTTGACTGCTTCAAATGCATGTAGAAATTTAAAGTATAAGTTTTATTGTTTGGGAAAGCTCTAGTATTGAGAATCCTGAGCATACGATACCTCGTTAGGTGTTGTTAGTAGTCGTATTTGGAGTACGGATAGGAGCTCGAGTAGAGAGACTCTACAGCAAAATGTCATAGATAGTTTTAAGGTATGTTTCCGTTTAAGTTTATGTTTAGTTATTTATTATTTATTTTTAGTAGTTAATATTAATATTATTAGCAGTAGTAATATTATTATTATTATTAGTAATAGTATTATTATTTTTAAGTAGTAGGGTTATTGTTAGGGGTAGGTATTGGGTAGCCTAGCCTTAGTTAGGTATGGTCTAATCACACATGCTTAAACAAGGCAGCTCTAACCAATATCCAACCGTGATAATAACTAGTTAGGTGTCACGTTACCTAACTTAGGATTATGTAAATTGTGTCAAGACCTTGAGATAGTACCTGATCATACTACCAACTGTTATCAAGTGTTACGAAACTAGCAAGAGGTGAGTTTTATGAATGCTTTCAATATGTGAACATGCTTGTCCCAAACTGGATATTAATGCATGACTGTTGTACGCATGTACATAACCTGTGCACTCATACACACGATATTTGTGGTCCCGCTTATACGTGCCGCTACGGCGGGATTTGTCTGGTTTACACCTTTGGTGTAGAGGGCACTGACTGTATGATAATGTGTCACATTTTGACGTTGGGTTGTGATGATATAGGCGGGTACAAAGTCATGGTGAATTAATGTGATTTATAACTCGTGTATATTCATGAACTCACCGGCAATAGCTGACGTCTTTTAAGCATGTGTCACAGGTAATGATGGTTAGTTATGTACGTGTTGGTTACCCCGGACCTGTGTGGCCGGTGGAATGCTGTATCCCAGACTTATGTCTAGTAGAAATGTATATCCCGGATTGGTGTTATCTTGTGGAAATGTTGTTACATCAGGCTAGACTTAGTCTGATTAGATGTTGTAATTTGAGTTTCCAACATTTGTACCATACGTTTATTATCAATAAGATAAGCACTTCCTGTATCAACTATGTTATAAAACATCCTTATCGATGGGATGTCACAGTTGGTATCAGAGCCAAAGGTTTTGGCGAATTAGGTATTCGGTAGGGATATCTAGGCTTCAACCTTTGATATAAGGTTGCCTAAAAAAAAGAAGTAAGTTATATACTTATATTGGTAGTTTTCAGATAAGGATGCTAGGGGAGGCATTAGTCCCGACTTTGTGTATAAGCTTGTTTCAATTGACTCCGATACACACGTAATAAAAAAAACCCAAGTACGAACCTAGTTAGGATGTAGAGTCATCAGGATATACTTATAGTGACAATTACAACTTACGTACCTTTATTTAGCTATCACTTTGTAACGACTGCCTTCAACAACAATTACCTATACCTCTCGTTCCCTTACTCATCATAAAATTTAGCAAGGGCACATCTTAACGCATACCCCACATCTAAAAAGGAAGAAGATTCCAACGAACCACCTGAGCCTCCAATCCATACCATCTTGTAAAGAGATTCTCATCGCCATTGGAACCTAAACCCTTTCGCGAAGTGCCTATAAACCCATGTAGCCCCTATAACTATACGTAGTCCTTGTAAAATGGTAGGTTTACAAGGAGAAACCCGAAAAATAAGAGCCATGTGAGTTAGAATGGCCGAGTTAGAGGTTGTGAACCGGAGGTTAACAAATGTAGAAACTTAGAACATGACGGTTTAGCAGGAACTAGATTTGGCTCAAGCCTGGGGATGGCTATAAATTTCTATTTCTGTGGGTTATATTTGACAACGTGTTGTACTATGTGTAATATGTGAACTTGTTATTGTAACTGTTTTTAATGAATAAAATGTTGAAGTTGTATGTTCTCGAAATTATAGAAAATTATCGACATAACACCCTAAGTACTAGAATGACTAGGGCTTTTACATTAGACTTGACGGCAAGGATTAAAAGTATTTTGTAATAGTGGGACTCAACAGAAAAGCAACAAAGAATATTGTTGTAAGGCATGGTAACTGTAACGCCCGGCTCTTTTATACTTTCCATTTATAGAAAGCTTTGTTCGTATTTCTATTTTTGGAAACTTTGTATTCTTGTAATCGTTCTTTCTTTGTAATCGTTGTAAAACCGAGACTTGGATCATTAATGAAACTCGTATTTTGTTACAAATATGTTAGACACACTCTATATGTGCTCGTATGTTCGATTTTGTGAATCAATTGATGTTTAATCGTTATTCTTGGAAACTATGTGCTAAACTTGTAATTAAGCTAACTTATGCATAAAACGTGTTTTGAACGTAAACGATACTTGATTTCGACATTTATACGCTCAATTATACTTGGTTTATGATACTCATACTTGTCTTGCTCTTAAACCACGCTTATATGACAAGAACAGCCCCTAAAACTCTTAAAAACACTTAACTACAAACTGCAGGGGCCAAAATGTCACTTTTTAAACTTGGTTTCAAAGGTTGGACACCCTCGCGTAGCGCGACGGGTAAAGCCCTTCATGCTCGCGCTACGCTAGCACCTTACTTCGACAGAACTTGTGTTTCTTTCATTTGTGCACGAAATCCCAAGTCTAAACACCCTCCAATCACCTTTAATCCACCTCTAATCTCCTCCAATCATCCCTAACCTCTTCCCTTATAAATATACACCTTCTCCAACCCATTTTACACTTTCACAACTCATTACACTTCACAAATTCACTCTAGATCTGCAGTAAATCTGATTTTTTGGACAGATTCATACACTCCTACAAAAGTGAGTGTAACTTACTTGTTTTCACTCAAAATCACTTGATTCTTTCTTCTATTGTTTTGGTAAATCCTTGGGTTTGATTCCTTGGTTTTTCCTTGGAGAAATCATGCTTGGAATTGCCCTAAAAAGGACCAAAACTTTCTGTTTTGTTTTAAGTTATTCGAAAACTTATGTAAACTTATCAAACTTGAGTCTAACTCATCTCAAGATTATGTACTAATGCTCACAACCCTTCCTATGGTTGATTAGGTGTTAGAAACATGTTTGAGACATCTAAAATCAGAGGTTAAACCTCAAATACTTTCTGTTTTGTTTAGGGTATTTTGCCCACAAGTCATGTTCAAGTTTAAATCTTGATGTAGAGTGATTATGGAACAACTTGGGTTGTCCAAACATACAATCCTCACATGATTTGATGATTTCTCTTAACTTAGATCATTTACATACTTGTACTAATCCTAGTTCGTGACCCTCCTTGGTTGTTTTTACATCAAGTGAAGTGGTGAACATCTAAGGGGTTCCTAAATGGAAGCTTGTTCTTCCTACCCCATACATGACATCCATGATACTAGAGGTGCCTAAATGAAGATTTAATCTTCTACCTCCTACTTGAATTATTGGACCTAATAATATGTAATACTTAACCTAAATATATATATACACTCATTCGAACCTTTAATATTGAACTTGTGTTTACATGTTAAAGTAGTAGAATATCATCTAAGACCTAAAACTCTAAGTATGATTCTAATGGGTGTACCACCCATAAAAACATTCTAACCGTATTGGTTACATAGTGTCATACAAGGGTTATAAAGTTAAAGATGATTATTTTTAACATCATACTTTATGTTATGTTAAACTCCAAATTTATAATCTTCCATTAAACGCTAAACTCACACACCTATGTTTTCTCGTGTAGAAGGACTAGGTGCTCCAAACTAATCCATCCACCAACTCACTCGCGGGATTTCAAGTAGGAAAGCTTGCAACCACCGTGAGTATACTCGATCCCTTTTTCCCCTTTATACTTTGGGATGCAACATGTATAATTATGCAAACAACTTTTAAACTCAACTAAACTTACTCTATCCATGATTAAACATGAAACTAATGTGATTTACTTGTTATTCTCGTATGCTATGTGAACGCTTTGGAACGTTATATGCTCATTAACTTTGCTCGCCTACCTTAACAATTATAGCGCTATAGGATTAACGCCCCGCCCGTTATACTTTTGGGTATTGTTAAGTTAAACATTACCACCCGCTAAACTTTTGGGATTAGGCTCTTTTATGCGTTGTAGTCTCGGGTTTGATCATATGGTACGCCAAAATTGCATACTAGTAATCACATATTATGAATCATGTTGGATTTGAGTTTTTATCCTATTATGCTATGTAATTAAACTTGTATACTCGCCTTTACCTTTGCATTGAAACTCTATTTTAATACATGTTGCAGGTTGATTGTTGAAGTATGGGTGAATGATGAAATGAGTTAGGGTGGACTAGATACACACCTTTAATCTATTTATCTTTGATGTTGAGTTGAAAACTGAACAACGTTGTTATTTCTATTTTAAATGTTGTATGACAATTTAGCACTTGCAATGAAATTTGAATTTAATTAAATATTGTCACATAGTGTTATGAAGTCTCTAGCAATCTATACACACTTCGTCTCATCCCGATGTTTCCGCCATCGGTTGGGGTGTGACAGTAACCAGGTTGTGCTCCACTAAGAAGAATGATAATTAAATCTTTGATAAGAGACCAATGTATTATATCCTAAGATCTGAAACACCAGTACAAGTATGTACAAAATTACGACTAAACTAAGAACATGTATGGTGGTATATGATGAGCCCGTTCATTAAAATTGTGGCTAAACCAAGAGCATACTTTTGAGTATGATATAGTCATGTATTTGAAACATGGTGGCTATGGGTATGACGTGGCTAAACCATGATGGCCAAAGTAAGAGCAAATGTTGTCGTGTGTGGCATGATGGTATCCTTGAACCATAATAAATAAAAAGAGAACATATGTTATTGTGTATAACAAGGTCATTCGGTAAACAAAAATGGAGTATACATTATGATACATAAGGTAACCTACGTACTAACTTATATAAGATATCAGGAAAACACTATGTTTGAAAATCGGAAACTCTGTTAATAAAAGAAACAAGGGTACTTCTAGAACCAAAACTTTATTGCAAAATATCCGGACACAGGGAAACACAAAAGTACAGTTAAACTAAGAAGCAATCTAGAGAATAACCTTCGAAGTAGCCAACATTATAGATGCCACACAACCAAGGACTAACCCAGAGAACTAGAGAATAAACTAGAGGAAAGTTCTTCGTTATTTATGACTAACTTTATAGATAAAGAAACTGGGAAAAAGAAAGGTAAATACAAGGAGTGTATTCACAAGTTAAGCACATTTTGTAACCCTCCAATTGTTGATGTCAATATAAGAGCTATATAGGCACACAAGTTGTTAAGTCTAATGGAATGTGTTATAGACATATGCGAGTATGCGAAAAGCAATAGCGTTCAATTCATTGTACGTTGGTTTCAGTCAAAAGCACTACATTATTAGAATAACATATTGCGTACCAAAGGAAAAGACATCGCTAAGCAAACGAGTTGAGAAGAATTCACCTATGAATGTCCTAAGAAATTATTTCCCTTAAGTGAGATAGAACAATTAGAAATAAAATTCTTTAAATTAGAATTGAGGAAATCCGATATACACAGAATATGTCATGAAGTCTATTGAAACAGCTAGGTTAGTCCCTCACATGATGGTAACAGCGAAACAAATAATAAATCGAGTTATGTGGTAGTGATAATTAGAAATCCGAATACTCGTTTAAGCTAGAGCCCTTAAGAATTTCTCTAATTCATGGAAGCTAGTGTAAATAGAATCTTAGTATCACCCATATTTAAACCCTACTTATATTAACAATCCTAAAAAATTTTTCATACCTCTATAGTTAAATGACCGATGGGTGTCAAAAGGAGATAGTTGAAACCATTTATCATTGTACGCTAAGCTTGAACAACAACCTGGTACCTATGGACTTGATTGCCTATAAAATTTAGAGTATTCAATGTAGTCACAGAAATGGATTGCGTAGCTCTCTATTAAGTAGAAATCGTGTGCACCAAAAAGATACCATGACTTACATTGCTTAACAACAAGAAACTAGTCGTATCTAAAACAAATGAAAAAAAAAAGATAAAGAACATCATTGTGACCGAATTCCGTAAGCTTAGATTCCTTGTTAAGAAGAAAGGAGATGTGTTTGTGAAATGACATTATTATAGAGGTTTGAATATAATCACTATGAGTTCTTAGTGTTGTCATTAGTATAAGGACAACACATCTATAGTATTCATAGATCTCATAAACTTAGTTTGTAGGACAAACGAGGCCGTCGATGCACTCAGTAGAAAATAAAGTATCCGACCAATAAGAATCCATGCATCTAGAATTAGTGTTAAGATAAACCACTTATACCTTCATAAGAGTTACTTTAGAGCATTAAAAGCCTTCTAGCTACCTACAACATGAAATTGTAGAATGTAAATAGGAGAAAGTAACAATGGACTTTGTTACTAACTCCCAAGATCGATTGTAGATTTATCAAATCAACATACTATATACGTATCTGAAAGGACTATGAGATAGAAAGTTTTTTCCAAAGTCAATATAAACAAGATTAGTGTCGTGACATAGTATGCATATCTCAATCATATCCGAAAAAGATAGTCGTTTCACCTCGAGAGTTTCGGCAAAGTTTCTATAGGGTGCATATTTCAAATAAAATCAAGCGCTGGATAACACCCTTATACTGACTGGAAAAGTGAACACATTGTCCGAACATTAGAAGATATATTACATACATGTGTAGTCAACTTTGGTAACAGTTGGGGCATCTATCTACCATTGATCGAATCCTCATACGATAATAGTTAACACATTAGTACAAAAAGAGTACCCTATGAAGTGTTATTTGGAGGAAATGTAGAACTCCTATCAGTTAGACTGATGTAGGCAAAAGGCAGTTATGTGGACCTATAATCATCCAACAAACAACGCACAATTTAAGATATATTAAAGAAAGCTTGAAAGTGCTCACGACCGAAACAAATGAGTTATGCAAATCAAAAGCGTAAGCTCTTAGAGTTTCAAGTAGGTAATAAGATGATTCTGGAAATATCGCCTTTGAAAGGAACATTATGATTTGAATGATCGAATACAGACTAACGGCAGGTATTATAGACTTTTTGGGTAATTGGGATTTCTATTTAACAACTCGTAGAATTTTCATACAACGACTATCATGTTTGATGGGCGCAACTACTTATGTATAGAAGTTAATGAAAAACTAAAATCAGTCGAGCAACGTATACAAGTTCCAAACACAAAAATAAATTAATTATGCCATAAAACAATAAAATAAATGTTAGTATAATGGAAACATAGGATATGTTCAAAGTGCTATATAAAGGAAAGGTAGACGAGGTGAAGAAATAGTTATTCATTGTTTGACAGGTTTCGAGGACGAAACCTAATTTAAGGGGGTAGAGTTGTAACACCTCGTTTTGTAGACAACTATTAAAGTATATATCATTAGTATTTCTTATATTGTCAAACTAGTAAGTAATGAGTAGAATGATCATTTAAAATATGTAGTGGTTAGACGAGTACTTCGTATTAGAAGAGACCATATAATAATAATAAAATATATTATATTATATTTTGACCTAACTTCATTTTTAATAAAACTTAGATAAAAATATTCTCGTTCTAATGACATATTCGTTGTTTTATAAAACGTCATATTTTAAAAGCTATAAAAGAAAAACGAGTAAAGCAGGTAAATTAATTATAATAATATAATAATATAACTTATAACCTAAAACTTTCACATAATAAAGAGTTTCAGAAGCAAGTAGACAGACATGACAACATTGTCCCAGATGGATGATTCGAAGTAATTGAGCAGCTTCACTACTTCTATAAATAGAAGTGCATATACAAATTTAGAGTATAAGTTTTATTGTTTGGGAACGCTCTACTATAGAGAATTCCGAGCATACGATACCTCGTTGGGTGTTGTTAGTATCCCGTTTAAGTTTAAGTTTAGTTATTTATTATTTGTTATTTATTTTTAGTAGTTAATATTAATATTATGAGTAGTAGTCATATTATTATTAGTAGTAATAGTATTATTATTTTTAGGTATTAAGGTTATTGTTAGAGGTGGGTATTGGGTAGCCTAGCCTTAGTTAGGCATGAACTGATCACATATGCTTAAACAAGGCAGCGCTAACCAATATCCAATCATGATAATAACTAGTTAGGTGTACCGTTACCTAACTTAGGATTATGTAAATTATGTCAGGACCTTGAGATAGTACCTGATCATACTAGCAACTATTATCAAGTGTTACGCAACTAGCAAGAGGTGAGTTTTATGAATGCTTTCAATATGTGAACATGCTTGTCCCAAACTTTAATATTAATGCATGACTGTTGTACGCATGTACATAACCTATGCACTTATACACACGATATTTGTGGTCCCTTATGCGTGCCGCTACGGCGGGATTTGTCTGATTTACACCTGTGGTGTAGAGGGCATTGACTGTATGATGATGTGTCACGTGTTGACGTTGGGTTATGATGATACGAGCAGAGTACAAAGTCATGGTGAATTAATGTGATTTATAACTCGTGTATATTCATGAACTCACCGGCGATAGCTATCGTCTTTTAAGCATGTGTTACAGGTAATGATGGTTAGTTTTGTACGTGCTGGTTATCCTGGACCTATGTGGTCGGTGTAATAATGTATCCCAGACTTGTGTCTGGTAGAAATGTATATCCCGAATCGGTGTGATCTGGTGGAAGTGTTGTTATATCAGGCTAGACTTAGTCTGATTAGATGTTGTAATTTGAGTTTCCAACATTTGTACCATACGTTTTTATCAATAAGATAAGAACTTCCTGTATCAACTGTGTTATAAAACATCCTTATCGATGGGGTGTCTCACACTGCCAATTTTATTCCTCCGGCTTTTGTTGCTTACCAAACAATACAATGTCAATAATTCATTTCATTCCCACATGGTAACCAAACAGGACATGGAATGGTAATGATCCATTCCATTCCCTTGTTCATTCCATTAACCTATCATTTCCATTTTCTTATCCATTTCATTACCCCATACCAAATAGGCTCTACATGTTATGTATTAGTTTTTTTAAAGACACTCTGAGCATTGTTTTACGATACATAATTTCGGTGACAGAAAAGCCTAGGCTGGAGACGTGTCTCGAGTCACGGAGTCGGGATGTAAACTAGATGGTTTCAACTGATCGTTATGGAACTGTTTGTCGAAAATTAATTTATTAGTTTGACGGAAAATTCATTTATTTTATGTTTATTTATTTACAATACTGAATCTTTAAACTATCGTTTATGTATGTTTGTTTACATATAAATTACAAATACATACGTATGTATTAAAAATTTACAATAGTACAAATATACTAAAAGAATAACGATATTTGAAAATAATATTTGTACATTTTAAGTTTTATATCATTATAATGGTATCATTTTTCAAATAATTTGTATTTTCCATCTATCTTCCTTTAATGTTATTCCGTCTGCGAACAAGCATATTAACACAAAAAATTTTAAGTGTGTTTGTGTTTACTAATTTGTTTGGTGACCACGAACAAACCCTTGTCCATGCAATCATAGGTACGACTGATAAATCGTGTCTTATCGGCTTTAACAGGTCTTTGACAATGCGAACAACATAAGTTCTAAACATGAATATGAGTCGTTTAACTACTTTATATCCAATGTCTTTAACACAGTTGTATGTTTTATGTACCAAGAATGAGAAATGATGAATCCTAACCTTCTAATTTTAATTATTTTCACAAAAGTGAAAAATCACATGGTGTATTTTTCAATAAACAGGTGTAATCGTGTCTTATACATGTTACGTATTGCTACGTATTGCTAGCCCCAATCATAGGCCTCCGTGAGTCTGTCCCTCTCTCCTAAAAATACACAAGGTACTCAAACTTGTTCCTAGGTCGGTTAAGCTGCCAAAGCCCAACTAGGCCCAAGGACCTATCACAATAAGACCTGGTTTTTAAGGACCAGATGTTAATTGTGATTACGAAACATGTATGCTTCCTTCCAACAGTCGGTTTAGGATGGGCCTAGTTTTTTTTAAAGACCAACATAAACTTTCTCAATAAAACGGCCAAGCGAGGAGCTGGGTAGAGATGGGCATAATACCCGGTTCCAAACCCGGACCCGTAGAACCGACCCGAAACCGGTTCCAGTTCCTACCCGATACATAGGAGAACCGGGTCCAGGTTCAAAAAATCCGGAGGTTCCTGCCCGGTTCCATTTTTCATCATAATAAACGGGTAGTACCCGGTTCTTAACCCTACCCGGTTAATACCCATACCCGGTTCCTCTCCAGTACCCGGTTCCTACAGTACCCGGTTCCTGCTGTATACCCGGTATGATGTTACCGTTAGAACCGGTTCTATCCGTTGCAAATTTCATTAAATTCATTAAATGCCAAATATATCCGTTGGAACCGGTTTCTATCCGGTGGAACCGGTTACTAGCTGTTGTACCCGGTTACTATCCGTTAGAACCGATTCCTATAAATTGTTTTCAAATTTCATTTGTTTAACTCACCAATCCTCTTATATTCTTCTACTTCTTCTAATACTTTTCTACAATGGCTTCAAAGAATTCTAAAACCACAAATTCCCCATCCGTCAATAATGTTCCTCAAAGTCAAACCGCTCCATATGTTGATGGAACATTATCACATAGTCGCAATGCGGAAGTATGGTACAATTGGGACTTGGTCGAAATGAGTGACGGTTCGCAAAAGGCCCAATGTAAACATTGTGGCGCCTTGGTAAGCAAGGACTCTAACTCGACTTTAGCGAAGCATGCTAAAAAGTTTTGTAAAGCTTTAAAAGATTTGACACTCGGTCAAGTTCAACTCTCAAAAGATGGTACGATATTTCGCTATGAACAAAAGATAGCTCATGATAGGATGTCGAAGTTGGTGATTCAAAAAGCGTTGCCGTTTGGACACTTCGACGACCCCGATCTTACTAAGCTTATTAGGGAAACGCTTCAACCTCGCTACAAACATGTAAGTCGTCGTACTTTAAAACGGCATTGTTTAAATTTATGGGAAAATGCAAGAAAAGATTTAATCGTTTTTTTTTTAAATTTAAAAACTAGTGTAAACTTAACTAGTGATGTGTGGTCGGCTCCACACGGTTTACCAGAATCATACATTTGTGTCACCGCTCATTGGGTTGATCCCGATACATGGCAAATGATGAAGCGTACGATTGCATTTGAAGAGTTTCCTTCCCCTCATACGGGAGAAAGTATTTATAAAATTATAAATGCCACAATAATGAAATATTGTTTAGAGGATAATTTTTTTTCAATATCATTTGATAATGCTTCAAACAACTCAAATGCAATCGGCAAATTAAAGTTGAAGTACAAACCAATTGTTGATGGTGTTTTTTTCCACACACGGTGTGTTGCACATATTATTAACTTAGTTGTGCAAACCGGTTTAAAAAATAAAGTTGTATCGGATTTTATTATAGCTTTTAGAGCTATGCTTCAAGATTTTTTCAAAAGTGGCAAAGAACGATACCAAGATTACAAAAAGCTTTATAAAGATGTAAACCAAAAATTAATTGGACCTAATTGGGATATTCCAACTTAGTGGAATTCAACTTGTCATATGTTTGAAATGACGTTAAAACAAATGGGAACTTTAAAAACATTTCATACAAATTTAAGTGACGACTACCAAGTCGACCCGTTTCCCGATACGGCTTGGTCTAATATTCAAACACTAAGTAATTTTTTAAAAGTTTTCAAAACCTCAACAACTTTACTTTCGGGTGTTTATTATCCAACAAGTTCTAAAGTTTTATCCGAATTGTATTTGATAACAACAAATTTTAAAAAGTTTGAAAATAAGAGTGACATGTTGAGGAATATGATGAAACCTATGATTGAAAAATTTTAAAAATATTTTTTAAATTTACCGCCCGTTTTTCTTTGTGCCGCCGCTTTAAATCCAATTTTAAACGTACCGGGTGTTGAAGCTTTAATCGAAGAAATTTATGACAAGTTGGATATGCATGAGGAGGATCCAACATTGAAACCTAAAACGAAAAAATTATTCAACGAGAATTTGTCCAAGCTTTATGATCATTATTTAAAAAAATATGGGGAAAAACAACATAGCAATTTGTTTGTGTCTAGGTCGTCAACCTCTAACGATGAAACTATTGGAGACCCGATCATAATCATGTTGAATGTCGTTAGAGACGAAACGGCCAAGCAACAAAGGGGTAACGAACTATCAAGTGAACTCGGTCGGTATAAAATATATGATTATTCACATACTATGACCGCCGAGGAATATACCAATTTTGATATTTTGGCATGGTGGAAATCAAAAGAATCGGAATTCCCGATTCTAGCCACCATGGCTCGTGATATACTAACGGTTCAAGCTTCCACGGTAGCTTCGGAAAGTGTTTTTTCTCTTAGTGGTAGGGTATTATCCATTCGAAGAACAAGACTAACACCGGAATCGCTAGAGATGGCAATTTGCCTAAAGGATCATTTGGATGCAATTGACCGTGTTCAACATAAAACGAGTCTAGAAGACGAAGTGGAGTTAGAGCACAAGATTATTGATGAAGAGGAGGACGACGAAGTAGAGACTAACGATTCCGAAGATGATTGTACCGAAGTGGCCGGACCAAAGCGTAGCGCATGTGAAAGTGCCGCACCCGACACAAGCAAAAGGCAAAGGAAGTAAACCGGTTGCTGTAGAACCGGTTACTGTTTTAAATTTTGAACCGGGTTTTTTGTAATTCTGGAAACCGGTTACTGTTAGTGTCTAACATGTTACTAGAAACCGGTTTCATAAACTTTCCACAACCCTTGCACCTCGCCATTTCATGGTTGTCGGTCATCAAACATAAGTCGAATTGCTTCCAAATAGTCGGGTTTCATTTGGTTTCTAAAACCATCACAACTTCTTCGTTGCATGCCATCCTCTCTTCGTTTGATGAGTTTTTGGAGTAGTAAACTAGTAATTGAAGGTGTAATGAAGAACTTGGGGTAATAATGTGAGTGAAGGGTGAAAATTTGGGGTTTTATAGGAAAAAAAACAATTATTTTAATATAAAATCGGTTTCCAACGGTCAAATATCCGTTGGAACCGGTTCCAAACAGTGTTATGCAGCTTTTGGTTTGAAAGTACCCGACAGAACCGGTTCCTGTCAGTACCCGGCGTACCCGGTTCCAAACTGTACCTGAACCCGGTTTGAAAATACCCGTAACCAGTTACATCGGTTCCGTTTTTTTATACTTCTACCCGGGTTCAACCCGGACCCGGTTCCTCAGTGTACCCGGTTCCACTAAGTAATATTAGAACCCGGGTACGGGTAGTACCCGGTTCCGGGTTTTCAAAATACCCGATTATGCCCATCTCTAGAGCTGGGTACAAATAGGGATGACAATGGGTCGGGTACTGTACAATCAATACAACCGCTAGGAGAAAAAAACAAACATACAGAGCAACTAAACATAAACTGTTACATGAAAATATAGAAACCCCTCCATTTTTCCCATATGATATGTTGGAAAATATAACGTACCTGATACTTGCAATGAATCGAAATTATCGATCGGATTGGAGAGATGATGAACACCGAAAATTACACCTGGATTCCTCTTGGAATCGTGTAGTCACTGTTAGATTAAATTATTTGTTGGTACTAACAAATGTTCGATCTGATTAGACCAAGAGGTTTATCAAAAACGAATTTGACTTGTAGAGAGAAACCGTACCCACTATTCGTATGTTCAAACAGTTTATTTATTTTTTGATCTGCGACCAAGAAACCGTATCATCTCTTTTTGAGTGATACTAACCAAAAAGCATCGATTTATTATTTTCTTATTTTGATTTCCATCCAATTAAATGGACCATCGGTTAGTTGTTTTGGTTTTGAAAAGCAAAACCATCAGATTTGTTCCATGCAACCTAAAGCCCACTTAGAAATCATTAAAATAAAACCAACTAAATTATTAATAAATGGTTCACGGCTATGTGACTGCCAATTTGGAGTGATCCTGACCGTATTAATTGTTCAGTTACTTTTTGAGAATTGATCTCAGCCGTTCAAATGCAATTGGCAGTTTCATTTTTCAATGCCAGTTAAAGTTTCCTATATTTGGGGGATTCAGTTCGCAGTGGTTTTAGAAGATGAAGCGCTCCATGTTCTCCACCTCCGTCAATTTTGCTGCAGTTGAGTCTCTTATACGCTCCCACTTTCCTCTCACACACTGGTTGCAGCGGTTGTGTCTTTCTCTCTTATATGCTCCCCTAACTTCTCCCACTATAAAACTATCACCAATAACCTTCATCTTCTCGAATTTTCTCTGATCTTCTCTCCCCCAATAAACCCAAATCAATAAACGGGTTTGTGTTTTCATGGTAGGTACGTAGCCACAGCAGATCCTCCTTATTTATTTCTTTAATCTTATCGCAGCTTCTAATGTTTTGTTTCGTTTCTGATTGATATGTATAGTGAAATTGTTTATCGAGTGACAGGATTAGAAATTGAAAATCGTTTATTATTATAAGGCAGTGTTCGTCTTCATGAGATCCAATTTGCCGTCACCAATATCAACATGGTAATTGATCTGATGATTTGAGTTGTTTTGTTTTTTATTGGAAAAATTTAGGTTCGCATTGCTAAAATTGGGATTCTAGGATTGAGATCTCGTCTCCGGTTTACGGACGATGCTGGAAAAGCTCCGATTCTTCCGACGACTGATCTGCCGGAGGATTTTGATTGGAGAGATCATGGTGCGGTTACTGATGTCAAGGATCAGGTATTTGTTGTTATATTGTTTTGAAGTAGTTACAGTATTTTGTTTATTTGTTGTTATATGGTTTTGAATTAGTTACAATATTTTGTTTATTTGTTGTTATATTGTTTTGAATTAGTTACAGTATGTTGTTTCTTTGTTTGTTGTTATTGGATGTTGATTTGAAAATGTGAATCTGAATTAGGGTTCGTGTGGGTCGTGTTGGTCATTTAGTACGACTGGGGCGTTAGAAGGTGCAAATTTCATTGTTACAGGGAAGCTTCAAAGCCTTAGTGAACATTAACTTGATGATTGTGACCATGAGGTTTGCGTCTTTTGACTTAAATTGTTTTGTGTTTCTTATATTATTCATGGGTCGGTTTAGATCAGCTATTGGTGAAAAACTGAACCTATAGGCTATAACTAGAAGTGCACATCTACTAATATAACCAACATATCGCGTTTTAGATTTTCATAAATGATTAGTTTTAGTTAGCAGTTCATATTGTTATTGAAAAAGATGGTTAGACTATTTTATCTATAAAATAGTTATAACTTAACCTGATATAGCATATTATTAATAAAAATACAAAAACTATAAAAGTTGGTTTTTAATGATGTTTGTTTGGTTAATTCAGTTATTTATAAGCATCTAACTATAACAACTGAAGCATAGAAATATGTTTTTATAAAAAAAAAACACAACCTTCATGTAAAAACATCTCTCGCTCGTCCAATTTATTTCGAAGGCTGCAAGTCAGTTGCGGCTGGAATGAACGCCTTGGATTTTAGATGTGGGATCACCATGGCTTTGAATCGAAATCTCCTCCAAAGTAAGTTAAGTATGTTAGGGAAGAGATTAATGATATAATTGTGATATGTGTTCTTTAATTGCTTATCGTTGATTTTGAAAAGTTAAGTCATATTTTTTTGTATGTATGTTTATATCTTCTGTTAGGTGAGCTTACTTTAATTTATTGTCTCACATAAACTTTAATTTCATACGAAAGGATTAAGGGTTGTATAAAATGTCCGGCTTTGCTCTTACATATGCCACAACTTTTCACATGTTTTTTTTATTGGTTTGATTGCAGAATTCTCTTCTGGAACTTGATGGGATGCTTTAGGTAGCATGTTAAATAACTCTATTTCACATCCATTAGTAAATGGAATTAGGTGGAATAACAACGGTTTACCAAAGCCATTGCTAACTACAGAATGAGATAACCTTGTGGTTATGCAAAAAAATTGGCCTTTTTTTTTTATCTAGAGCAGTTTGTCAGTTACATGTGATTCTGACCCATTTTGAAGCAGTAAATAGCAGGGTTTTTTTTTTTTATCTCCACCCCCCCCCCCCCATTTTCCGTATTATTAGGGATTCAAAGCTTATGTGGTTAATTGGTGACAATGTTATGTCGTGCCTATGATTTGCAATCATAGGTGGAGTTTAACGTACATTGAGTCAAATACATCTCAAGGAAAACTATGACTGATCACTGCAAACTATTCTGTGTAAGAGCCTTTACACAGGTAACCAATTATATTATTGATTTTGTAGCTTTTGATTGATTTTTCGTGTGGATTACTTTATATTGCTGATTTACAGGATGATGCACATATTTTTTTTTCTTAGTAGATCAAACTAAAGATGAAAAGGTGTCTTGGATCTTACTAAGCAAATAGTGCTCGAATTTGGCTTTGATAAACACGAAGTCAACTTTTTGACTAAATCCGAGAAGGCGGTAGGTGATGATGATATATGAGTCAAAGAGAATCTGGTGGGGGTTGTGGGTAACGGTCCGAAGATCAAGGGCCAACAACAGAGGAATGCAGGCCCAACAACAGATGTTGAGTGGCAGCAGTATAATGAGCTCATGGGTTGCCTTAAATCTGTTAAAATCAGAA